>CATIWC010000792.1:0-406097 GCA_948472305.1 Vicia faba | reverse complement strand
AGATGGGTAATCCACCACCAGGAAATGGGTCTTGATGGCTCTGGCCGTTACCCCTCTCCCTAAGATGATGATCAGCTCGACATATCCCTAGGGTTTCGTGTTGGCTCCATTGAAGCCCTAGAGATCTGATCCTACGTACAGGGTCAGATGGCTTTCATTTAGCTGCAAGGTGGTGAACAGTTGGGCGCACATGATGTCTACCGAGCTGCTTTGGTCGACCAGTATGCGTCATATGTCGAAATTTGTCATGCGAGCTCTCACGAGTAGCGGGATGGTCGAATTAGAGGCTCCGCCCAACAGTTCTCCCTATAGAAAGCGAGGGGATGAGAGCCTCCTCGGAATTTTTCCAGCATGGCGTCCATGTCCGAGCTAGCTTCGATGAGCTGGTCAAATCTTATTTTTATCGACCCAACCGTGTGCCTGTTGAATTCCCCACCGAAGATGACCATGGCTGCGGGGAAAGATTCCCCAAGGACTGTGGGAGGAGAAGTACAACGAGACGTTCTACATGTTCAGGTAGTAGAAATCTTTCGGCCGTGAGATGCCTCATGGGGACCAGTATGGCGTCAATGTCAGGGGACTTCTTCCCTTCTTCGACGTTTTTAGTTTCTGGTGCTTCTTCGTGGGCTCCCTCCTTCTTCTTGTATTGTTTGAGGTGCCCATCCCAAATCAGCATTTCGATTGCATCCTTGAGATAAATGCAATCCTCGGTGTTATGCTCGTAGCTTTTGTGGAACCTGTAATATTTTCTCTTGTCGGTTCCAAGTTTGTAAGGTGTTTGTCGAGGGAAGCGCACCTTATCCTGCTTAAATTCGGAATTGGTGCATTCAAATAGAATACGCTCCCTTGAGGTAGTTAGAGGGGTGTAGTCGTGGAAACGACCAGCTGGCCCCTTGCATTCCTTGGAGTTCCAGGACTTGTCTTCCCATTTCTTTTCTCCCCGACGGGATGTCGAGGGCTCGTCATTCCTCGAGGTCTTGGCACTCCCTATGTGCCTCGATTCCCCAGCGCTATTAGCGGCCTCCTTCTCCTCGCACTGAATATACGCACGAGCCTCGAGGAGGAGGGGCTCGAGCATGGTCGGTGTTTCAATACCCACAACTTTGGCAAAGTCACTATGGGGACGGAGCCCGTGCTCGAGGAGCTATTTCTTCATGTTGTCGGTCGTGGACACTTGCACTGCTTCCTTGTTAAAGCGTTCGATGTATGCCCGCAGAGATTCATCGCTGACCTGGATGATTGCTTCGAGCGAAGCCTCTGACTTGGGTGTCGATGAGACATGGTGAAGTGTCTCAAAAATATCCTCCCGAGCTGCTTCCAAGAGGCGATGGACTCATCCGAGAGACTCTTGTACCAAGACATTGCTCCCTTCTTGAGAGTGGTTGGGAACAATCTGCATTTGATGGCCCCTCTGACTCCCTCGATAGTCGAGGAGAGTGTCGATTTCTTAATATGCTTGTCGGGAACCATCGTTCCATCGTAGGTTCCCAGTGGAGATGGCTTCTCCAGGCCGATAGGGAGTTGGGCTTATGTAATTTCCCTTGATAGCGGGCCATGGGCTCATCGTCTTCACTATCCGTGGGGGATGGAGAAGGGGGAGTGATAATTCTTTCTACCCCCGTCGATCATCGCGGGTCTCGTCAGGGGGAGGGACTCCTCCGTTTCTGTTTTGGTTCGGGAGAAGGTAATCGAGCGCGGTCGATTTGGCGGTCTTCTTTCCTCTTTCTTAGATGAAGAAGAGTCTTGATCTTTCGTGGGAGGTGTGCAATTGCGTTTCCTAAAGAAAGAAACTTCGCTCTTCTCCCTACTTGGTGGAAGGCCACACCTAGGTGGAGATATGCCGGGGGAGTCTCGTCATCAGGTTTTCTACGGAGGAGACCTGGACGGCTTCTTCCCCCAGGCCCATATCCTTTGGTTCGCTGTAGGATAAGGGCGTTGGTCTGATTGATGGCAGCGATCAACACTATAATGGTCGGGTCGATGCTGAGAGGGATGGGAAATGGCTGCAGGATCTCTGGCAGTTTCTCGGTGGAATTCTTGGAATATTCCTTTTTCCAAGAATTGATGGTCGCCGCGTTGGGCGTCAGTTGAATCTGGAGACACAGTCTGACCATTTGGAAACCTAGGTTGTCCTCGAGGTGATGATGTTCCTGACTTCCATCTATTTTGTGAGCAGCGGAAATAATAGCCTTTCCGAGCAGGTGAAGATCATCATGGTCGACCATGATTTGTGAAAGGAATCTTGAAAATGTGCTTTGATCTTTGAGTTTCGAGGAAAGAAATATGGGGATAGCAGTTTTCCACAGACGGCGCCACTGATCTTACCGGTTGATCAGAACCTACAAGGTGGCCGAGTGATTATCTGTAGTCGGGTTGTGATGTCAAGGAGGAAAAAAAGGAGTCATACCTGCAAGGCACTCTGACGATCAAGTAAGAGTGGGAACAAGGAGATACAAGTAAAGTGTTAAGGCATTGGTGGTGAATAGTGAATATTCGATACCTGACCCTCACGGGTGTGAGGGTTTATATAATACCCCTGACACATGGCCATTGGTTCCTGTTTTTGCGCCTGAATATGCGGGTCCACAAAAACAGGTACTTTCCAGGACTTGGTCAAATCGGGCAGATGTGCCCGTAACTAGCCGTTGATCCCGAGGAGGGGGTAAGTTATGGACTTCGGTCTGGTCGATTCCTGATTTCCTGAACGACTTGAGATCAGGCGGACTGAGAGGTGTTCGTCGACCACCTTAGATCAGTGCCGATTTGGGAGGAGAAGGATCGATATAGCCCGACGGAGAGTGGGGACGGTTCGAGCCATGGACGTATGGACCGTACCGAAAGAAAGGGTTAGACTGGGTCCATTCGAGTGGGGACGGTTCGAGCCATGGACGTATGGACCGTACCGAAAGAAAGGGTTAGACTGGGTCCATTCGAGTGGGGACGGTTCGAGCCATGGACGTATGGACCGTACCGAAAGAAAGGGTTAGACTGGATCCATTCTAGCTGTCGGACTAGTCTAGAACTATATATATATATATATATATATATATATATATATATATATATATATATATATATATATATATATATATATATATATATATATATATATATATATATATATATATATATGATTATTAAGTGTGGGTCACCATGAAATAATGGATGTGTGTATAATCCTTGGGAAATAGAACGTTGGCTTGAAATTTTGCCCATTTGATCTAGATTAATATGTGGTGGTTTTTAAACTAAATAAATGAGTCTTCGGATCTAGATCAATAATAGAGATTTCTCTATGAGTGTAACCCAAACATATTTGTAAAGTGTGTCTAAAATAATATTCTAGATGTTCTAAAATAATTTTTGTTATATGTTTTTCAATTTTAAATTTTTTTTAGGATGACAATTTTAAATTTTATTTAGTTTTTTTAAATGAGTTAAAATACAGTATATTAATAGTGTAAAATAGTTTTACACAGTTATCTAATAAAAAATTATTATTTAATTATATTATCTGATTTATTTAATAATATTATAATTTAATATTTAACTTAATTGTAATTGGTTGACAATATAAATTCATTACAATATATATTTTTTAAAGCTTTATATATTATTAAACTGCATGGTAAATAATATTTATAATAGACTATAATTTTATAATTAGACTGCAAAGTAAAGAATTAACATAGTACTAGATATTATTAATAAATGTATTTTAGAATTCTCATATCTTTATGTATCATTCAATTTCTATTTTGTTTTAATAAAAAACAATTTATATGTGCGACACACAATTCACAAACTGTTTTTTTGGAAATCAAATCCAAATAAACTATTTATAGACCAAATAAAACATCTAATTTTAGGCTTGGCCCGATCTCTATAAACTGTCGTATCTATAATTTTTTAGTCTATATTTAAATTATTCTCCATATTATCAAAGCTTCTATCATTCCTATAATTTCAACACTCATGAATTATTTATGCAAAAGCAGTCTTCAAAACCTGAGCTTTCCAACATAAAAACATTCATCTCTCATGTTAAAATTTCATAAAGATCTGAACCAACTTTTCAAAAGACATCCAAAAGATATGTCTAAAATATTCGAGAATATATGCATAGATAGGGCTATATTCGAGAATATATGCACAGATAGCCCTAGATAGCCCTGATATTCAAGGTATCATAAAGAACAATCCCAAACCGGAAACTAAAGGGAGATTAACTTACACTTTGTAATCCCTTTGAAATTGGGGAAAGACTACCTTTCACAACCTTTTAAAGGAGATACACAAATTAAACAAAGATCTCATTCAACTCCAGAAGACCAATAACATGAACCAGAATCAGTAGAGAATGGGAGAAATCCAAGACAAAATCGACAAGATTCTTAACCAGAGGGAGATTTAGTGGGACCATGGGATAAAAGTTTGAAGGTGCGAAAAACATAAGAAATAAGGGTTTGAATTAGATTGCACCAAATATAATCTTTTTCGCAACTCAAACACAAAGATAAGAAGTGAATAGAAATAGATGAACACAATTATTTTTATCCAGACTCAGTATTAACTAAGTTACTCCAGTCCACCCCACAAGGTGATTTTCCTTATACACAAGGACTTAATCCACTATAATCAACCAGATTACAGACAACCACAATGAGTCTGATCAACCTTATTGGCAACCCCAATAAATTCGTCGATCCTTATTGCAAAACCACTATGATCGCAGCCAAAGTCTTCTTGAGAATCAAGACTACACAGAGTCTCTCAAGGAACCTATCAACAACAATTGATTTCAAAAATGTGTATACAAAGATGCTTCTACTCAAGCAGATTACGCAATGTTTAAGTACAACAACACAAAAGTGTTGTTTAGAAAGATACGGACAAAAGCTCCTTGCTTATTTACAAAACTATACAAAGAATTTCTCTACAAAATTTATGCAGCATTTTGGTGAAGTTTGGTAGAATTGATTCGTTGATTTCAAATTCTTCTAAGTCTTCTTTTTATAGCTGAAAAAGATATATGTTGGAGGATAGAATAAGAAACACAAATACAACTATTTTGTTCCCAATGGTCATGGTGAAACTGGTAGACAATAGTACAAAAATGTTCGTCCTTATGTCACCCTAGAGAGTAGAGGTCACAATGTACTTTTATACTTTTATACTCACCATCACACACAATCCCTTAGTCTTGATCTTCGTCTTATATATCTTCAGAGGCTTCTGATTTGTTTGTTGATGAAGTAGTTTATAGAAGGATCAAACCTATGTATCTTCAGAACTTAAGTCTTCGAACCTTTTAGGGCTTGTTCAGATAACCCTTGCCTTCAGAGTCCTTAGCACTTGGTCTTCAGATCTTCAGAACTCATTCAACATAAATAAAGCTTTATATGGCCTCCATAGCTTCCTTGTATAAGTCATGATCAGAAGCTCTTTTACTAAAGTTCCTTAGAACCGTTGCATAAGAAGAATTCCTTAATCTTGACTTAACTTGTAACACACCAAATGTATTATTCCAGAGTGTTGAGTTCAGAACATGATGACATGACGCACTTTCTTACCAGAGTCAGAACCTGTTTAGCAAAAGCTATGCACCATACAAAAACCGTTAGAGTACACAATTGTTCTCTAAGATAACATGTAAAGTTATCATCAAAATATAAGACCTGGTGTAGAACCAATCTTGTTCTTAAAATGTCCCTCTTTTTGATGATGACAAAACCATGTACTTTAATAGAATAATTCATACATGGTAATCACCATGGAACTCAAATTCAGTAAAGCTAACCAGCTCTCTCGGAATCTGTTAATACTCAAAATTCCATTTAATCTTGTTCAGAGTCTCCCTCTGAGCCCAAGACTCACAAAATTATTTTGCAGTACACAAGGTAACATAGAGAAGGAAAACTTCTCCATTAATGTCTCATCAAAGTCTCAATAGAAATACCTGGTCTTCATCTCATAACCTAGATTGCTATCAGAACACTATGAGGCATCAAAACCTGTTTAGTCACTGTCTTGATGACTTCACATCAAACATCAAAACTAATTCATTGGTTCTTCCAAAAACTAGAATTGTTCCACTAGAAGGTGCACAACATCATGTCATCAGAAGGTTCAGCACCTGAACCATTGTCTGACTGACCATGTCTTTCGAATTAGTCTTTTGACCATATCTCAGACTATTTCTTAGAAAATGTCTTAGACCATGTCTTATGAACATGTCTTAGACCATGTATTTAGACCATATGTCCAGACCATATGTCCAGACCATGTCTTCTGAACATGTTTTAGACCATGTCTTCCGAAAATGTCTTAGACCATGTCTTATGAACATGTCTTAGACCATGTCTTAGATCATGTCTTTCGAACATGTCTTAGACCATGTCTTAGAACATGTCTTTCGAACATGTCTTAGAACATGTCATCTGACCATGTATTTAGAAGGTTCACAACCTCGACATAATGCTTGGTTGACAACAAACTTACTATACTTCTAGAAAGTTCACAACTTCTGAAGTATCAGAGTCTGATATAACATAACTTGGTTACAAAACTTTCAGACAGTTCACAACTTCTGAACAGTCTCGTGGTAATGGAGCAAATGTTTCCAAAGTACACGTTGACACTCTTTTAGATAGTTCACAACTTCTAAAACGAATGCTAAGTGACATATCAAATTTGTTAAGCTTCCAGACAATTCACAACTTTTAAAGCGACATGAGTCTGATTACCATATTTTTAGAAAGTCCACAACTTCTAAAAACACGTGTTTTCAAAGACAAGATTTCCTTACTTTCAAAAAGTTAAAAACTTTTGAACAGTAGTTGTATCAGAGCTTGATTTAACCATATTTTCAAGAAGTTCAGCACTTCTGAACAATAGGTGTATTAGAGCCTATTTCAATCTTTAACTTAGTCAGAAACCTCTGACCAAATCATAATGTCATGTCATGATTAATTTTAGATAGTTCACAACTTCTAACGAATACATGTTCTCAGATGCTTAACTCATCAGAGCATTCTTCATGCATCTTGATCTTGATCTTCTGATTGGTAGATGATAATCTTTTGATAGCCAATTAATGTGTCTATGAAAACCAGTGAACTTATACAAAGTTCCTGAATCAAACATCAAAAAATTTTAGTAGTAAAAGCATTATGTCATGTTTGGGTTTGAGTTCTGAGATTAAGTACTATCAAAATCATATAATTTTTCTCCTCCTTTGTCAGAAATCAAAATGATTTAAAAGACAAAATAAAATAGTTTTTTATTGGAAAACCAAAAGGATAAAGATACAATTGTTTTTAGAAACAAAAGAAAATTATTCTTAAGTTCTAATACAAAGGGATAAGGATCTAAGCATCATCCTACTTGTCAAAATTTTCCATGAACTTCATTAATACATTTGACAGTTATTGTGATGAAGCCGTCTGAGCTGCAATCCTTTCATCTTGCTTATCAAAGCATTTATGTATAGGACGATTTTCTCCCCGTTGTTTGTCCAAAACAACCTTTAGATTTTGCAGCGTCTTTCTCAGCTTATTTGGCTGGCTTATTGTTTCCATAGAGTCTTGTTTAAGATATTTCTTCTTGTCCATAGAAGAATCACCATAAATTTCCTTATTAGGGTGATTTCTGTTTTTCTTCATTATTTTATCCTCATTAGATAAGGCAGAAAACACCAGTTTAGTTTATTGAATCGAAGAAGGAAGGAATATTTTCCTTTTAGAGATGGCTTCTTGATTTAACTTTTCTGGTTCCTTAACTACGTTAGTAATTAAAGATATCTATTGCAGATCTTCACTATTGAATGATTTACCGATAACGACTTCTAGCTCAGTTTGTTGGTTCAAAGATTCATATTAAATTAGTTTCAATTAGGAATGCAGATATCAATCTTCCATATGGAATCCAATTCCTTTTATTCTTGGACATCTTTTTGGAGAAGCTGACTAAGTGACGAAGATGATCAAAGAGACTTGCGGAAAATTTAATCCTTTCTCCTTTTTCCAAGTGATACAAAATATACTTGAGATCTATATCCAAAAACTTAACAAAGCTTGTTGAACTTTTGTGAAAAATAGTGCCAATGAGAATCCTGAACAAAACCCTTAAGTTATCAAAGAGGTTGGTTTCTGAATGAGAGTCTTTTCTATTTTTGAAGATTCCTGGAGTGACCTGTTGAATAGCCTCTGAAAAACCTGACTCAGTTCTTAGCAACATAGCAGCTCTATTGTTTTAACAACAAACACTAGAGTTGTCATGTTGAAGAAGTTTAGCAATACTAGCTTCACCGATGCAGAATTTATGACCCTTGACTATAGAGCATACGTATGCATCTAAGATGAAGGTATTGGACCAAAAATATTTAACAAGATCATGATAGGTTGGTCCTTTTAGAAGAATGAAGTAGTTATCCCATCCTTGGATTTTCAACACATCAGAGAGATTGAAACCATGAACAGTAAGATTGTCAAAGTCTACTAACATTTCAGTGAGAACATGCAGAAGTTCAATCGGCAAAGCCAGAGTGGTTTGAGGTGCACCACTGTGTTGAACAAATGTTGTTGAGTTATCTAGTTGTTGTAGTTGTTGCAAAAGCATACATGTAGAGTTAGATAGATAGTTGGTCATGGATGAGGATGATCGAGAATAAAAACTGGGATATCTGATAATTTTAGAACCTAAAAGGATAAGAGTGTAGAAAGGTTGTAGAGATGGTGTGTGAAGTAGAGTGAGTGCGTTTATAAAACATTTTTGCAACGATGAGAAATGATTTAGAAGTACAGAAGTCTGTCATAGAGTGAAGTGTAGGATATATTGTCTAATCTCAAGATAATCTTATCTCCCAATGCATCGTAATAAATGCTAGGCGTGGTTCAGAAAGGGCATCCGTCTTGTATTAAATCACTAAGCTTTCACTTTAACAACAACACATTTAATGTAGTAAGCTCTTAAATTTCCAACGGACAAAAATATTCTTCAGAGAATATTTTTATCATGGACACTTCTGATATATGAGATTTTCATTAGATTGAAGTTCCACATCCTAGAAGTCAACAACAAGAACAATACATACCTTAGAAGTCCATTGATTAATCTGGAGGACTGCATGCTGAGAGTGAATCCTTTCCATAAACGTCATCCTTTTCAGCTTCTAGAAAAACATCTTTTGGAATTTTGACTTCGCGTCCTTCTGTAGTGACTTCATTACCTTTAACGACTAAAAGGTAGCTCCAGATCAGCAAGAAATTCAACTAGCTTTGACTTTTCAAGATAAATCTCATCATTAAATCTAACATAGATTCAGTCTTCAACACTGAGTGTTTCATTGTGTTATACTCTGTATCCTTTTGAGCATTCATAATATCCTAATATGATAAAGTCATGGGTTTCAGAACCAACTTAGTTAAGATTCTCTTAAGTATTCATTATAAAACAAGAGCATCCAAAAGGATGAGAATAAGAGATATTGGGATTCTTTTTGTTTCATAATTCATAGGAAGTTTTACCCAGAATAAGTCTTAGAGAGACTCTGTTTTGAATGTGAGATGTTGTGTTTACAACCTCTGCCCAGAAGTGCTTTGCCATATAAATTTCAATGATCATGGTCCTAGTCATTTCTTGCAAAGTCCGATTCTCCTTCTCTACAACTCCATTTTTACTGTGGAATTCTAGGAGAGAAAAAATCATGGGAAAAGCCATTCTCATTAAACAACTTCTCAAAAGTTTGTTTACAACTTCTTCTTCATGATCACTTCTAACCTTAAAAAATTCTGAGACTTGTCTCAATTTTCTTTCGATTGTAGAAGGTGGTGAACACATAATGTGACTCATCCTTGTACCTAAGAAACTTCACCTAAGTTCTTCTGTTGTAGTCATCAAAAATGACTAATCCATACTTATTTCCATTGATTGACACAGTTGTCACTGGTCCAAACAAATCAATGCAGAAGTTCCAAAGGTCTGGATGTAAAAACAACATTCTTTACTTAAAGGAAGTTTGTGAAAAACTAGCCCTTCTACCATGCTTCACAAAGCGATTCTGAAGATAACTTCAGGTTAGAAAGGCTTTTGACTAATTTAAGATTGTTTAGATGAGATACTCTTCACATACTAACATATCACAAACATCAATTCCAAGACCAATGCTCTTTATTAGCGAAAATAAGAGTTCTTAAGATTGGAAAGTATGATCATGGAGATGTTGTTTGTCCTTTATACCATTGAATGAAATATTCACATTCTTCTAACTAATAACAACATAAGATTCTTTAATAAATATAACATCATAACAATTTTCACTTAATTTTCTTAAGGACAACACATTATGTATTATTCCAACGGCTATTAAAACATTGGATAGAGAGAAGAAAAATATTACCAACTATTTCAGAGCCCATGATATTTCCTTTTATGATCTCCTCTGAAACCCATGATGCCTCTAGGCTTAAGTTTCGGGCTTTGGAACATACACCTTTTTTCCTCCATGTGTTGCAAGCACCCAGAGTCTAGGTACCATAACAGGTGTTTCAACTGCACTGCTAAGAAAATATACAACATATATTATCTTTTTCTTGGGTACCCACAATTTATTAGGCCCTCTCTTGTTAGTTCCCCCCAAGTTTTTAACAACTTTGGGTTTGACAACAAAATAATCATATTTACAGGAATTAAAAGAGAAGGTTTAGCCAAAGGTTTTTCTTTAGGTTTAGAAACAAATTTATCTTTTTATTTTCCTTTATCTTTAGGCACAAACTGAGCAGAGATAAAATGGAAATGAAGAGTATCAGGTTTGTCTTCCTTATCAGAATTAGATTCGTCATAGGAGTTATAACCAATACCATTGGTCCTATTTCTGCTCACACCATAGACCATAGAAGCCATCATCCTTCTCCCTATACTTATGACTAGGAACTTCTGGAAAGCTTTGTCATATTTCATAATGACATCATCAGTAATCTCAGAAGCTTCTGGAGGAATTCCCATGCCTTTTAGGGTAGAGTTCTCGTCTTTAAGAAATAAATCTTCTTCATTTAAAACAGAGAGATCTTCCTTAAGCTTGCTGTTTTCAGAAGATGTGGATTCATGTGACACTTGTCACCACCGCACCGACTCCTGCATGCTATCAAAACACTAAACGACATCTTAAATAAAAAACAAGATAAAACTTGTTCTCTCTTCCTCTTAACACTCAAGTTGTCTCTCTTCTCTCTATTCACATGGTTCGCCGGAGACGATGACCTAGCCACCACGCCGGAAATATCCTCACGGCAGTGGCTATGGAGGAAAGCGAAGAACTTGATCCGATCTCTAATTTTCTTGTATAAATGGATTTGTCTCTTCATCCTGAACACTAATCTGACATTTTATTTTGTAAATGCTTGTTTGTTTCGCGTAGATCTTGAAAGGAATGTGGAAACCCTAAGATGCTCAGATCACAATTTTGGTGACAATGATGATGATGCATGATTGATGTTGATAATCGGCAATAATGATGCGTGATTGATGATGAAGACGATGCTTCTGAGTGCCTTTTCGGTGAAATCTCTCTGATTCTTCTTCTCTATTTCACGATTTGCTTGCGATTGTTTTTTCTCTTCTGCTTTCTCTATAACTTGTGAAATCAATGTTATCACTTTTCGCTAATTTTTCTGAAGGGTTTGTGATAGGAAGTTGATGAATTAGACATGGTTTATACACTTTAAATATCCTTGTGGTTTTGTGTTGGCTTAATTTTTGAAAACATTTTTTTTGTCCTCTTTTGTGATGAATTTTGTGGAGACTTTTTTTGTTATTTTCAGAAGTTGGAGCATGAGAATTAACCGTGTGAAAAATATGTTATATATTTCTGAATTGGTTTGTTACAGATTGATGAGCTAGATCAATCAAGGCTCTTAGATTACAATAGTTAGTTAGAAGAATAGATAGTGAGAATTGAGTTTATAAAACTTACTTGAGAAGCTTTGGTTAAACTGCTGAGCTGGAATTTTGGTTTTAATTCTGATTTTTCTGCTTTAGCTATTTCACAGTTCTTTTCTTCTAATTTTTCAAATGAGTGCAGGGTTGTATTACAACTTTGTGGTTTCGATACATGGGCCTATTTTTAATCTGTCTTGGGCGGGTCTGTTGCGATTTTTTTATGAATCCGATATTGCTTTTACTTGCTGAACCGTGATGCTATTTTTGTGAAACTTGTGTAGTAAACTTGTTTGTTTTGAACTTTACTCTGAACCAAAACTTGTTTTTGTGATTTTCAATAAAGATTATGGGCCTATGAAATGAATCTGATCTTGTATGAGGCCTTTGTTATTTTTACAAACATGAGCGAATTCTGATTTTTTCAGACTGTGATGAATTATTGGGCTAGAAATGCGACTGAATTTGCAAAAAACCTTGTCTATTTTGATACCTCCCTTTGTGAACAAAATAAATAAATAAAGGATTTTTGTGATTTGCAATAGGAGAAGAAAAGACGCATGATTAACTCTTGAATTCTGACTTTGTTGAAACAAAGTATGAGGCCCTTTGAAATGTTTATGAACATGATTTGAAAACCAACCCTATTTTTCTGATTCCTACACAGGCCCTAATGATGAAACTTGAATAAAATATCTTTGAAGATTTCTTGCTTATGTTCACATGATTGTTTCTTGATCACTAACATTTCTTCTTTTTCTTGTTTTCATGTGACGAGCTCGTCTTGAGGAATGGATGAAGATATCAAGACTTTGGAAAGATGGTGAAGTTATGAAAAACTTCCTTTGGGAGAATTCATGGCCATAGTAGGACAACACATAAGAGTTTTGAAGAAATCTCGAAGAGGAAGAAGTCTTGGAGTAAACAAACTCAAAAGCTTGAAAAATTTAGCCTTTAGGAACATCTTGTATTGATTTAGATTTTGAATTTTCGAACTCTCTTGTTTTAAGCTTTGTAATGAAACAAACTTATAAACAATGAAACTTTATTTGTAATCCTTGTGAGAAATCATGTAAAACTTGAAAGAATTTATACTTGAATGTATTGTAGAAAACATTATAAACTTTGAAGAGTTTTGTAATAATTGCAACAAAACTTTGAATGGTCTATTATAATTTAGGAGAAGGATCAATTGAATTTCCTTAAAAAATGGTGCTTGAAAACAAAATTCAATTTTCAACTTTCTTCCATATCTCAAAAATGACTTGAATTCTTTTGATCTTTACATCAAAACCCTCAACTTCCACAAGAACACTTAGATTTTGAATTTTAGGCATTTGAAATGAGATCCAAAGAAACTCGTGTGACAAGTGATAGAATTGGTATGCAAAGTACTTCACATTATAATGTCCAGAACCTTTATTGGTGAGATAAGTCCATTTGTATCTTGTAGGAATCATAACCATATATGCCTTGACTTAAGGACACAAGAATTGAAAGAATGAAGCATGATACCATATCGTGATAGATGTTGAATGATCATGATAAACGTTTTAATCTTGTAACTTGAAGACCAAGAAAACCATGTAGCCCATCTTTCTAAACTTAGCATGCACTTGAATAATTACCTCAAAATAATCTTGATCAAGAGTAAATCCACAAACTCAAGCCTCGTGTTCTGAATCTTGCTCTGTATGACATGATGAAGATGATGCTTCAAAATCTTGTTCAGAAATATGCCATACACTCCAATAGTAAAAACATTAGCTCAAGGATAGAAATATAGGAGAATGTTGTTTCTCTTCAAAACCCTTGCCAACTTCAACTCTCTGACGAAACAAAGAATCAACTTGAGATGTCACGGAGTCTGAGAAGTCTCGGTAACTTGAACCAAAAAGACGAATGAGGATATGGAATCCATATTGAATTGATTGACAAAACAACCAAATTCTACTGTTTGAAGAAAACTAGGAAGATAAGAATACCTTGATCCCGTCATAAAGAAATGGATGCAATGTAATATGATGATTATGATGAAACATAAGCCAAAATAAAGAGGGTAAATTTTGGGGTGCAACAGCTGCCCCTATTCAATCATCTTAGACATGATAAGTGAGAAAAGCGACAACTTTCAAGCGTTTAGATTTTAAGATGATTGAATACGAAAGAACCCAAAAATTTACACTCCTGAAGAAAAAAATCCCCCCAAAGACAAAAAATGCCAACAGACGTGGGACTTAGAAGGTACCAAATGAAATTGGATTTAGCAATCAGAGGGTCTAATGAAAATTGGACCTTCAAAGACATGCGTCAGAACGAAGCTGTAACGCAGACTTTAACAAAGTTGAGACAAAACTCAAACTTAGAAGAGTAGATGAAACAAACCATCAGAGTAATGTGTCAGGATAAAACCATACCACAAAAAGGGTGAGATAATACTTAAACCACAGAGAATAGGAAAAACTAAACTCTGGAAAAAATATGCATGGCAAAGTGGCTAGAGCGCGTGATTCTAGGAGCACCTGCTAGTCTCAAAAGAGACCGATCAACCAAGGATACAACAAACGAAAGATGAAGCACAGTAATCAAACACTGTTAAAGGATCAGTAAATAAAAACTGATAAATATCCAAGGAGTGACATTAAACAAGACAAAACTCGACTCGACAATACTACTGGATTTCATGCACGGGTAACGAGGCAAAACTCGACCCATAGAAAAGTAATGAGAGTTCATATTTCTCAGAGAACCTGCTGGTCTCTAACCACGGGTAAGCAGTAAACGAAAACTGACTAAAACCCGAATAGGTATAAAAAGAGACATCTCAAGTCGATGGACACAACAAATTAAAGTTGTAATACAGTAAACAAACACTGTCAAAGGTTCAGTAAACAAAAACTGATAGACGTCCAAAGAGTGAGATAAGCGTTTCGACCAAGGATACAGTAAACGAACACCAATAGAAGAGTATATGGAAAGAAACAAAATGAGACGACAATCGACTCATAATAACTAGTTAGGCAAGACAAACTAGATGAGTACCAGGGCAAAACAAATTGGACTTCATGCACAGGAAAAGAGATCAAGACTCGACCCAAAGCAAAATGATGAGAGCGAATGTTTCTTAGAGCACTTGCTAGTCTCGGACCAGGGATAAATAATGAATGAAAACTGATAGAAGAATCCAACCAACAAAGGAGACTAATTTCAACCAAGGACGCTGTTAAACGAACACTGCAAAAAGACTCAGTAAACGAAAACTGATAAAGGATTCCGTAATCAAACAATTATGGAAGTTGAAGGTATGAAAACAAAATGAGACGACACTCGACTCATTATAACTAGTCAGAAAAAACTAAACTAGATGAGTACCAGAACGAAAACTGGATTTCATGCGCGGGTAAGGAGACAAAACTCAAAACTCGACCCAAAGAAAGGTGATTAGGGCGTAATATTAAAAACCTACTGAAAATGAATATCAGGAAGAAACTGGTATTCAAAAGGTACATCAATAGACATTGGAACGAACCAACATGGGTAGTAAATACTAGACCCAAGAAAATTGTGCCAGGGTAAAACTGAACTACAATCAAGAGTAGACACTCAATATTCAAATGATTAATCACAATGGGATATTTGTATAGGGTGAAACCGAGATACTGAGGATGAAGACCTCGCTGGAGATATAATCCGAAGTTTTAGCAAATTCACTGGGGAAAACAGAAACAATAATGGCTTATGTTCCGATGCATGTTTGAATTTTTTATAGCATAGTGCTCCATATAATGGAAATACTATGCGTTTTGGTAGATGCAATGTAATGATGCATGTTTAAATGCTTCACTGGGGAATGGGAAATCGAGAATCCAACAACCAATAGGTAAAAATCTGACAGGACTTGCAAAAATAAAATGCAAAATCTGTTGGAGAAGAGAGAACATGAGGAACCACCGGAAAGAAAACCTTGAAGAGCTGAAACTCTGTCAGGAGTAAAAACTGAGCAACTGATAGAAAAAAGCTACAAACACTGAGAGGAGTTGCAATAATAAATTACAAACTCTGCTGGAGAAGATCAGATCAAAACTTTGATCTATGAAAAGAGGTGCCGATGAAAATTGGACGTTTCCAGAGAAGATCAGGGCAAGACTGTAACTTCTAAAGGAGAATGCCAAATAGAAATCGGCAGTTGCTGGAGAAGATCAGGGCAAGACTATAATCTCTTAAAAATACGGCGTGAAGCCGTGTTGAGGATGACACCAAGATAATAAATCATATGTGAGAAGCGAAAACCTCATTTGGGAATCAGATAAACTCTGTTAAGGACAACCTTGCCGGGGATGAGATGTTCTTCGGTAAGAAAACTCGATCAGAAATATTACTGTTGGGAATACACAAATCCTTGAACAGAAAATATATTCAGAACCACAATGATGAAGACTTACGACACTCTTCAAAAATGGCCAAACCTACTGGGGAAACTCCCATCGATAAATCCTTTACCTATTGCCAAAGATTAATAAAATCTCAATTAATCGACCAACATCAACTATACTGGGGATTAGGAAAGATCCTTAAATAAGGATTCCCCAAGCAATAAATTAGCTGGGAAATGAGAGATCAAGACGAGGAATCTCTAATTAGCAACTCCGCTAGGGAATTAAAACTTCTTCAAACTTTGAATTTTCATCTAAGTAACTCCATTACGGACATGGGATGTCTTCAAACTTGAAATCTCATAATGAAGCCTTTCTCTTGAAAAAGATTTCTGGGCAACAAAACTCTGTTGAGGAAACAAAACTCCATTGAGGATACAAAACTCTGTCGGGGAGTATTTTGCTGGGGATTCCAAAATCTTGGGTGCCAATCTCTAGGGAACATCCTTTCGAGGAAAACAACTCTATGAGGGAATTCCTATGTGAACTTTCAATCAATTAAAGTTGCTGCTGGGAATAAGAGATACAAAACTCTAAAATGGTAACCCCTGTTGGGAATGCTTATGCCATGGATTTCTTTACAAAGAACCCGACTGCCATGATTAAAGGAAACTTGTATATGTAGTCATAAAACAGATCATGAAGATAGTCAAACAATATTAACTCTACTGGGAATACGACAATCTCAGCCAACATCAACTCTACTGAGGATGATAAAAGATTCTTTTGATATCAAATGCCCCAAGTCACATCTCAGATGGGAAAATTAAAATTTCTGAATGCAAACCTCAATCATAATTCAAATCGGAAAGTAAACTCTGCTGGAAATATTCTTTATTAAGAAACGAGATAACGCTCATCAAGACTTGGTTGTTGAATGAAGGTATGAAAAAACCTTATCTGCCTCAAGAATCTCTCAGATGACAATGCCAAGGAGAACTAACTCTGCAGGGAATTCCCTATTCCAAAGTTCAAAAGTTAGAGGTAAGATTCTGGCATGGGTGCTGACAAGCTGAAACTTACAGAGTGAACAAAAATTCCTCTAGAGGACTTCATGGGATTCGTACCATCATTGATATGCTTCCCCAGAGTAGCAGAACTTTGAGAGATTAATCCCTAACTTGACTGCCCCAGATTGACGAAACGAAAAAAAACCAATAACCACAGGCCGAACCCTGACAAAACTTGCAAAAATAACTTGTAAATTCCGCTAGAGAAGATCAGGTCAAAACTGTAACATCTGCGGAGAAACTCCAAATGGATACTTGACATTGTTGGAGAGAGCATTAATAAAATGGGGTCTGTGGAAAATCAAAATTCACCTGACTTTTGTTTGATAATTTGTCAATTTCTCACTAGGGAGAACAAAACCATATACTGCCAAGGATATGAAGATCCATGCTGGGGGTAAGAGACCTTACAAACATAACCCTTGTCGGGAATGAGATATTCTTTGCATGAAAAACTCAAAAAAAATATGCTACTACTGGAAATACGAGAATCTTCAGCTCCGCTAGGGAATAAGGATGTGTTTCAACCAGAACAAAATCCTGATATGATGCTCTATCCTGGGGCTAGAAACCATAATAGCATACTCTTTTGGGGAAGTAACACTTATTAACATCCAAGATTGAGATCTACTGGGAAAAGAGAGAATTTGTGAATAAGTAATTTCGATGAAACGACTCTGTTGTACCCCAAAATTTGCCCTCCCATATTCTTCAAGGTTTGCTAAGAGCATGCTTCAAAATCTCCCAAGGGTTGCACAGTCCAATGGCCTCCTAACAGTCAAAAATTAGGGTTTTGGTTCTGGCAAAGAAGTTGAAGTTTCCAAGGGTCCAAACAAGTCCCACATGCCTACAAACATGGTCAAGCATCCATATGCTAAGTTTCAGGACTCACAACACAAGATTGCACAGCCAAAAACCCTAATTGCTTCACAGTCAACTGTAGGGGCAAAATGGTCATTTGACAGTCAAAAGTCAAAATTTTTGGTCAACATCTTATTTTGAAGCCACAAACATCATTTGATCAATTCTTGATCATGATTCTCAAGGCATGGCTCAAAAAGTCTCAAGATGCAAAAGTTTCTATTTTTGGACAGTTGAAAAAGTCAACTGCAAATTGACCAAGGCATAACTTCCACATGGTTTATCAGAAAAATTCCATCCAAAGCTCATTTTGAAGAGAATGACATTTCCTACAACTCCTCTTCACACTTCAAGTCCAAGAAATGCTCTCACAAAAAGATATCAATCTCAACATTATAGGTCATTTTCAAAAGTCAACAAAAAGGCACTTTAAGTCAAAGACCATAACTTGAGATTGGTAAATCAAAATGACATGGAACCAAAGGCATTGGTTAGAGGACTTCAAGACCTTTCCGAAATGTCCAAGAACATGATCAAAGCTTAAAAATTGAGCAATATATGCCTTGTGGAAGTTGGGAAATTTTTGGGAATTTTGAAAAGTCAACTTTGCTTCAAATGCCTCAAAATTGCTAATGGGCCACAATTTCTTCCATGAAACATTACCCAAAGGCTATGCACGACCCATTGACATCCAAGGGAGTTATTTTATCATTTTTGATTAATTATTTGAATTATTATTGTTATTAATTCACTTAATTAAATTAAATATGACAAAAATAGCAAAACATGTTTTCCAAATCTTTTTGTGCAGCATATTCCCTCATCATGACCTAGGGATTTCGTGTACCACATCAAGAGGCAAGATCTTCCAAAATAGGCATGTTTTTCATGACAAAAAAATTGAAAAAGATGTGAAAAATCAAATATTGAAAATCATTGAATACAAGGCTTTGGGCTTGATTTTTCTGACCTAATGCATTCACACATATATACACATTGCAACCCTAATGCAAAGAACAGAAGAAGCTGCGCATAAACAAAGAACAAAACTTGCATTTTTTACAAAAAAGTGAGAAACTGTTTTCATAGCTAGAGCTTGTTTCAAGGTCCAAAAAGTATTCCAATCCACTCCTGGCATCACCAGGAAGCTTCTCCAATTGAAACCAACCCTCCATACGCAAAGAATTGGTAGATAGAAGTCTAACTTTTCTGTAAAATTTTCATAATCGTGCTTGCATTTTCATACATTATTCATGGCTTTTAATGCTTGATTTACACTAACATGAACCCTCTGAAGCGATTGGTGTCCTTTAATTGCATTGATATTGCCTGTGTCAAAAATTGCCATGAAAGCTTCTTAGGGTTTCTAAAGCTTTGATTTGGGGTTTCACAAATAAGGAACAATTGGCCACTCAAACCAGGACCATTGGACTCAGGACGTTCAGACGAAACTATTGATCATATCGCGCCTAATTTCTATTTCACCATGCGCTAATCGCTATTTTGCAGGTTTGAGGTTAGTGGGGGTTTAAAACCCCCGCTATCTAGTCTTATTTTTTCAGGAAAAACAAATAACAATGGAGAAGATGCTGAGTTGTTGGAACGTGAGTGGACGGTTTGAATATTAGCGCGTTTTTGCTTTGGTTCAGCATAATGCGTTCTTTTCACATATATTACTTCTATCCTATTATATTATCAAAGAAACGCACTAGCTCAATTGGTTAGCACGCTGGCATGCAGGTATTGGGACCTGGGTTCGATTCACAGGTCCCCCATATTTCCCTATATTTTTTCTTGTAATGCATTCAGGTACACTTGCCCTCCTGTAGTCCATCATACACCCAACGCTTATGCTTGCCAAATGTCCCAGAAGCCTCCATCCAATGGCCAGGTCATGCACTCCACCATACACCCTCAGTCAACCATATGCAGACGCGCTGGAAAAGTCAAAGGGGCCCTGATTCAGTGGGCCAAGATTGCTGCAAATTAACCTCCAAAAAAAGGCCAGCACCCCCATGGTTTGAATATTTAGATCTTTATTTTAACTCTCCTTTTTATTTTAATTGTTCTTTTTTATTGTTCTATTTAATTCCCAAAATAATTTTCATAAATATAAAATCCAGAAATCATAAAAACAAAAATATGTTTTATTTAATAGTTTTTTTGTAAATAAATTTAATAATCAATTTAGTTTTAATTTTAACTTTTTCTAAATAACTAAAATAGGTAGAATTAGGTTTTAGATTTTTATTCTTTTTCTCAGTAAAATAATTTTTTCTTATCATTATTATTATTAATCTTTAATTATTTTTGTAAATAGATATGTAATTAAATGATTAGCATAAATTTGGTTAAAACTTTAATTCTTTTCTTTAACAATTAAAAACATGTAGAATTAGGGTTTCTTTTCTTTTTAATTTTATTTATTTCATAAAATACCAAAAAAACATAAAAACAAGTTCTTTTCTTTATTTAATCATTAATTAATTTATTAATTGCAAATTAATTTCTTTAAAGGGTCCAACGCCCTCGCATTCGATTCTAATTTCTTTTCGCACGTTTGTTTTTATTTCCTTTTTAAATATAATGTATTTTCCCCAAAGCTTTGTAATAGATAATTAGGACATTTACTTTTCGCACTTTTATTCAAAATCAGGTCTTTGTATAATTTGGCGATGTATAGACTCGCGCCTTGTAATAGCGTAGGACTTTTATTTTTCCGTATTTTAATTTCCGCACCTTTAAACTGTTAATCACATGAAAGAATGTATGCCCAAATAAAATCAAAGCGTAGATCACCAAAAGCATGACCAGATAACATATAACTGAAAATGACACACAATTCACACACCACTCTTAGGGTACGCCTCATTGTTTCCTTGCCCCTCGAAACGTGGTCGTCGAGTATAAGACGTCTTAGTGAGTCATTATGTTCCATTGATCTAGTTGCCTCGAAACGGTTGCCTCGGAACAAGTTGCCTCGAAACAAGTTGCCTCGGAATAGTTGCCTCGGAATAAAAAGATCAATGGCATAAGGGTAGCTTCTAAGGTGTCCTACTGTTGCTCGGTGACCACACTGTCCCTAAACTCGAATTGACCCGAACACCTCCAACGGTGGTGCTACCTACCTCTCAATGGTGGGATGACACTACCTAAAGGACATTTACACAACCTAATTCCTTAGGGTAGGTAGATGACTCGTAGATACTTGCTCTAATTCAAAACAAATCAAAATAACTCTTTTCACACCGACACTTTCAAAAAGCTTTCAAAAAACAATTTTTCAAACACTCTTGAGGACTGATACAAGAGTCGATTTGAAATCTTTAAAACGAAACTTTTTCAAACCCACTCACTTTGAAAAGCAAACAAACATTTTGAAAACACAAATGAGCAAGTATCTAAGAGCCTATGGATAACCATGGATAGAAAGGGTGCTAACACCTTCCCTTTCTATAAATCTACCTCCCGAACCGAGAACTAATCTCAATAAGGAATTTTTCTGTGCTTTTGTCCTTTCCGTTTGGAGAAAATAAAAGACGGTGGCGACTCTTGCTTACTGTGACATTTCGCGAACCAGCGATAAACAGTCAGTTCCAGATCCACCGATCACAGAACTGGCGACTCTGCTGGGGATATTTTATAAAGTGAGGTGTACCTTAGGATAGTTCATAACTGTGTTTTCAATTGCTTTGACTTGTTTGCTTTAAATTGTGGGTACTGTCTTGGGAGTTCTATAGATCCTAACCCGGATCTGGGGATACCTTCTTAGAAAGTAGCAACAAGGCTGTGAGGGAACTGTGCGGGGTATACCGACATGGTTGAAACAGTCTGCTACATTGATGTGGCACTTTGGTGTGTACCGGTAACCCTTGAGTTCAGTCAAGGAGAGTACGGGGCCTCCGCGTGGTGTCGTGAAGCATCAACTGACCTTAGGAACCTTAATTGAACTATCTTGGCCTCTTTAGGGTAGTGAGATAACTGACTTTGGTGCAGTCCGAGGTTGGTTGATACTCGATACTACACTCAATTGAGGGTTGCTTTCCTGGAATATTTCGGTCGCCAGTTCAGTGGCTAAATCGAAACGATGAACAATGAAAGCAATCCAGTGATATTGGGACCCTTAGAACCCGGTTACTTCTGATAGGACAGGTTGAGCCCACCAACTTCAAGAGGGTAATACCCAGACCCCATGCAGGCCTAAACTCTAAGGGCTTGTCTTGTGTGACTTGTGTGCCTTATCATGTTTGCTTTGTAAATATTTGTGGTGTGTTTAATCATAGCATCATGACATCATACAACATCATATGCATTGGCTAACCATTTCAGGGGTTCGAATCTTCATCTTTGTTCTTGTTTTGTAGGACATGGAAACTGTTCGCAGAAAGACAATTCAGATCAGCCTTGTAAGGATCCCTCCTCAGCTTAAGGAGCTTATATCCAGGATTCCCGAGAGCTCTTCATTCAGTGAAAGACATGGAAGACTCATCAGCTTGGTCAACACCAACATTGAGGAAGATATGGTAAAGGTCCTGTTCCAGTTCTTTGACCCTCTGCATCACTGTTTCACTTTCCTGGATTATCAACTGGTACCTACATTGGAGGAGTTCTCCCGGCTTCTGAAGATCCCTATCCTTGATCAACTACCCTACAACGGTACGGAAAAGGAACCCAAACTGGAAGAGATTGCTAAAGCCTTACACCTACAACCATCTGACCTCAAGGGACATTGGGAAGTTAGAAGTGGTATCAAAGGGTTCTTAGCCAGGTTTCTGTTTGAGAAGGCCCAAGAATGTTGGAATTCCCTTGACCTACAAGCTTTTGAAGAAGTTGTGGCCCTCCTTGTCTATGGTTTGGTATTGTTCCCTAACCCAGATCAGCTTATAGATATCAGTGTTGTCCAGATCTTCATGTCCAGGAATCCTATACCTACGTTACTTGGGGACATCCTTCACTCATGTTACACTCGAACCATGAGAAAAAGAGGTGTTCTTATGTGCTGCACTCCTCTCCTGGGAAGGTGGTTTATTTCGCACCTTCCGCAATCAGTTTTGAAGAACGAGCGGGGTTTGAGATGGTCACAACGATTGATGACTCTTACGCATGCAGATATACATTGGTGCTCTCGGTCCAGAGAGGATGTCACTATCATTGATCGTTTCGGGGAGTACCCTAATGTTCCTTTACTTGGAATCAGAGGAGGTATTAATTACAACCCCTGCTTGGCTGGGAGACAGTTTGGTTATGCTCGGAGGGACGACCCTCATGACATGTTAATTCCTGACATGGTTTTTGACTTCGACAACGATGCACAGGGACTTCACCGGAAATTTATCGGAGCTTGGAGGATGCCAAGTAGGATAGACAGCAAGACTCTAGGGCACAGGAATTCCATCCCGTTGGAGCCTTATCTCAAGTGGGTACGAGCCCGCTCCCAGAAGTTAGTGATGCCATATCCTCATGTTCTCCCTGTGATCAAAGAGCCAGTTTTGGAAGGTGAAGTGTCCTACACCATTCAACATCCTGACATGCCCACGTCCTGGGAAGAAATGCAGAAAAGCTGGATCCAGCTTAAGGAAGAACGGAATTCTCTCGAGACCAGCCTACATGCTAGTGAAAAGAAGGTCTTGGAGCTCACCCGCCTACTGCACGAGGAGAAGAATCTCAACACTTACATAGCTCCAAAGAGGATGCGTAGTGTCTTCTGGGATTGATTTGCTTTTGTAATATTTTGCCCATGAGGCTTTGATGTACCAAACAATTATTTCCTTAATGATAACGTGTGTTCCCTTTTTGGCTACAACAAATTTGAATTTTTGAACCCTTGAATGCATTGCATAAACACATATCATTCATCATGCGCATATCAGGTACTCTTCTTTTCAGGTTGCTTACTGTTCTTCGCTGTTTATTTCAGCATCATGAACCCTGAATCCTCTACCGAGATGTCTATCAAGGCCCTTCAGGCGCAGAACGCACAATTTCAGGAGCTGATCATGGGTTTGGCTCAAGGTCAAGAAGAGCTAAAGGCTTTGCTCCTGAAGAAGGAGAAGAAGAAGAAGAGAACTGTTCTATTCAACTCGGGCCAGAGGTTTGGTAATACTCGGCAGAATGAGGAAGCTGGTTCTTCTGTAGGCAAAGACAGTCCCCAGGGGGGAAGGGCTCCAAGTCCGGTGGTCTCTGACAACGAGACTGATTTTAATGAGGAACAGTATCCTCCGGCTGAAGACAGATACAAGCAGTTGGAAGACCGTCTGAACGCCATGGAGATCCAACAAGTGCCTGGTTTGGATTTCGGAGACTTGGGTTTATCTACTGGTGTGATCATCCCTCACAAGTTTAAGGCACCATCTTTCACCAAGTATGACATGGCGTCTTGCCCTAAGATACACCTCAGATCCTATGTGCGGAAGATTCAGCCGTATACAATGGACAAGAACTTGTGGATCCACTTCTTCCAGGAGAGTCTTTCAGGGACTCATCTCGAATGGTTCTATCAGCTGGATGGGACCAAGGTTCGTAACTGGGAGGAGTTGGCTACTGCTTTTTACAAGCAGTATCAATATAATGCCGACCTTGCTCCTACACGTACCCAACTCCAGGGTATGTCGCTAGGATCAGGCGAAGGTTTTAAAGAGTATGCGCAGAAGTGGAGGGACCTGGCTGGCAGGGTGCAGCCACCATTAACAGACCGTGAGCTGGTAGATATGTTCTTGGGGACCCTATCTGGGCCGTTCTTCAATCATCTTATTGGCAATTCATCTGCAGGGTTCACTGACCTCATTCTGACTGGGGAAAGGATAGAGGCTGGCATGAAGTCCGGTAAGATTCAGAAGGGTGCATCTTCAAGTTCTGAGAAGAAGCCCTTCAAAAAGGAGGCCAGTGCTGTGTATGGGCCTAGAAGGCAAGATAAACCAGGGCGCCGCCAATCTGTCAACGCGGTGGTGATTGCTAAGCCTGCTGCCGCTCCTCGGCAAACTAATCAACAAAGGGCTGAAAGACCCAGAAGAGAGTTTACCCGGCTGAGTATGACCTTGTCACAAATCTTGCTGCAACTGCTATCAACCAACTTGGTGACCGTCAGAGAGGCTCCAAAGGTTGTGAATACTGCCTCTCCTAAGTATAATCCAAATGCCCGCTGTGCTTATCACTCCGATAGCCCGGGGCATTCTACTGATGACTGCTGGGCCCTGAGAAACAAGGTGCAATACCTTATTGATGCAAAGGAGGTACAGTTTGAGGCACCCGAGAAGCCCAATGTAGTGACAGCTCCACTGCCTGCTCATGGAGTGAATGCTATCAGAGATGATGACGAGGTGGAAGAATCTGAGTTCGACAGCTGGATTTATCCGACGGCCGACAGTGGACCTAGCAATTGGACTGCAAAAGACAACCTACCTGTTACTTTTGTTACGCAATAATGAATTCCTTTGTTTTTGTTATTTGTAATAAACAATGAATTGAAACTTTATGGCCCGGTGTCTTACCTGGGGCACCGTTGGCTTCATTTGTGAGGGCTTATAACTGTCATTTCCATATATCATGAATAAAGATCTTGGACGTTTTTTCGCATTTCAAATCTTGTGCTCCCTTTCTTTCTTTCTTTCTTTATATATTGCAAAACAGCTGTATTTACACACACTCACCTACACAGGTTTCAATCCACTCTGGATCTCACTGGTAACGACTCTGCTACTGCCAGTTATGACTTCGAAAATCCGATCAACTTAGCCGAAGACGAAGGTGAAGATGATTGCGAAGTGCCTGGCGAACTTGCAAGACTGTTACTCCAGGAAGAGAGGGCAATTCAACCACATGAAGAGCCGGTGGAAACGATAAATATGGGTACTGAGGCAGATAGAAAGGAGGTCAAGATTGGTGCCAACCTAGAGCTCAGCGTGAAGCAACAGTTGACTCAGATGTTACATGATTATGTGGAGATCTTCGCCTGGTCCTACGAAGACATGCCCGAGTTGGATACCGACATTATGGTCCATCATTTGCCTACCAAGGAAGACTGCCCTCCAGTTAAGCAAAAGGTCTGCCGTATGCGTCCAGAGATGTCTGAAAAGATCAAAGCTGAGGTTATAAAGCAATTCGATGCCGGGTTTCTTGCAGTGACTTCTTACCCTCAGTGGGTTGCCAATGTGGTGCCGGTACCAAAGAAAGATGGTAAGGTCAGAATGTGTGTCGATTACAGGGATCTGAACAGGGCCAGCCCCAAAGATGACTTTCCCCTACCTCACATTGACGTCCTGGTTGAAAATACTGCTCAGCACAAGGTGTTCTCTTTCATGGATGGTTTTTCAGGGTATAATCAGATCAAGATGGCTCCTGAAGACATGGAGAAAACTACCTTTGTTACTCAGTGGGGCACCTTCTGCTACAAGGTCATGCCATTCAGGTTGAAAAATGCTGGGGCAACCTACCAACGTGCTATGGTTGCTTTATTTCATGACATGATCCATCATGAGATTGAGGTATATGTCGACGACATGATTGCAAGGTCCCAAACTGAGGAGGAACACCTTGATCATCTGCAGAAGTTGTTTGACCGTCTGAAACTGTATAAGCTGAGATTGAACCCGAACAAGTGCACCTTCGGGGTAAGATCTAGAAAGTTGCTAGGCTTCGTTGTAAGTGATAAGGGTATTCAAGTGGACCCTGCCAAGGTTAAAGCCATTCAAGAGATGCCAGTTCCTAAGACAGAGAAAGAGGTCAGAGGCTTTTTAGGACGCTTGAATTACATTGCTCGATTCATCTCGCACCTAACTGCTACCTGTGAACCAATCTTCAAGCTGCTGAAGAAAGATCAGGTAGTACGTTGGAATGATGAATGTCAGGCCGCTTTTGACAGAATTAAAGAGTATCTCCAAGAGCCACCCATTCTTATGCCACCGGTTGAAGGGAGACCTCTGATACTATACCTGACAGTACTTGACAACTCAATGGGGTGTGTGCTGGGGCAGCATGACGAGTATGGCCGAAAAGAGCATGCCATTTATTACCTTAGCAAAAAGTTTACCGACTGTGAGACCCGATACTCACTGCTCGAGAAAACTTGTTGCGCTTTGGTATGGGCTGCTCGCCGGCTGAGACAGTATATGCTGACTCACACTACTTTGTTGATTTCTAAGATGGATCCAATAAAGTACATATTTGAAAAGCCTGCTCTGTCCGGGAGAATAGCAAGATGGAAAATGATCTTGACAGAATACGACATCCAGTACACGACCCAGAAAGCTATCAAAGGAAGTGTATTGGCAGACCACCTGGCACACCAGGCAGTAGACGACTATCAGTCAATGAACTTTGAATTTCCTGACGAGAGTATCATGATAGTGACTGATTGTGAAGTACCTGGACCGGATGAAGGACCTGAGGAAGGATCCCGATGGTCTATGCACTTTGACGGAGCATCCAACGCTTTGGGTAACGGCATCGGCGCTGTGATCATATCCCCTCAAGGCACTCATACTCCACTTACTGCCCAGCTATGTTTCAACTGCACCAACAACATGGCGGAGTATGAGGCATGCATCATGGGTCTTCAAGCTGCGATCGACTTAAGGATCAAGTTTCTGAGTGTCTTCGGAGATTCCGCTCTCGTGATCAATCAGATCAAAGGCGAGTGGGATACGAAACATCCAAATCTTATTCCTTACAAGGAGTGTGTGTTGACATTGATCCCCCATTTCACAGAGATAACTTTTGAACATTTCCCAAGAGAGGAGAATCAGCTGGCGGATGCGTTAGCTACGATGTCTTCTATGTTCAAAGTTAAGTGGGACAATGAGGCTCCCCGGGTCATTATCTGGAAACTGGATAAACCGATATACTGTTGTGATCTTGAGACTGAGGTAGTGACTAAGAAACCTTGGTACCATGAGATGAAGAGATACTTGGAAGCTCAAGAATACCCCGAGGGTGCGTCTGTCAATGACAAAAAGTTTCTGAGAAGGTTCGCAGCAAAGTTCTTTCTCAGCAATGGCATTCTGTACAAGCGAAACCATGATTCGACCTTACTGCATTGTGTGGATAAGACTGAAGCAGAAAGGATCATGGCAGAGCTACATGAAGGTACCTTCGGAACACATTCCAGTGGGCACACTATGGCAAAGAAAATCCTTCGGGCAGGGTATTTCTGGTCCACAATGGAAGCCGACTGTTACCAACATTCTCGGACATGTCATAAATGCCAGATATATGCAGATAAGGTGCATGTTCCTCCAGTTCCTCTGAATGTCCTGACTGCACCTTGGCCTTTTGCAATGTGGGGCATTGATATGATCGGTGATATTAAACCTACAGCGTCCAATGGGCATCGCTTCATCCTGGTGGCGATCGATTACTTTACAAAGTGGGTTGAAGCAGCTTCCTATGCTACAGTAACCAAGAATGTTGTGGCACGGTTCATTCGACACAACCTGATCTGTCGATACGGCGTCCCAGAAAGGATCATTATGGACAATGGTACCAATCTCAACAACAAGATGATCACTGAGCTTTGCGAACAATTCAAAATACAGCACCACAACTCTTCTCCTTACCGGCCGAAGATGAATGGGGCTGTAGAAGCAGCGAATAAAAATATCAAGAAGATTGTGCAGAAGATGACAGTGACCTATAAATATTGGCACGAGATGTTACCGTTCTCCCTTCATGGGTACCTTACCTCAGCAAGGACGTCAACCGGGGCAACTCCTTTCTCCTTGGTCTACGGCATGGAGGCAGTCTTACCGATCGAAATGCAGATACCCTCTCTCCGGATAATGAAGGATGCAGATCTGAGCGAAGATGATTGGATCCAGACACGACTTGATCAGTTAAATCTAATCGACGAAAAGAGACTCACTGCTATTTGTCATGGTCAGACGTACCAAAAACGGATGATCAGGGCATTTAACAAGAAGGTCAGACCACAAGAGTATCAAGTTGGGGATCTGGTAATCAAGCACATCATCCTTCCTCAGAGTGATCCAAGGGGAAAATGGACCCCTACATACGAAGGGCCATTTGTGGTTAAACATGTGTTCTCAGGAGGAGCCATGATTCTAACCACCATGGATGGTGACGACCTTCCTCACCCCGCCAATGCAAACATAGTAAAAAGATACTACGCATAATAAAGACCTGCTAGGTTGACATACCTAGGCAAAAATTAGGGCTTCCCGGCGAACCAAAAGGGTTCGGGCAAAATGAGGGATGAAATGAAAAAAAATTTATACACCTGGCAAGTCGAAAACCTGAAAAGGCGGCTTGGGCAAAAATGGGTATCCCGATGGACTGAAAACCCGAAAGGGCGGTCCAGGCAAAAGTTAGGGATTAAAGTGTAATACTATGTCTCATTGGATCACCTTGCATCCAGAATCCGGTATCAATATCAAGTTCAGACGGCATCAATCAATCAGCTTCATCTTCAACTAGGTCATCAAGTGATGAGACGCTCGAAGATATAAAGGCGATAGCAGAGTTGGAACCCAGTGGGATCATTCTTTTCACATAGCTGTTTTGTTTTCCCTTTTGTACAAATTGTATAAACTTTCTATTCAGCGGCGTTCTCTTACTAGGACATCAACCTCTTGTATATAAACGCCTATTTACAGGCAAATTCAAAAAAATCAATACAAAAATCACTTTTCAGTATCAATTGCCAATTGTTTTTTCCTTTTTCTGTTTTGTTTTGCGAAGAACGTCCAAGGTTCAATTTGTGATATATGCATTTGACAATAATTGCTAACTCATAAATATTTACATATGAAACAAAGGATTAATTACAGGTAACATTAGAAACAGGGGAAATAATGTTTGTCTAAGCGATCTAATTGTTCTGTCCACCAAGGTACCAAGGTAAGTTCAGCCGAAGAACATAACCAATATACCTTAACTCCCCAGAGAGTGAGCCAGCAAGTCAATACACTCTCCCCAAGCAAATCTGTACTATCAGCCTTAAGGAAGTTGGGTATCCCCAGCAGATCTCAACATTCCTCAGCGCATATACGAACATTCCTAACAAGCATCCCCGACAGTCTTGATCTAAGATTGTTCCCCGACGGTATACCAGGCATTCAGTGGAGTCACTTCCAGTACCTCTCAAAATTTTCCCCAGGAGAGTCCAAAGTTTCCCCAGGAAAGTTTGAATCCATCTCCCCAGCGGTAAGCTTACCCCCAGTAGATTCTGGAAGCTTACCCCCTGCAAAGCACGAACGCGTCTCCCGATTCTATTCAAAGGTTATTTCCCTACCAGGATATAACTGGGTTATCCTCAGCCAAAAGCCACGGAAAGATCGTCCCCGACGAAGTCTTCCTATCCCCAGCGGAGTCTATTAACACTTCCAACATAACAATGGTATCCCCAGCGGAGTTATCATTAACCTCAGCAAAGTATTTCTCTCCCCACAGAGTATTGTTCCCCAGCAAGATCGCTAGAGTAGTTTCTCCCCGCAGAGTAATCTATTCATCAAGTTTATCCCCCAACGGAGTTATCTTCTCCTACCGGTTCATTCTTGCGATCTTCATCCCCAGCGGAAACGGAGAGCTCTCTTCAACCATCAGCCCAGGATTTAATTTCCCGGCACCCGTCAAGGATTTATTTTCCTAAGACGAAAACATACATTCATAAATATCACATACATCATGATACATGCATAAACGCATCACACAAATCTCATTTATGTTGAGAACATCATTGCTTGATCCATATCATGCATTGCATATGACTGACCTTTACCTTTCAGGAAAGATCCAGTCAAGTTCTCAGCTATGTCCAAGACCTTGTCTGGTTCAGTTAAATCGACCCTAAGATTTTTCTGATTCTTATCCAGTCAAAGTTAATTCAAGACCTTGTCTGGTTCAGTTAAATCGACCCTAAGATTTTTCTGATTCTTATCTAGTCAAAGTTATTTCAAGGCCTTCTTTGGTTCAGTCAGATCGACCCTAAGATCTCCCTGATTCTTATTCCAGTTGAAGATTCCAAGACCTTGCCTGGTTCAGTTAAATCGACTCCTAAAGATTTTTCTGATGCCGATCCAGTCAAAGGCCTTCTCTGGTTCAGTCAGATCGACCCTAAGATCTCCCTGATTCTTATTCCAGTTGAAGATTCCAAGACCTTGCCTGGTTCAGTTAATCGACTCCTAAAGATTTTTCTGATGCCGATCCAATTGAAGTTATTTCAAGACCTTCTCTGGTTCAGTCAGATCGACCCTAAAATCTCCCTGATTCTTATTCCAATTGAAGATATTCCAAGACTTTAGTCTGGTTCAGTTAAATCGACCCTAAGATTTTTCTGATTCTTATCCAGTCAAAGATATTCCAAGACTTTCGTCTGGTTCAGTTAAATCGACCCTAAGATTTTTCTGATTCTTATCCAGTCAAAGTTAGTCAAAGGCCTTCTCTGGTTCAGTCAGATCGACCCTAAGATCTCCCTGATTCTTATTCCAGTTGAAGATTCCAAGATCTTGCCTGGTTCAGTTAAATCGACTCCTAAAGATTTTTCTGATGCTGATCCAGTCAAAGGCCTTCTCTGGTTCAGTCAGATCGACCCTAAGATCTCCCTGATTCTTATTCCAGTTGAAGATTCCAAGACCTTGCCTGGTTCAGTTAAATCGAATCCTAAAGATTTTTCTGATGCCGATCCAGTCAAAGGCCTTCTCTGGTTCAATCAGATCGACCCTAAGATCTCCCTGATTCTTATTCCAGTTGAAGATTCCAAGACCTTGCCTGGTTTCGTTAAATCGACTCCTAAAGATTTTTCTGATGCCGATCCAGTCAAAGGCCTTCTCTGGTCCAGTTAAATCGATTCCTAAAGATTTTCCTAATGAAGACTCAGTAGAAGACATCCAAGGTTCTCTCATCGTTACCGTTGAGGTAGTAATCTCCCAAGGTTCTCTCACCGTTACTGTTGAGGTAGTAATCGCCCAAGGTTCTCTCATCGTTACCGTTGAGGTAGTAATCGCCCAAGGTTCTCTCACCGTTACTGTTGCGGTAGTAATCGCCCAAGGTTCTCTCATCATTACTGTTGAGGTAGTAATCGCCCAAGGTTCTCTCATCGTTACTGTTGAGGTAGTAATCGCCCAAGGTTCTCTCATCGTTACTGTTGAGGTAATAATCGCCCAAGGTTCTCTCATTGTTACTGTTGAGGTAATAATCGTCCCAGGTTCTCTCATTGTCCCGTTGAGGTAGTAACCATCCCTGATTCATTCATCACCTTTTGAAACTCCAGACTCGATTCCTGTATCTCGCCAGGGCACGTCTGAAGAGGTTTAAGGAATCAATTCCGGTAACCAGTCAGGGCACATCTACACAAAGAGTTTGAAGACCGACTCCTGTAACAGGTCAGGTACTCATTTTCTTTTTCAGGTACGCAAGTTCTCGCTAAAGAAACTCTTACGCGATCGACATCCAGATGACATCTATAAGCCCATCCTCCTATCCACCAATCTCCAAATGGCATCTGTAAGCCCATTCCCACCATCACACTACTATGTGAGCGCAAATTTATGGGCACTCTAGTGTTCAATCATCTTCCACCTTCGGATTACGAAAGGCGCGCCAGCCAATCTACATCCTCAGGTCTAAGAAGATTGAACAGGGGCAACTGTTGTACCCCAAAATTTGCCCTCCAATATTCTTCAAGGTTTGCTAAGAGCATGCTTCAAAATCTCCCAAGGGTTGCACAGTCCAATGGCCTCCTAACAGTCAAAAATTAGGGTTTTGGTTCTGGCAAAGAAGTTGAAGTTTCCAAGGGTCCAAACAAGTCCGACATGCCTACAAACATGGTCAAGCATCCATATGCTAAGTTTCAGGACTCACAGCACAAGATTGCACAGCCAAAAACCCTAATTGCTTCACAGTCAACTGCAGGGGCAAAATGGTCATTTGACAGTTGTAGCGATAAAATATGTAGCGGGGTAAATCGGAGATCGAATTATTGATTAATTCGTCTCACAAAAGCAAGAGTCGCCACCGCGCTTTATTGTTTCCAAGGGAAAAGGGGAAAGAGCGAAATAAAACCCTAAATATGCAATGTAAATAATACTTTTTAAAAGTAATAAAGATACAATGCGTTTTTGAAAAGATCTATGATTCGGGGGTTGGTTATACAATGGGAAGGTATTAGCATCCAATGTATCTATAGTACTCTATAAGAACCTTTTGAAATATCTGTTTTATTAAAATGTTTGTTTTGATAAATCGTTTTGGCCGAAAAGGGGTATGGACGGGTTTTTGAAGATACGACGACCTAACGTCGAAGTTTTTGCTTAAAGGGTATAAGTTTTGAAAAGATTGAATACTTGAAGGAAAATTATCCTAAGTTTTAATGAAATGCAAATATTCGCGCGATTAGACTTGAGGACATGAAGTCAACAAATTTATCATTTTTCCTTTGGATTTAAACGTAAACGGAATAAACAAATAAATATGAAATAAATAAACAGAAAAATTATGCGGATAATAATTAAATAACAATAGTCAAATGATAGACTAAATGATGTGAATAATGCATTTTTTAGATTCTTGGTTTAATATTAATGAAAAAAAAATGTTTTAATAGTTTTCATTTTTTACACATTTTTATATGGATAAAAGTAAATGAAAATTAATTAAAGAAGACAAAAATATTTTATTAGTTTTAAGTCTCTATATATTTTTTTATATTTTTTAGAGTTCTATATAACACATTATTTTAGTAATTATTATTAAATGATTAAACTAAATGAATACTAAAAAACTAACTTAAACCTAATTAAAAAAGGAGGTTTTAAAATTACCCAAATAAACCTAAAAATTAAATTTAATAAAATAAAAGGGTAAAATGATTAAAAGTTTTAATTAAATCTATTAATTGATCAAACTACTAATTAATTTACTAAGTTATTAATAGTTCTAACAAACTAACAAAAGGAATAAATAGAAAAAAAGTGTATTAAAAAAAGCTAGGTGAACAATCAAATATGGGCCAAAGGATTCTGAAGGGCCCAAACCAAAACTGAAGACAGGGGGGGTGCAAAAGAGTTTTCGTTGGGTTCTTGTAAGCTGAAAACGGGTCATGGCCCAAACATAATGCATAATTCGTTTTTGGGGTTAAACATAATGTTTAGGGAAAACAAATTAGGGTTAAGGTTCTTGGACAGAAGCGGAGTTCCTTGTTGTTCGTATCGTCTTCTTCTTGATTCGCTCCTCTTCGTTCGTGTTCTGCTACTCTGAGCTCTCCTTCGTCCAAAGGCCACCAGCATCCCAATCTTCCTCTTCCCTCCAACGCGAGCTAAGGCAAACGACGGATTTACGGTATGAACGTTATCTTTCAATTCACTAGGTTTTGGTTACGATTGCGTGTTTGTGATTTAGGTTCAGTTCTGATTCTTGTTTCTATTGCAATGATTATTGAGGTATTTGACAAAAAAAAGGGGAGAAATGCGTTACCTTCGGAGATGGAGGAAGGAGGGTTGGGACGAGCTAGGAGGCCGGACGGCAAGGAGAACGGAGGAGGCACGCGCTGCTTGCTTCTGCTACCTGGTACTCTGTTCCTTTTGGCCCTTTTGCTTTGCTTTTTCCTCTTCTTCTCTTGCTACTGCTACTGTATGCTTTGAACGTTTATGTTGCCTATGATGTTGGGTTGCCTTGATGCTATTGTTGGAATGTTGTTTTTGATTAGCTTCTTTTTCTTCTCTTTCTGGCCTTGCTATGGTGTGCTTGAATGGGTTGCCTTTAGTTGCCTTTCCTTACGCCTATGATGAATATCTATGAGGCATTGATGCTTGACATTGCTTTGAGGTTTTTTGGTTACCTAAACATGTTGAAAGGGTTTGACCAGTATTGATGCTTTTCTCTTCTTCTCAACTATGCTTCTGTATACTTTTTGTTGCCTATGATGACACAATCTGAGGTTTGGGTGCTTGGTCGTTGGTTTTGATTTTTGGTGATACAGGTTTGGTTTATGACAGTAGGTTCCTACTAGTTTTTGTGTTTGGCCATAAGGTTTTGGTTTTGAAATGGTTCTACTGGTTTTTGAAATGGTTTAATCAGTAGTAGGTTAATGGTTTAGGTTGTGTATGGTTTTTGATGGAAATGGTTGGTAGCAAGTTTTGTGGTATTATGCAGTCAGCAGGTTTTATGCAGCAGGCAGGTTTAGTAATGCAGTTGAATGGTTTAGGCCATGGTTGATGTTACTATGGTTTTGACAATAGGTGGAAGGCTTTTTTTTTGCTTTGGGAATTTTGTATATGTTTGACAGTTTTGGTTTTTAGGTTTTTTGGCTTGATGAACAGGTTGTCTATTCTTTGAAGGGAGTGTGATGTGTTATAACAATTTTTGGCCTTCCTGAGGTTTACGTTTCAGGTTGTATATTTACCATATTTTGGCCTTCTGCACTCTATACTGGCATACCAGTTTGTTGTATTCCTACTTCATGCTTTCTTTTTCTGAAGGGATGCTGCTACAGTTTTGTTTCTATTCCAATTCTGTCTAAACCAAAACCTGTAAAACCACACTACTTCCTCTCTTCTCTCTCTTAGTACACTTGATACATTAAAATGATATACTGTACTTTCTTGTTCTGAAAAGGCATAGGCTGGAACATGATGAAAAATGGAATACATATGGCTTGCAAAATGGTTTTTAGACTGCACATTTCTTTTGACTTCCAATGCAACAGTGGAGCCTATTTGTTTTGGACTCTTCTTAAGTTGTTGCATAGGTTTACGTTGCATTTGTTGGAATTGAAAATGCATGTGCTGTTGTATTAGTATTATGCATATGATGTTAATTCTTTGTATGAATTGATGTACATGCTGTTTGAAATATGCAGTTGGATTTTTGAAAATGCAATTGATTTTAATCATGCAGTTTTGAAAAATAAAAATGAATTTGTGCATGTTTTAAATTGTGCATTCATTTATGAAACTAAAAATTCCTCCCTTTTTTGTGAACCGGGAGAAATCCCGTGATTTGCAAAAAAGGGTAAACTGATTCCAGCCGTTTGCTTTTAATGATGAACATTAAATAATTTTCTGTTTTTAATTATTTATTCAATTCTGACTTTTCTTTTAATTGTTTTTTGCAGGTAAAATCAAATGAGCAGACAAAAGCATTGGATAGAAGATTTAGAATTAGAATCTTAGAAATATAGTTTTATTTTCCTTTAAACTTTTATGTAATTTGTTATTATAAATATTTTGTAAATAATACAATATTTAAATAACAATTGTAATAAAATAGAATAAAGTGAAATAAAATTCTATTGTTTTCCGATCAATTCTTTTTCTTTCCAATTATTTATTTATTGTTTATAATTCTTTAACTTATAATAATTAAAAAAATTAATTTCAATTACTTAAATTCCGAATGATAATCAAATAAATAAACATCATTGATCAATTAACAATTTCAATTATTTAACTCATTATTCATAATTTTCTAAATTATAACAATTGAAAATAGAATTTCAATTATTTAACTTAGAATGATAAATAATTAAATAATCACTGTTAACCAATTAATAAACCTCTCTTCAAAATGTTTATTTCATTATTCATAAATCTTTAAATTATATAATAACCGAAAACAGATTCCAATTATCTAATTTTAAGATAACAAACAATTAATAAACATTGTTTGATCAAATAATAAACCTCTTTTCCAATATTTATTTTATTATCTATAAATCTTTAAATTATATAACAATTGACAATAAATTCCAATTATTTAAATTTAAGATAATAAATAATTAATAAACATTATTTTAGCATGAATCGATTAAATAGTTTAGTGTTCAAAATAAATAGCTCTCGACTCGAAAAAGTTATGAATTTTTAAAATCAATAGATTAAAACACTTGCAATGTAATGATGCAGATGGGAGATGATATCTTAGGTCAAAATTTGGGGTACAACAGCTGCCCCTATTTAAGTTTCTTCTATCCGGAAATATGAAGATTAAAATCTTCATTTCGACGAGATTGAAGGTACTTAAATACATAGTTACGCAAATTTTGTCCTAAGATGCCGTCATCATGTTTGATATGAATGCAGTGATTGAATTCACAGAGAAAGATATTGTATGAAACAAGACAATGTTGGAGGAATTGAACACCAACAAAACACAGAGACATGGATTATACATTACTGGGGAAACAAGCTATCGACTTCAAACGACAGACTCTTGACAGCGAATAAAATCGAGGGAATACGACCTCTGACCCTAACAAAGAAGGCATCTTGCATAGGCCATAAAACAGATTATTGACCCAAAACAGTGAGTTCGCAACTCAAGGTCAATGATAGACAAAGAGTATCAAATTGCTGATAACTGATTACCTACTTCCGAAGGTAAAGATTCATAACAAACTTTCTCTGCGAGATTTCTGGAGATATACCAATTAATGCTGAGATATAACATGGTTGTAGATACACAAGCTGCTCAAATAAAGAAGCTGTCACTTGCTGTCGTCCAAAGAAAGTACCGATAACATACAAGTTGCTCAAATAAAGAGGCTGCCACTTGCTGTCGTCCAAAGAAAATACCGATAACATACAAGTTGCTCAAATAAAGAGGCTGCCACTTGCGGTCGTCCGGAAAAGTAATAACGTACAAGTTGCTCGTGAAGAGATGTCGCTTGTCGTTTCCAAAGATAATAATAACGCACTAGTAGCTCGTGAAGAGCTGCTGCTTGCTGTATTCCAGAAAAATAATAACGTACAAGTTGCTCAAATAAAGAGACTGCCGCTTGCCGTCTTCCAGAAATCCTAATAACGCACAAGTTGCTCGTTAAGAGCTGCCGCTTGTCGTCTTCCAGAAATCCTAATAACGCACAAGTTTCTCGTGAAGAGCTGCCGCTTGTCGTTTTCCAAAATAATAATAACGTACAAGTTGCTCGTGAAGAGCTGCCGCTTGTCGTTTTCCACAAGATAATAATGACGCACAAGTTGCCCGTGAAGAGCTGCCGCTTGTCGTTTTTCACAAGATAAAATGACGTACAAGTTGCTCGTGAAGAGCTGCCGCTTGTCGTTTTCCAAAGATAATGATAACGCACAAGTTGCTCGCGAAGAGCTGCCGCTTGTCGTTTTCCAAAGATAATGATAACGCACAAGTTGCTCGCAAAGAGCTGCCGCTTGTCGTTTTCCAAAGAATAACTCAGAAGGAACTTGCGATGACACTGACAGAGAATAACATCTTCATCAAAAGAAACATGAATCAATCTTTCTCGAGGAGATCATATACTTAAACGTGCAAAATAAATGCACCAACTGTCTAGGTCGCGGTTTCACTGGGGAAAATCAATGAGATAACCTATGCAAGAGGCAGCAACTTCATCCAAGAATAACTAGAGAGACAACAGTCAAACAAGACTCCACCCAATGAGAAAGAAATTCAATTGGGGAATTCATCCCATCCAGAAATGGACCAGGGTAAGCTAAATCAAAAAAATCATCCACGAGGATTAGCTCAGTCGGGGAATTTAGAAAGGAAGCACATTTTCTGCCTAAGCTAACCTTCTACTTGGAAAGAAACATGTACATTATTTGAATAAACAAAGTACAACCCCAAAATCGATGGCAAACATGAATATGTATGCGTGATATAAGTGTGAATGAATAAATGAATGTTATGCTGACAAAACGAACAGATGGAATGTCTTGAAGATAATAAGATGTCACATCACGATAGATACTCGGCCAATCCTAAAAAAGACAGAAGATAACTGGAATTGGAATCACAGAACAATGTCGGAGCGTAACACGCCACAAGGCTCAAGTCTTCTGAGGAGAAAAGTATTCAAATCCAATCTTCTAATACCAATAGACCACTGGCATGGGACAAAGCGTACCACACTCCAGAAATCTGCCCAAATAAAGGTAGCCAAAACAACACTTAACTGGAACAACTGGGGAGTCAACAAACTTAATACCACTAGAACGCAAACTTACACAACCAACACCTCATGACGATTTTGAAAGAAAACAAGTTCATCGTGCAAGGATAAATTACTGTACTATTTTGCATTTCATGGCTTGACCATCTTCGGAACGACTGTTAATATTCCTTTCGTTATTCACGACACATTTTAGAAATAAGAATATTTTAAATACTTTGTTTCAAATATTGCTGTAAAAATTAAAATTTTGCCCACAAAAGGTAATGCTCAAATTTCATTAATAAGCTGGTAGTTCGCTAACAACGCGCCTCCAACAGTTTACAAAAGTTTGGGAAATAGTACATGAAATAAAAGGTTACACAAAAACAATGATCACTATTCTCCCTAACAACTTTGAATTCCAAAATGTGCTCAAATGCCACAGCCGGGATGACCAAAAGCTTGCCTAAGCGAAATACTTCTTGACTGCATCGGCGTTCATGGGACGCGGGAGCTCGTCACCGTCCATATTGGTGAGAATCAAAACACCTCCAGAGAAAACTTTCTTAACGACATACTGTCCTTCATAATTCGGAGCCCACTTGCCCCTTGAATCAGGTTGGAAAGATAATATCTTTCTGAGCACAAGGTCACCTTCTCTGAACTCGCGCGGTCGAACCTTCTTATCAAAAGCCTTCTTCATTCTCTGCTGATACAATTGACCGTGACACAACACTGTCAATCTCTTTTCTTCGATTAAATTCAACTGATCATATCTACTTTGACACCATTCAGCCTCAGAAAGTTTAGCTTCCATCAACACTCTCAGAGACGGAATCTCAACCTCCACGGGGAGTACTGCTTCCATACCATAAACTAGGGAAAATGGGGTCGCGCCTGTTGAAGTTTGAACTGAAGTACGGTATCCATGCAGAGCAAACAGAAGCATCTCATGCCAATCTTTATAAGTTACCACCATCTTCTGGACAATCTTTTTAATATTCTTGTTAGCAGCTTCAACAGCCCCATTCATCTTCGGTCTGTAGGGAGAAGAATTATGATGTTCGATTTTGAACTCTTCACAAAGCTCTCTCATCATCTTGTTATTCAAATTCGAACCATTATCGGTGATGATCTTGCTCGGGATACCGTATCGACAAATGATCTGATTCTTGATAAATCTGACTACCACCTGTCTGGTTACATTAGCATAAGATGCTGCTTCCACCCATTTAGTAAAATAATCGATCGCTACCAAGATGAAACGATGACCATTTGAAGCTTTGGGTTCAATCATCCCAATCATATCAATGCCCCACATAGAGAAAGGCCAAGGTGAAGAGATAACATTGAGGAGGGTCGGCGGTACGTGCATCTTGTCCGCATAAATCTGGCATTTATGACATTTCTTCACATATTTGCAGCAGTCAGATTCCATGGTCATCCAATAGTAACCGGCTCTCAACATCTTTCTAGCCATTGCATGTCCATTGGCATGAGTGCCAAAGGACCCTTCATGTACTTCTTGCATCAGCATGTCTGCTTCACGTCTGTCTACACATCTGAGCAAGACCATGTCATAATTCCTCTTATACAAAACTTCTTCGTTGAGAAAGAAACTGCTTGCTAATCTTCTCAACGTCTTCCTATCTTTACCGGATGCCCCAGGCGGGTACTCTTGAGTTTGAAGAACACGTTTAATGTCATAGAACCACGGTTTGTCGTCAGTAATCTCTTCTACGGAGAACACATGCGCAGGTCTATCAAGGCGCATAACCCGGATTGTAGGCACATCGTTCCAATCATTCACTTGAAACATTGAAGACAAAGTAGCTAAAGCATCAGCCATTTGGTTCTCATCTCTAGGGATATGATGTAATTCCACTTTGTTGAAGAAAGTTAACAACCTTCTAGCATAGTCTCTGTAAGGGATCAAACCAGGATGACGAGTCTCCCATTCTCCTTTGATTTGATTAATTACCAATGCCGAATCTCCATAAATATCAAGAATCTTAATCCTTAGATCCACCGCTTCTTCGAGACCCAAAATACATGCCTCATATTCAGCCATGTTGTTCGTGCAGTCAAACTTCAATCTCGCCGTGAACGGGATATGAGTGCCTCGGGGAGTGACGATGATTGCCCCAATTCCATTTCCATAGGAATTCACAGCTCCGTCAAATATTAGACCCCAACGGGATTCAGGATCAGGTCCTTCTTCAGGTAACGGCTCTTCACAATCTTTAGCTTTCAAATACATAACATCTTCATCTGGGAAATCAAACTTGATGGACTGATAATCGTCAATTGGTTGGTGAGCCAAATGATCGGCTAAATTACTTCCTTTGATCGCTTTCTGAGTGTGATACTCAATGTCATATTCAGATAACAACATCTGCCAACGGGCTATCCTTCCATATAAGGCGGGCTTCTCAAAGATATACTTGATCGGATCCATTCTGGAGATCAACCAAGTGGTGTGGTTAATCATATACTGGCGCAGACGGCGAGCAGCCCAAGCTAAAGCACAACAAGTTTTCTCAAGCAATGAGTATCGAGACTCACAGTCTGTGAATTTCTTACTCAGATAATATACGACATGTTCCTTTCTTCCAGTCTCATCTTGTTGACCAAGCACACATCCCATAGAGTCTTCCAATATAGTCAGGTACATAATCAAAGGTCTTCCTTCCACCGTAGGAATCAAAATGGGAGGTTCAAGTAAATATTCTTGGATGCTATCAAAAGCTCTCTGACAATCTTCTGTCCACACACATCCTTGGTTCTTTCGGAGAAGCTTGAAAATCGGCCCACAGGTAGCAGTCATATGAGATATAAACCTAGAGATATAGTTCAGTCTCCCGAGGAATCCTCTTACTTGTTTTTCCGTCTTGGGTGCGGGCATTTCCCGGATAGCTTTGACTTTATCAGGATCTACTTCAATACCTTTCTGACTGACAATGAAACCCAGAAGTCTTCCAGAACGAACACCAAAAGTGCACTTGTTGGGATTCAGACGGAGTTTATACTTTCTCAACCGCTGGAATAACTTCAACAAATGTTCCAAGTGATCCTCCTCAGTCTGCGATTTGGCAATCATATCATCCACATACACTTTGATCTCCTTATGCATCATGTCATGGAACAAAGTAGTCATGGCCCTTTGGTATGTTGCGCCAGCATTCCTCAAACCAAACGGCATAACCCGATAACAGAAAGTTCCCCAAGGTGTAATGAAAGCGGTCTTCTCCATATCTTCCGGCGCCATCTTGATTTGATTGTAACCAGAGAAACCGTTCATGAAAGAAAAGACTTTGAACTTGGCGGTACTGTAGACCAATACGTCAATGTGAGGTAATGGGAAGTCATCCTTTCGACTAGCTCTATTCAGATCTCTATAGTCTACACACATCCGAACTTTGCCATCCTTCTTAGCAACAGGAACTATGTTGGCTAACCATTGAGGATAGACCGATGTAACAAGGAAACCTGCATTAATCTGCTTCTGAACTTCCTCTTTGATCTTGTCAGCCATATCGGGATGAGTCCTTCTCAACTTCTGCTTAATAGGCGGACATTCAGGTCTCAACGGTAAACGATGCTCCACAATGTCATTGTTCAAACCCGGCATATCTTGGTAGGACCAAGCAAACACATCAACATACTCTTTGAGAAGCTCCAACATCTTCTCTTTGATTTCCGGGATAAGCAATGCTCCGACTTTGACTTCCTTTCTATTTTCTTCATCACCCAAGTTGACCAACTCTAAAGGTTCTTCAAACGGTTGAATGATCTTCTCATCATGCTCAAGCAAACGGGAAATCTCAACAGGAACCTCTTCGTCATCCTCTTCTTCGGCTCTGAACACAGGGAATTCAAAGTTGGGAGAGGGCATAGGATCATTGTTTTCGATGGTTAAGTCATGGATTAATCTGCACATATGATTATGCTTTATTTTAGAAATCGATTTGTGCAAATAAAACAAAAGGTTATTATGTTTCCTATTACTACCAATTAATTTCATTACTATTTCCCAAAAGTGAAAAATAAAACAGTAGTGGACAAAATAACATTTTTATTCATTAAAGGGAAATATTTGAAACAAGGAGCCCAGACATTTCTCTTTTGCCTTGGGCAGAGCAAAAGGAATTATTTTTCATAGCCCGACACAAAATACGTTTCGCCTTGGGCAGAGCGATTTTTCAAAGAAAAACAAAACAAAACATTACTCGGAAATGTGCATAACAACAGGAACATCAACAGCTATCCAGTTTTGGCAAGCCAATCCAGGCGTCACAAAAACGGGCAAATCTTCCTCGGAATCATCTTCTATGATAGCATCAACCTCAGGATGTATAAAACCTACACTTCGGAAAACCTCTTGAATCGGACGAACAACCACCTCCTTCTTGACTCTTGCAGACACTGGATGAAAACCCAGACCTTCCCCAGACTTGTTCTCGGGTAACGTCAACACCCGGCCCCATCCTTCGGCCGAACCACTTTCCACCACTCGCCGCGCATCCTCAAAAGAAGAGATGGATGCCCCTTGCTTCTTCACTGCATTCTTGGCAACAGATAAACCTTGAAACTGGGTTCCAACATCCTCGTCAGCATCAATAAAAGAGAATGATGATAAATGGCTTACCACCATAGCCTGCTCTCCTCCAATCATCACTAGCTTCCCATGCCTCACAAACTTTAGTCTCTGATGGAGCGCAGAGGTGACTGCCCCGACATCATGGATCCAGGGACGACCCAATAAGCAACTGTAGGCAGCACGAATATCCATCACTTGGAAAGTGATTTGAAAAGTGTGGGGACCAATCACTATAGGAAGATCCACTTCACCAATGACTGTCTTCCTAGAACCATCAAATGCTTTAACAATTACTCCACTGGGTCTCATAGGAGCACCTGGATATGAGAGCCGAGATAAAGTAGTCTTGGGCATCACATTCAACGACGAACCTGTATCCACCAACACACTTGACAAGGTATCATTCCCACAACTTACTGAGATGTGCAAAGCCATATTATGGTTTCTCCCCTCCTCCGGGAGTTCTTCATCACTGAAACCAAGATTGTTACACGAAGTAATATTTCCCACAATCCCATCAAACTGGTCAACCGTCACATCATGATCCACGAACGCCTGGTCCAAGACCTTCATCAAAGCTTCTCTATGGGCACCAAAATCTCTCAGTAAAGCAAGCAAAGAAATCTTGGAAGGTGTTTGCAAAAGCTGGTCTACAATCTTATATTCACTTCTCTTGATAAGCTTCAGAATCTCATCATCCTCAGGGTGAGGGATAGGTTCACTGGATCGGCCTATCTCAACCCTTGGTTCAACATTTCTCACTGGAATCTCCGCCGGTATGGGTCTCCTGACTTGAACTTCTGGTCTCTTCAAAGGTACTGCTGCAAAAACACGTCCACTCCTCGTAACTCTACTCACATCAGCAATGTTAACAAAAGACGGTCTTGTTGGTATAGGGACTTCTACCCCATTCTCAATCATTGTGGCATTATACTTATACGGTACAGCTTGGTATGAGTTGTAAGGCACAGGACCAGGTGGGTAAATAATCAAAGGATCAACAGGTGCCGTCTGACTGTCATAAGCGATCTCTACTGATTCAGGCAAATTGAATTGTGGTATGATAACATTCACTTCATCCTCCGGATTTCTGTCATACGTAATGGTGATAACTCTCTGGTCGAGCAACTTCTGAATATTCTCCTTCACAATAGGACAATCAACCTCTCTTGAACAAAATTCACAAACATCATAATCATGCTGATGTCTAACAAAGGCAAGTCTTCTCAAACTCTGATGTAACCTGATCAACGATTCTCTTATATGTTCAACTTGAAAGACTCGAAACTTCCCCGGGCAACCTTCCACCATATTCACTGAAGCTGCCCCATGTCGAGGCAAAGGATTATCTCTAACATTTGGATTAACATCCTTGAAAGACAAGATACCATTCTTAATCAATCTCTGCACGTCCGCCTTCAGAGCAAAACAGTTCTCAAGGTTGTGCCCCGGCGACCCTTGATGATATTCACAAAACTGATCCGCCTTGTACCACGGAGAAGTACTATTTGGTGCGACAGGAGGAGGCTTTGTAGTTATGAGATTCTTTCTGATAAGAGAAGGGAACAATTCAGTATAAGTCATAGGAATGGCATCGAACTGTGGTTTTCTGGGTGAACGGTTCTGATTGTTGAATGGATAAGCCTGTTGTCGAGGCTGCTGCTGAAATGGCCGTTGCTGAGTTGTTGGGGTTTGATGAACTGGGGTCATCAAAGCTGGGCGGACAGCCAGAGTGACTGCCGCAACGTGAGAGTAACCTCTCCTAGGTCTACCTGGAAACAAAGCGCTGACATCCTGCTCTTTTCTTTTCGGGAAAACACTTCCAAATTTCTTAGTACTGCTAGACGGACTCCCTTCTTTAACCAAACGCCCTTCACGAATCCCTTCCTCTAACCGCATACCCATGCTTACCATTTCGGTGAAGTCACTGTGTGCGCTGGCTATCATCCTTTCATAGTAAAAGGACCCTAAAGTCTTCAAAAATATCTTCGTCATCTCTTTCTCCTCAAGAGGTGGATAGATTTGAGCAGCAATTTCACGCCACCTCTGGGCGTACTCCTTAAAAGATTCTCGGTCTCTTTGCGACATCGCCCAGAGTTGATCCCTGTCCGGTGCCATGTCAATGTTATACTTGTACTGATGGACAAAAGCTTCGCTAAGGTCGTTGAAGTTGCGGATTCGAATACTGTCTAAACCCATATACCACTTTAGAGCAGCACCCGTCAAACTATCTTGAAAATAATGAATCAACAAGTCATGATCATCGGAATACATAGACATCTTTCTCACGTACATTGTCAAATGACTTCTAGGACACGAATCACCCTTATATCTCTCAAAGTCTGGCACTTTGAATTTTGCTGGAATCTTGACATTCGGAACTAAACAAAGGTCATGCGTATTCTTCCCAAACAAATCCTTCCCCTTTAACGCTCTAAGCTCTTTCTGCATTTCCTGGAACTGATCTTGAAACTCTTCCATTCTATCAGAAAGACCCAAACTTTCAGCAGGCTCGGCATGATAAGTAGGTTCATTCAAGTAGGGCACGGAGTGGACCACAGGAGCGACAATTGTCATGATCGGTTGCGGAAAAGGTGTTACAGACGGAATTACTGGCGGCGAGGCAGTTGTCTCTGGTTGAGGAAGAGACAAAGCGGGTTGAAACAAAGGTTGTACGGCAGGCTGGTACCCCTCTGGCACAAAGTTGTAAGGCATTCCCCATGGAAAACCTTTCGGCATCTGATGTTGAAGCGGAGAGTTGATTTGAGTCACGGAGGTAGGAACGGTGACAATCTCGGAAACCACTGGAGTTGAAGTCTGAATCTCGGCAGCTGTAGTCGATGGCTGATTCTGAACAGCCACCAAACTTTCTACTAATGCAGTTAACTTTTCCATCTCGATACGAAGGGTAGCAACTTCCCCATGAAGCTCATGATTTTCCTGTTCCAAATCTTCCATTTTCCTCTGACGATTGGCTCGAGTGTCGTATCGGTGAGACATCTTGACAACCTTTTGAGTGGAAAAAGAATAAGGATAAGACTCTGAAAAAAACGTGAAGTGGAATGTGGAATGATGCATGATGTGCGATGCAAATGATGATTCATTTTAAAAGTTTTTCAAGGAACTTTAATAATTTTGCATACATCAATGGTAAAGGAATTTGGAACAACAAAGACTCAATCCATTAACTTAAAACAGTAAATTACAACTTACAATTTGGAATATCAAAACAGTAAATTACAACCTTGGGATAACAACCCAATAATAAAAGCAATAAATTACAGCTTCGAAACATGAAATCCATAATAAAGCGATAAATTACAATTTTAAAACATGAAGTCCAAAATAAAGCAATAAATTACAACCTTGGAGCATGAGGCCCATAATAAAGCAATAAATTACAATTTCGGAGCATGAAGCCCTTTTACATAGTTTTACAAAATGACATCAGTAAAATAAAACGAAAAGCTAAAGGTCACTCAGAATCCTCAGATGAAGGACCAAACACCAACTGTAACCGGAGCTTCTTGATCTTCTCTTCATAAAAGTCTTCCATCTCTTTCTTCTCAGCTATCAGTCGATCAATGACTTCCTTCTGCGGATTAGGAACGAGAGCCACGTTTACCGAACCTTCCCTCTTTCTCTTCCTTTCACTAGCGTACTTCTTCAGCAAAGCATCCTTTTGACGAAGCTTCTCATCGTGATCAATGAACCAGCCGTCTTGAATAAAGAGTAAATCCTCCTTTTCCTTTAATTGTCGAGTCAGGACTCGATTCTCATATTCAGACATATGGTACTTTTCTTTCCAAGCATCCCTCTCGGACTTCATCCTAGCCATATTTCCTTGGTATTCTCCTATATTCGCGATAGGGATAACAACAGATGATGGTGCAATGGCAGGGAATAAAGGTTTCTCAAGTTTATAGGGCATCTTGAGAGCACAAGCCCTAGCACGGACCCACTGTAGGTAAAGCTCCAAAGAAACGGCACCCCTATGTCCTAACATATCTCTCCCTTTCCTATGGATGTGGCGCCAAGCTCCTTCGATCTCCCTCTTAGCTGCCTGATGATCTTGTCCTTCCTGTAGAAAGAAACCACTCACATGGATGTTGTTTGGCTTATCTCTCATCGGGTACCCAAACTGACGGCGCGCGAGAACAGGGTTATAGTTGACTCCACCTTTCGTACCAAGAAGGGGCACGTTAGGAAAAGCACCACAGCTATCGATGATCTTCACGTCGTAGTAAACTCGATTATACCAGTCAATTTCGAAATGAGTGAGAGCCATAATCTTTGGCGCCTAACGCGGTTCTTTCTCGAGATCCCAGAAAACATCAGACCCAGGGAGATGCGAAACATACCACTGATACAACAACGGTGTACAACAAATAATCATTCCTCCTTGATAAGAGTTCCGAAGATGGATGGAGTAGTAGGTATCTCCTAGCAGCGTAGGGACCGGATTTCCAATCAAGAAAATTCTGATGGCGTTGATATCCACAAACTTATCAACGTTAGGAAACAAGAATAGACCATAGGCGAGTAATGCAAACACGTCTTCAAAGGCAACAGTATCCTTTATCTCAGCAAAATGACGAGCTTTCTTCAACAAAAACTGCGCAGACAAACCTCAGATCCCCCCTTTTGTAGTCATGTTCTTCTCTATCTCTGACTTCTTCAAGTGGGTGACGGTCGCTATCTCGTGAGATTTGGGCTCCTCTTCTAATCCAGAAAAAGGAACACAGTCGGTGATCGGCAAACCAAGTATGTAGGAATACTCTTCTAAAGTGGGCATCAACTGGTAATCCGGAAAGGTGAAACATCGATACAAAGGATCGTAGAATTGAACCAACGTATTGAGGATGCCTTCCTTCATCTTGCGCTTCATGAGAGGTATAATAGACCCATACTTCTTCTGAAAATCCTTCGGGTTCTCGATCTTCGGAATCAAACTCTTCAGCTCTTCAATCTCGGGCTCCTTAAAAATAAAACTCCGAGTATTTCTCCTTCCAAATTCCATGATGACCTGGGATGTCTGCAAAAATTATTCCGAAATTCCTTGAAAAACAAGTTTTCTACAAAGATGTTGATGAATGCATGGATGAATGATAATGCAACAGTCACACACAAGCTTGCAAACATGGGGTTCAAAGGTTCAACATTCAGCATGGAGTCGAGGGTAAAGCCCACCCAAAGGTATGTACTAGTGGTTCAATCACACCTGTAAGACAATGTTCTAAGAGTTCCCAGAGTCTACATTCCTCCTTCGGATATTACCAACGTCTTTATTACTCAATAATTAGCAATATTCTCAAGAGAAACTCGTCCGAGCGTAGCATCGCGTAACAACTACTTCCGAATTACTCCGTTATAGTCTTCGCGCTACACCTAAAAAGGCCAAGATGGGTTAGGGTTCTACGGTCCTCAACTTCTCGGGCTCCTAGGTCGAAAATAATAATGTCTTCCCGATTACTCGGTAAACAACTATTAAGTTTAAGAGGGCCTTCCATTGAGTGGGGGATCTCATGCCTCCTTCTTCTGGATTACTCCCTCAAAGTTAACATGACTGTACCGCCCGTCCTATTCCTTAAGTGTTACTTAATCCGGGTATAGGATTCGTCCTTTGCAAAAAACCCAAACACCCCAATTTAAACATATAATCAAGCAAATCAAATAATAATAAACAGATAAGACAAATTAGGCTTAACCCACTTAGGGATGGACCAGCAAGAGGTCAATCTTTCCCCAGCAGAGTCGCCAATTCTGTAGCGATAAAAAATGTAGCGGGGTAAATCGGAGATCGAATTATTGATTAATTCGTCTCACAAAAGCAAGAGTCGCCACCACGCTTTATTGTTTCCAAGGGAAAAGGGGAAAGAGCGAAATAAAACCCTAAATATGCAATGTAAATAATACTTTTTAAAAGTAATAAAGATACAAGGCGTTTTTGAAAAGATCTATGGTTCGGGGGTTGGTTATACAATGGGAAGGTATTAGCACCCAATGTATCTATAGTACTCTATAGGAACCTTTTGAAATATCTGTTTTATTAAAATGTTTGTTTTGATAAATCGTTTTGGCCGAAAAGGGGTATGGACGGGTTTTTGAAGATACGACGACCTAACGTCGAAGTTTTTGCTTAAAGGGTATAAGTTTTGAAAAGATTGAATACTTGAAGGAAAATTATCCTAAGTTTTAATGAAATGCAAATATTCGCGCGATTAGACTTGAGGACATGAAGTCAACAAATTTATCGTTTTTCCTTTGGATTTAAACGTAAACGGAATAAACAAATAAATATGAAATAAATAAACAGAAAAATTATGCGGATAATAATTAAATAACAATAGTCAAATGATAGACTAAATGATGTGAATAATGCATTTTTTATATTCTTGGTTTAATATTAATGAAAAGAAAATGTTTTAATAGTTTTCATTTTTTACACATTTTTATATGGATAAAAGTAAATGAAAATTAATTAAAGAAGACAAAAATATTTTATTAGTTTTAAGTCTCTATATATTTTTTATATTTTTTAGAGTTCTATATAAGGCATTATTTTAGTAATTATTATTAAATGATTAAACCAAATGAATACTAAAAAACTAACTTAAACCTAATTAAAAAAGGAGGTTTTAAAATTACCCAAATAAACCTAAAAATTAAATTTAATAAAATAAAAGGGTAAAATGATTAAAAGTTTTAATTAAATCTATTAATTGATCAAACTACTAATTAATTTACTAAGTTATTAATAGTTCTAACAAACTAACAAAAAGAATAAATAGAAAAAAAGTGTATTAAAAAAAGCTAGGTGAACAATCAAATATGGGCCAAAGGATTCTGAAGGGCCCAAACCAAAACTGAAGACAGGGGGGTGCAAAAGAGTTTTCGTTGGGTTCTTGTAAGCTGAAAACGGGTCATGGCCCAAACATAATGCATAATTCGTTTTTGGGGTTAAACATAATGTTTAGGGAAAACAAATTAGGGTTAAGGTTCTTGGACAGAAGCGGCGCTCCTTGTTGTTCGTATCGTCTTCTTCTTGATTCGCTCCTCTTTGTTCGCGTTCTGCTTCTCTGAGCTCTCCTTCGCCCAAAGGCCACCAACATCCCAATCTTCCTCTTCCCTCCAACGCGAGCTAAGGCAAACGACGGATTTATGGTATGAACGTTATCTTTCAATTCACTAGGTTTTGGTTACGATTGCGTGTTTGTGATTTAGGTTCAGTTCTGATTCTTGTTTCTATTGCAATGATTATTGAGGTATTTGACAAAAAAAAAGGGGAGAAATGCGTTACCTTCGGAGATGGAGGAAGGAGGGTTGGGACGAGCTAGGAGGCCGGACGACAAGGAGAACGGAGGAGGCACGCGCTGCTTGCTTCTGCTACCTGGTACTCTGTTCCTTTTGGCCCTTTTGCTTTTATTTTTCCTCTTCTTCTCTTGCTACTGCTACTGTATGCTTTGAACGTTTATGTTGCCTATGATGTTGGGTTGCCTTGATGCTATTGTTGGAATGTTGTTTTTGATTAGCTTCTTTTTCTTCTCTTTCTGGCCTTGCTATGGTGTGCTTGAATGGGTTGCCTTTAGTTGCCTTTCCTTACGCCTATGATGAATATCTATGAGGCATTGATGCTTGACATTGCTTTGAGGTTTTTTGGTTGCCTAAACATGTTGAAAGGGTTTGACCAGTATTGATGCTTTTCTCTTCTTCTCAACTATGCTTCTGTATACTTTTTGTTGCCTATGATGACACAATCTGAGGTTTGGGTGCTTGGTCGTTGGTTTTGATTTTTGGTGATACAGGTTTGGTTTATGACAGTAGGTTCCTACTGGTTTTTGTGTTTGGCCATAAGGTTTTTTGGTTTTGAAATGGTTCTACTGGTTTTTGAAATGGTTTAATCAGTAGCAGGTTAATGGTTTAGGTTGTGTATGGTTTTTGATGGAAATGGTTGGTAGCAAGTTTTATGGTATTATGCAGTCAGCAGGTTTTATGCAGCAGGCAGGTTTAGTAATGCAGTTGAATGGTTTAGGCCATGGTTGATGTTACTATGGTTTTGACAATAGGTGGAAGGCTTTTTTTTTGCTTTGGGAATTTTGTATATGTTTGACAGTTTTGGTTTTTAGGTTTTTTGGCTTGATGAACAGGTTGTCTATTCTTTGAAGGGAGTGTGATGTGTTATAACAATTTTTGGCCTTCCTGAGGTTTACGTTTCAGGTTGTATATTTACCATATTTTGGCCTTCTGCACTCTATACTGTCATACCAGTTTGTTGTATTCCTACTTCATGCTTTCTTTTTCTGAAGGGATGCTGCTACAGTTTTGTTTCTATTCCAATTCTGTCTAAACCAAAACCTGTAAAACCACACTACTTCCTCTCTTCTCTCTCTTAGTACACTTGATACATTAAAATGATATACTGTACTTTCTTGTTCTGAAAAGGCATAGGCTGGAACATGATGAAAAATGGAATACATATGGCTTGCAAAATGGTTTTTAGACTGCACATTTCTTTTGACTTCCAATGCAACAGTGGAGCCTATTTGTTTTGGACTCTTCTTAAGTTGTTGCATAGGTTTACGTTGCATTTGTTGGAATTGAAAATGCATGTACTGTTGTATTAGTATTATGCATATGATGTTAATTCTTTGTATGAATTGATGTACATGCTGTTTGAAATATGCAGTTGGATTTTTGAAAATGCAATTGATTTTAATCATGCAGTTTTGAAAAATAAAAATGAATTTGTGCATGTTTTAAATTGTGCATTCATTTATGAAACTAAAAATTCCTCCTTTTTTTGTGAACCGGGAGAAATCCCGTGATTTGTAAAAAAGGGTAAACTGATTCCAGCCGTTTGCTTTTAATGATGAACATTAAATAATTTCCTGTTTTTAATTATTTATTCAATTCTGACTTTTCTTTTAATTGTTTTTTGCAGGTAAAATCAAATGAGCAGACAAAAGCATTGGATAGAAGATTTAGAATTAGAATCTTAGAAATATAGTTTTATTTTCCTTTAAACTTTTATGTAATTTGTTATTATAAATATTTTGTAAATAATACAATATTTAAATAACAATTGTAATAAAATAGAATAAAGTGAAATAAAAATTCTATTGTTTCCCGATCAATTCTTTTTCTTTCCAATTATTTATTTATTGTTTATAATTCTTTAACTTATAATAATTAAAAAAATTAATTTCAATTACTTAAATTCCGAATGATAATCAAATAAATAAACATCATTGATCAATTAACAATTTCAATTATTTAACTCATTATTCATAATTTTCTAAATTATAACAATTTAAAATAGAATTTCAATTATTTAACTTAGAATGATAAATAATTAAATAATCACTGTTAACCAATTAATAAACCTCTCTTCAAAATGTTTATTTCATTATTCATAAATCTTTAAATTATATAATAACCGAAAACAGATTCCAATTATCTAATTTTAAGATAACAAACAATTAATAAACATTGTTTGATCAAATAATAAACCTCTTTTCCAATATTTATTTTATTATCTATAAATCTTTAAATTATATAACAATTGAAAATAAATTCCAATTATTTAAATTTAAGATAATAAATAATTAATAAACATTATTTTAGCATGAATCGATTAAATAATTTAGTGGTCAAAATAAATAGCTCTCGACTCGAAAAAGTTATGAATTTTTAAAATCAATAGATTAAAACACTTGCAATGTAATGATGCAGATGAGAGATGATATCTTAGGTCAAAATTTGGGGTACAACAACAGTCAAAAGTCAAATTTTTTGGTCAACATCTTATTTTGAAGCCACAAACATCATTTGATCAATTCTTGATCATGATTCTCAAGGCATGGCTCAAAAAGTCTCAAGATGCAAAAGTTTCTATTTTTGAACAGTTGAAAAAGTCAACTGCAAATTGACCAAGGCATAACTTCCACATGGTTTATCAGAAAAATTCCATCCAAAGCTCATTTTGAAGAGAATGACATTTCCTACAACTCCTCTTCACACTTCAAGTCCAAGAAATGCTCTCACAAAAAGATATCAATCTCAACATTATAGGTCATTTTCAAAAGTCAACAAAAAGGAACTTTAAGTCAAAGACCATAACTTGAGATTGGTAAATCAAAAATGACACGGGACCAAAGGCATTGGTTAGAGGACTTCAAGACCTTTCCAAAATGTCTAAGAACATGATCAAAGCTTAAAAATTGAGCAAGATATGCCTTGTGGAAGTTGGGAAATTTTTGGGAATTTTGAAAAGTCAACTTTGCTTCAAATGCCTCAAAATTGCTAATGGACCACAATTTCTTCCATGAAACATTACCCAAAGGCTATGCACGACCCATTGACATCCAAGGGAGTTATTTTTATCATTTTTGATTAATTATTTGAATTATTATTATTATTAATTCACTTAATTAAATTAAATATGACAAAAATAGAAAAACATGTTTTCCAAATCTTTTTGTGCAGCATATTCCCTCATCATGACCTAGGGATTTCGTGTACCACATCAAGAGGCAAGATCTTCCAAAATAGGCATGTTTTTCATGACAAAAAGATTGAAAAAGATGTGAAAAATCAAATATTGAAAATCATTGAATACAAGGCTTTGGGCTTGATTTTTCTGACCTAATGCATTCACACATATATACACATTGCAACCCTAATGCAAAGAACAGAAGAAGCTGCGCATAAACAAAGAACAAAACTTGCATTTTTTACAAAAAAGTGAGAAACTGTTTTCATAGCTAGAGCTTGTTTCAAGGTCCAAAAAGTATTCCAATCCACTCCTGGCATCACCAGGAAGCTTCTCCAATTGAAACCAACCCTCCACACGCAAAGAATTGGTAGATAGAAGTCTAACTTTTCTGTAAAATTTTCATAATCGTGCTTGCATTTTCATACATTATTCATGGCTTTTAATGCTTGATTTACACTAACATGAACCCTCTGAAGCGATTGGTGTCCTTTAATTGCATTGATATTGCCTGTGTCAAAAATTGCCATGAAAGCTTCTTAGGGTTTCTGAAGCTTTGATTTGGGGTTTCACAAATAAGGAACAATTGGCCACTCAAACCAGGACCATTGGACTCAGGACATTCAGACGAAACTATTGATCATATCACGCCTAATTTCTATTTCACCATGCGCTAATCGCTATTTTGCAGGTTTGAGGTTAGTGGGGGTTTAAAACCCCCGCTATCTAGTCTTATTTTTTCAGGCAAAACAAATAACAATGGAGAAGATGCTGAGTTGTTGGAACGTGAGTGGACGGTTTGAATATTAGCGCGTTTTTGCTTTGGTTAAGCATAATGCGTTCTTTTCACATATATTACTTCTATCCTATTATATTATCAAAGAAACGCACTAGCTCAATTGGTTAGCACGCTGGCATGCAGGTATTGGGACCTGAGTTCGATTCCCAGGTCCCCCATATTTCCCTATATTTTTTCTTGTAATGCATTCAGGTACGCTTGCCCTCCTGTAGTCCACCATACACCCTCAGTCAACCATATGCAGACGCGCTGGAAAAGTCAAAGGGGCCCTGATTCAGTGGGCCAAGATTGCTGCAAATTAACCTCCAAAAAAAGGCCAGCACCCCCATGGTTTGCATATTTAGATCTTTATTTTAACTCTCCTTTTTATTTTAATTGTTCTTTTTTATTGTTCTATTTAATTCCCAAAATCATTTTCATAAATATAAAATCCAGAAATCATAAAAACAAAAATATGTTTTATTTAATAGTTTTTTTGTAAATAAATTTAATAATCAATTTAGTTTTAATTTAGGGTTTTAATTTTAACTTTTTCTAAATAACTAAAATAGGTAGAATTAGGTTTTAGATTTTTATTCTTTTTCTCAGTAAAATAATTTTTTCTTATCATTATTATTATTAATCTTTAATTATTTTTGTAAATAGATATGTAATTAAATGATTAGCATAAATTAGGTTAAAACTTTAATTCTTTTCTTTAACAATTAAAAACATGTGTAATTAGGGTTTATTTTCTTTTTAATTTTCTTTATTTCATAAAATACCAAAAAAACATAAAAACAAGTTCTTTTCTTTATTTAATCATTAATTAATTTATTAATTTCAATTTAATTTCTTTAAAGGGTCCAACGCCCTCGCATTCGATTCTAATTTCTTTTCGCACGTTTATTTTTATTTCCTTTTTAAATATAATGTATTTGCCCCAAAGCTTTGTAATAGATAATTAGGACATTTACTTTCCGCACTTTTATTCAAAATCGGGTCTTTGTATAATTTGGTGATGTATAGACCCGCGCCTTGTAATAGCGTAGGACTTTTATTTTTCCGCATTTTAATTTTCGCACCTTTAAACTGTTAATCACATGAAAGAATGTATGCCCAAATAAAATCAAAGCGTAGATCACCAAAAGCATGACCAGATAACATATAACTGAAAATGACACACAATTCACACACCACTCTTAGGGTACGCCTCACTGTTGCCTTGCCCCTCGAAACGTGGTCGTCGAGTATAGGACGTCTTAGTGAGTCCTTATGTTCCATTGATCTAGTTGTCTCGAAACGGTTGCTTCGGAACAAGTTGCCTCGAAACAAGTTGCCTCGTAATAGTTGCCTCGGAATAAAAAGATCAATGGCATAAGGGTAGCTTCTAAGGTGTCCTACTGTTGCTCGGTGACCACACTGTCCCTAAACTCGAATTGACCCGAACACCTCCAACGGTGGTGCTACCTACCTCTCAATGGTGGGATGGCACTACCTAAAGGACATTTACACAGCCTAATTCCTTAGGGTAGGTAGATGACTCGTAGATACTTGCTCTAATTCAAAACAAATCAAAAAAACTCTTTTCACACCGACACTTTCAAAAAGCTTTCAAAAAACAATTTTTCAAACACTCTTGAGGACTGATACAAGAGTCGATCTGAAATCTTTAAAACGAAACTTTTTCAATCCCACTCACTTTGAAAAGCAAACAAACATTTTGAAAACACAAATGAGCAAGTATCTAAGAGCCCATGGATAACCATGGATAGAAAGGGTGCTAACACCTTCCCTTTCTATAAATCTACCTCCAGAACCGAGAACTAATCTCAATAAGGAATTTTTCTTTGCTTTTGTCCTTTCCGTTTGGAGAAAATAAAAGACGGTGGCGACTCTTGCTTACCGCGACATTTCGCGAACCAGCGATAAACAACCAGTTCCAGATCCACCGATCACAGACTCCATTGGAGAAATGAGAATTCCTAAATAGGATATTTCTTGATAAGACAACTTCACAAGGGAGATGAGGATTTTTGAATAAGAGATTTATGAAGGCAACTCCATTGGGGAAAGAAGAAATTCTAAACAAGAGATCTCATACAATGGTCTTTACTGGAGAGATTGAATAAAATTCAACACAACTTAGCTGGGGAATGAAAATTCGTGAGAGCAAGAACTCAAATAAGGCAACTCCATTGGGGAATGGAAAATCTTGGACAAGAGATCCTTATAAATAGCCTCTTGTGAGGAAGTGAGATGATGCTCACATGACTTCATAGAGAAACCAAATAGACTTGAACAATTTTTACTAGGGATAATAAAAGATTCTCAACATAACAAACTTCAAATCGTGCTTCTGCTATGGAGATTAGAGAATTCTTGAACAAGAAATCTTTATGAAGTGACTTTGTCGGGTAACAGAAGAAATTTCCAAAGGAACTCTCGACTTCAACTGGGGATGAGAACTTTCCAGTTTAGGGAGTAGACATTCTTTTGCTAGGTGATGTTGGGGAGGCAAAACTTTAAACACTTAGAAGAGAATAAGACTCTCTTAATTCCAAATTCTAATTAGTTAGTCTTTAAAATTCCCTGCTTTGGGAGATTTACTGGGGAGCAACAAAAACATCAGATCTCCGTAGAAACCCATGATTAATCTCAAATATATTTGGTCTTCTTGAAGTAACTTCACCAGGGAATAAGAAGATATTTAACCAAATCTTCAGTCAGGGTAAAAATGCTCTGCTCCGAGGAATAGATATTCTCTTATGAACACAAACATGTTAGAGTTACTTGGAAATGGAAATTCCATATCAAAAGATCATAACTTTCAGTCAAAAGACTTTCTACTAGGTGATATTGGGAGATAAAGTTTTATGCATCTAGAGAACGAGACTTTTAATCCAGAGTTCCAATTGGTCAATCTTAAAATTTCTCATTTGGGAAGACTTACTTGGGAGAAAGAGAAACTTCAGTGTTGCTTCGGAGGAAACAATCCAGGTTAAGGATACTTTAATCATCTTGAAAGATGTTGCTCTGGTAATGGTGAATTACACAGATAAGCAAAGCAAATGATAACTTCTATGAAACAGACCACTGAACATGCCCTAGATAGTGTGACAACTTTGCTGGAAAAAGGTCCTTTTGACTTGAGATAATCTGCCCCAGATTATTCGAGCTTTGAATAATTCTCTGACACAACAAGTCCATGGAGAGATTCATCGAATTTCGACGTAACTGCTTCAGGTTGACTAATCTTTGAAGAGACTCGCCTCGAGAGGACTTCCTGAGATTTGTGCTAAAGATAATAATCCTGACTTCTGTCGGAGATAAAGATCCCAACTTCTGATGAAGGAATAACAATTCATAGACTTTAAATTCTGATGAGCTGAGGATAACAAAAATATAACTTTCCGTCAAGCTCTTCACATTCATAAGTTGTTTAGCCTGTGACCAGACTTAAACTGATCAACTATGAAATAAGGGAAATGCCCCTGCATAATGCCTTGCCCCAGTCTGTAGGGTTGTTAGAGAACTTGCCTTGAAAGGACTTCTTGTGATCTGTACCATCTAGATAAGCCGCCCTAGTGTTACAAACCTTGAAACACGGCCTCTGATTAATCAATATTAGAAGTGGCTTCAATGAATCTTGGGTAACGGACCCTGATCACTCGGCACTTTGAGAGATTTGTTGAAACTCGATATAACTGCCTCAAATTGACGAAACTTTGAGAGTCAATGGATCTTGACTTGATTGCCCTAAATTAGCAGAATCTTGGCAAACCATTTCCTTACCTCACGCTCATAGAGAAACGAGAAGCTCACGGAGTTTGGAAGATAACACCTCCTCAGAATGATTGACTTATGTCATTAAAGCAAGCTAGTACACAATCATACTTCTCAACTCTCAACTTGAACTGCTTCGCGCTCAAGAAGATGCTTGAAGAAAATTGTCCTTCAGGACTGTCATACCCAAATTTTTGAACTAAGATCCCACCCTCCATTTGCATCATTACATAACAAGTGTTCACGAGTGGTTTGGCCTATTTTTTTTGCTAATTCTTGAGTTAGATTTCAAAAATTTATAACTTCTTCAATTCAACATTTTTTAGCAGTTCTTTTTACATATGATTCTCCTTGACATCATCTACAATTTCTTTTTACAAGTCAAGAGCTGATTATGCTTTGAAAAGCCACAAAAAAATAGAAACGTTAGAAGTCGTTTATGAATTTAGTAGAATTTGATTTTTATTGTGTTTTATTCATGATTTCTTTTCCATTTAAAAAAATCACAAAAAAATATACTTAGCATCATGTTATTTTATTTATTTACATTTTTACCTCTTTACTAAAAAATTATCAAAAATATGTTCTTTTATTAATTTTGATTTATATATTGCTATTATTTATTTTAAAAAAAAATCTAGAAAAATTTATATAAGTCCTTTTACTTTCTTATATGTATTTTTTTTTTATCTTTTAATTTGCACTTATATTTTCATTTATTTTAATTCAAGAAAAAAATCATAAATAATTAATTTAATATCTCTTTTATTTTCTATTTTGTATTTATTATTATTACTAACACTTTTAGTTATTATTATTATTATTATTATTATTATTATTATTATTATTATTATTATTTCCTTTTGTTTTTTTATTGTCAATAAAGAAAAGTTGGGACCACTATAATGCAGTACAAACACTTCACATGGATTGTCAACTTATACTTATCAATGACCAAGAATTATTCTCACACTTCACATGGATTGCCAACTTGGACTTATCAATGACCAAGAACTATTCTCATAAAGTCACCATAGATTGTCACATCAACACTTCCACTTCATTCACCCTATAAATAAGACATTTCTTTCATTCATTTGGAGGAACAATATCATAAATCACTCACTAAACTAAACCAAAGCTCTTTTTTTTCTCTCTTCATCTTCTTTCAAGTTATTTCTTTATTTTATTGAATAGGTAGGCTATTATACTTGTTCTTTATTTAATTCTATTACATTTTTACTTTTTATTTGTTTATTTATTTAGTACCATAATTATCACCATTTTGCAAGGAAACTCCATTGATTCAAAACCAAGAGTTGAAAAATGTTCTTGAACCTCCAAAAGAAAAAGTGATTTATTGTTGTTTAATTTTCATATTTTCTGTAATTTTTTGTTGTTTATTTACTTATTTTGAGCATGAATCCTTGGTCGTGAGATTGAGTAGATAAACTTTCATTATTCATTTGTTTAATTTCATGAAGAATTGAGAAAGTTATGACATTTATACTATTTTTATTATAGACTTCATCTTATTCTTCTTTGTCTATTTTATTTTTATTTTTATTTGAATCAATTTGGAAAGCATTTGAGCTTTTTTAGTTCATCTAAGCTTGTCGGATATTTGATAAGCTTTTATCATTCAAGGTACTTGGGATTGATGATAAGTTTGTCATATTGTATCTTCTTTGACTTTGTCTTGATCCCCCATGTTTGTTAATTGTACTACATGTATAAGAGAATGAACTTCAAAGTGTCATTTCTCTAACATGTATGGGTGCGTACATTCTATGCTCCATATGAAGTTACACTTATCCCAAATCAAATTATTAACTTTATATTATACTAAATTTACTTTAGTATCATTTATATTTTCGCACTTTATATTTTCCTCTCTTTACTTTTATGTCATATATCATCGATAGCATTTTCTTTTCTTTACTTTATGCCTTTTTTCTTTGCTCACTTGAGCCTTTATCTTCTCTTTTCTCAATTGAGTTTCTTATTTTCTTTTTCTTGTCATAAGCCACTTAATAAAGAAAAAAAAACCTAAAATTGGTTCTTTAATCCTTGGACTATGGTTACTATCCATTTTTATCTGATGCATGGCTCTTGTCCGATTTTCATCTAATTATTATCTTTGTGTTTGAATCCAAGGGAAATGACCGTCTCTTTGACTTTATGTTATTATGAATCTTTATATTTTGTCCCTCATATTTGTTTCTCATTAGTTAAAACCTTTAAAACCACATTTTCAAATTTACACCCTTTTAAGCCAAAACCTCGACATTAGGTCGTTGCATTTTCAAAACTTCTCATCTCCCCGGTCCTTTTTGCAAACAAACTTTTTAACCAAAAACATAGATATTTCAAAAGATTCCTATAGGATACTATAGATACATAGGGTTATAGTACCTTCCCTTTGTATAACCAATCCCCGAACCTTCGATCTTTTCAAATGCATTATATTTTTCACTTTTAGTATTGCACTTACTTTGCATATTTATGGGTTTTATTTCGCACTTTTCCCTTTTCCCTTGGAAATAAAAAAGCGTGGTGGCGACTCTTGCTTATTTGCGAGTCAAGTTAATTAATAGTTTGATCTCCGATTTTCACCGCTACAGAATTGACGACTCTGCTGGGGATTTTTATTTTTAAGAGGGTTAAACCTAATTTGTTATATTTGTTTTTTTTAATTATTTCTTGTTTGCTCATATGTGTTATTTTGTGGTTTATTTGGGTGTTGATTACAACGGACAAGTCGTAAGTACACTTAAGATAGGACATTCGATATAGTCATGTTAACTTTGAGGGAGTAATCCTGAAAAAGGAGACATGAGATTCCAAAATCAGTGGAGGCCCCTTTAACTCTAGTATTTGTTTATCGAGTAATCGGGAAGACATTGCTGCTTTCAACTTGGGAGACAGAGAAGCTGAGAGCTGTAGAACCCCTAATTCATCTTGGCCTTTTTAGATGTAGTGAAGAGACTATGAAGGAGTAATCCGAAAGTAGTTGTCACGCGATGCTGCACTCAGACGAATTTTTCTTGAGAATATTACTAATTTCCGAGTAATCGGGAAGTTGGTAATATTCGAAAGAAAAATGTAGACTCTGGGATTCCTTAGAACCTTGATCTACAGGTGATTTGAAGACCTTATCCCATACCTTATGGGTGGTTCTTACCCTTGACTCCAGGCTCGTGATGTTGAAACTTTCAACTTTGTTTGTGACCTTGCTTGTGGTTGTTGCATAGCCATGCCTTCATGCATCCATGAAACCCTTTTTCACTTGATTTTCAAGAAATTTTGAAGTCTTTCTTTGTAAACATCACAAGTTTCGTCAGGCTCAATGGATCTTGGGTGTTGATGGGGTGAAAACCCTAATCCACCAAAAATGGATGATTGATCTTGATGATAACTTGATCAATGTTTTGATCCAATTTAAAATTTATCTTCTATCTTCATACTTTGATGTTTACAACTTAATATCTTGAGTTCCTTGAAAATCAAATAAAAAATCTCTTTTGCATATCATGCATCATTCTACATTTTTTGTTTCACTTTCAAAAGTCATTTCCAAGCCTTATTTTTCCTTTGGTCTCACCAGTACAACACTCGCGCTAAGAGGAAGATGGAAAATATTAACCAAGAGATTTCTAGACTCTGTAAGGAGATGACTAATTTGAAAGCTAGTATGGAGCACTTAACTGGTTTGGTTGAAATTTTGGTTTCCGCCAAAGTCAATCCTTCTAGGAAGGAAGAAGCGATGGAAAAGGTCTTTACTGAAACTCTGAAATCATTCTTTCATGAGAAGATGATAATTAATGCACCTAGTGACTTTCTTGACAAGTTGAATGTGGGAGTGCGTCTAGAAGAAGATGTCCAAAATGGATGTTTATATGAAGATGATGGCTCAGCTAGTGGTATGAAGAAGTTTGATAATAACTTTTCCAAGAAGAGAGCCAGAGGAAGAAATAATTATCGCCAAAATCATCATGTTTCTCCTATCATCCCTGTGTTCAATTTATCTTCTGCAGCTCCAGTTCATCAACAAAATCAGCAAGTTCCTAATCAGAGGAAAACTCAATTTGATCAAATTCCAACGATCTATACAAAGTTATTTTCTTGTCCTAATGTAGAGGAATTTGGTTCAGAATCAACTTCCTCCGAAGATTCATGGGAAGATACCTTGGTACTACAAAGCTGATTTAAGTTGTGCCTTTCATCAGGGAGCCCCTGGGTATAACATTGAACATTGTTATTCATTGAAAACTGAAGTCCAGAAGTTGGTCAAAAGTGGTATCTTGTCATTCTAGGACGTTGGTCTTGAAGTTCAAATCAAGCATTTACTGAAGATTAAACATGGTTGATGGTTACTCTGACTTTTGAAGGATGTTTTTAGCAACTCAAGTCCAGATGGAGAGAGTCTTCTCAGTTTATTATCATTTTTACTGTTTTCCCTTGTAATCTTTCATGTTTGTTAAAGCTTTATTTGCATGTAAGAACTTGTTTACATGTGAATGATTATCTTAATATAATGAGTATGTTTGTCTTGAAGAAATTCATCTGTTTCACTAATATTGGTTTTCAAATTTCAAATTGCTTTTTGCATTATGATACCAACTTGTTGCCTATTCTCTTTCCTAGGCAGAGATTGAAGGGAAGATGACGAATTTAAAACACAATATTTCTGGTTGTATGCTTTTGGATAAAACCCCGATGACGATGTACATGCATTGTTTCAAATCCCCAAACACCGGAGATATAAGGGTGCAAAAATGAAAATAAAACAAATAAATAAAAATATGAAAATAGTTGGACCAGGGGGTATCCTGAGAAATCAAGTGGTGTCATGTTAGAAAAAACGCTAGGCCCAATGTTGAAGCCCATCCTGCAAAACATAAAAAAACAAAAGGTAGCGCCAAGGTTCGAACCCATGACCTGGGCATTACCAGCGCGCTACCTTGCCACTGGGGTGGCTGTACATTCGTTGATTTATATGAAACAATAAAAACATAACACAAGAAATGTCCTTGCCCTGTACTTCATCTTTTTCTTCAAGCTGGCCGGACCTCCTATAACTCTTCTTCTCTCAACAAAAATGGAAATTGATAACATGAATGTTATAGCATTTTGTCTCACGATTCTAACCATGTGCATAACTAAAACTATAAGTCCAAGATTAAAGATAATTTAAATGGTCCTAATTCTTAACCTAATTTTTTCAGGAACTTCAATCTCAAAATTCTCTCAACTCAGGCCAAATAAATGCAAGTTATAGATATGTACAGCTTCGTAGCAATGATGTCTACATTGTTTATTCACAAATCATGGTCAATGGATGCCTGTATGAAGAGATAAAAGTTGGAGTTTTTACCTCTTTCAGTTGAGATCGTGAATGGAGTTTGAGTGAGATTTATGAAGGCCTGAAGATTGCTTGAGCTTGCTTGAACCTCCCGGAGTGTGTTCCAACCCTTACTTTGCTTTGAAAGTGTTTGAAACTCTCTATCCAAGTCAATCTGCAAGCTTGAAAAACAAAAATGGCAGATGAAGAAGGAGGAGTTACAGTGCAAGGATAATGGTCTGGATCACTTAGATATGAGGTAGGTAAAGTGTTTGAATGATTAAAACTTGAGACGCACGAGCCAATTTGTGGATTGCTATGTTTGGACACAAACTGCAAATTTTGACAGTTTTTTTGGTGATATGGAGTTTTGGAGTATTTCAAGCCTTTTGCAATTGTGTTCTCAACTGTAATATGTTTATGTATTAGTATGGAAAAGGTTTTAAGTCAGCTCTTCAACAGATCTTTGAGTTGTAGGCTTCTTGCATACTTTCTTGCTTTTGAAGCAAAGTGAAGGGAAAAGTCTTTACATGCTTGTACTGGCCTGCTTGGAGTTGGTATAAACTCTATACAAGTGTCTTTAGGTCTGTAGGACTTGTGTGTGCTGAGAAGACAGGTTCAATGCTCAAGAATTGGAAAGTTGCAAAAGTGAACCTTTTCCAAAATGGCAATGGCAACTTTGTGCCATTTATGGAATTACAACTTGGACAAAGACTCTTGGGCTTGGATTAATTCTTTTTAAACTGAGTAAGCATTAAATTATAAAGTGAGAAACAAGTTTGTGACCTGTAAAGCATGGATTAGGCAACATAGGTACTGATTTGAATTTTGTTCTTCATGAAATGGTTTGAATTCAAAGTAAGAAATTGCCAACTTCATCTCTTCGATTCTCTCTACTCAAAAATGATCTCAAGGAGTTCTTGGAAATTTTGGAAAGCTTGAAATATGATCCATACCTCATATTTGAAATTCATTTCAAGATTACCCTTGGAACTAGGTGAAATATTGCCATGAAGTTGGGTCCAAAACCTGCCTAAATTAGGGCAAAATTTCACTAAGTTATTTTATTTCACGAGCATGTGTTCATAAAATCATATCTTGAGGTCCAAGCATCTTTAGGGAAAATTTTGTGAAGCAAAGTTGTATATTTCATGGAGTTCTACAACTTTCATGTTGGGAATTTCCTTTGAATCATCTTTTATCATGGTGAAAAAATGGCTTAAAGTTGAGAAAAAATAAGAAATTTTCTATACTTGGAAAAATTTCTAAGTTAAGAAAAATTCAAATTTCAAAATCAAATCTTCAATCTTTGATTCCTTGATGAAAAAGTTTCATATTTTGACATTTTTTGATGAATTATGATCCTTGGCACTTGATTTTGACCAAAAAGTCAAAGTTTGACTTTTTAATATACAGTTGAATTTTTATCAGTTGACTACAAATTTCATCTGTCTATCCAATGGATTTGCAATGTTTTGAACCATGTAATTAGGTCAATATGATGCAATTGATCCCTTGAAATCATGCTTCAAATCAATTGGTCATTTGCTAGGTCAAAAATCAGAAATTGCCCTTTCTCAGTTAAAACCCTAATTTTGACCATTTTGCCCATTTGATGATTTGATCAAATTTCTTGAGGAATTGTGGTCCAAACTTGATTAAATGATGCATATGAGTCTAGAATGTTGAAGTGGATCAAAAATTATGATGTTCAAATGCAAATTGGCCATGGTTGACTTTTTTCCCAAATATAGTTGATTTTTAGGTCAACTTTCCAATTGACTGATAAAAAATGTGGTTCAAGGCCTGAAACCTGTCATGAGCAATCTTAGGGGTCCATAATGATGTTTGGAAGTCATATGAAGCTTTGATAGTCCAAAAATCCTTGTACAAACTCAAACCCTAATTTTGGGTCAACAGTGTAAGATGAGATGTCCTGAGCTGACCAAACCCTAATCCAGTCTTAAATCAAAGAGATCTTGTGAATAGAGTCTTGATAAATGAGAGGGAAAATTTGGGGTACAACAGCTGCCCCTGTTCAATCTTCTTATACCTGAAGAGTTAGATTGGCGAGTTTTGCCATTCGTAACTTGAAGGTGAAAGATGATTGGACACTAGAGTGCCCAAAAATTTGCACTCGACGATGTGTAGTTGAGGGAATGGGCTTAAAGATGCCATTTGGAGAAGTGATATAATCTTTTTGGAGATGGTCTTGGAGATGCCATCCAATTTTTTTTGTTGATTTGTAAGTTGTAGCTGAAAGAATGAGTATCAGAACGGAGTCCGTGTATGGAGCGTGTCTGAACTGTATCCGAAAGTTGATTTTGACTAAGTATCAGAATGGCATCCATGTCTGGCATGTATCTGAACTCTATCTGAATTCTTAATCTGTATGAGCATTAGAATTGCATCCGTGTTTGGAGCGTATCTGCACTATATCTGAACTTAACATCTGAATGAGTATCAGAATGGCATCCGTGTCTGGAGTGTATCCGTACTGTATCTGAAAGTTGAAATCTGAATGAGTATCAGAATGGCATCCGTGTCTGGAACATATCCATATTGTATCTGAAAGTTGAATTCGAATGAGTATCAGAATGGCATTCGTGTCCGGAGCGTATCCGTACTGTATCTGGAAGTTGAAATCTGAATGAGTATCAGAATGGCATCCGTGTCTGTAGCGTATCTGTACTATATCTGAAAGTTGAATCTGAATGAGTATCAGAATGGCATCCGTGTCCGGAGCGTATCTGCACTGTATCTGAACTTGACATCTGAATAAGTATCAGAATGACATCCGTGTCTGGAGCGTATCCGTACTGTATCTGAAAGTTGAAATCTGAATGAGTATCAGAATGGCATCCGTGTCTGGAGCGTATCTGTAATGTATCTGAAAGTTGAATCTGAATGAGTATCAGAATGGCATCCGTGTCTGGAGCGTATCCGTATTGTATCTGAAAGTTGAAATCTGAATGAGTATCAGAATGGCATCCGTGTCTGGAGTGTATCCGTACTGTATCATGATTGCATATTGTTAATGGTAATTGTTAATGCCATGTACTGCTTATAAGATCTGCTTGGGGAATCCTGAGAAATTTGATGATTTCTACTGGGGATTATAAATTGAAATTTGTTCCGCTGGGGATTTAAATGACGTACTGTGGGGATTACTTTATGGAATAGCCTAGAGACGTTTTCCTGTCCTTTCAACCTATCAGTAATTGTCTTTCTCATTTTGTATATTTGTAAACAGTAATCATGTTCAAATGCATATGTTCATCAATGAATCATTGGACGTTTTTGCAAACAAAACACAATTATAAAGACAAATAGTTTTTGCACTTTCAAAGGGGTATCTTTGTATTGACTTTGAATAAGTATTTTGTACAAAGGAGACAACATTCTAATAAGAGAATGGTGCCATAAAACAAGAAAAATTTCTACAAAGAAAGATAGCTATGTGTAATAATCCCATGGGGTTCCCATTCTGCTATAGCCTTCATATCTCAAAATATCTTGTCTATTTGTCTTGTCCAAAGAAGACTGAATTGATCAGAAACTCTGAGTCTGTCAGTGGATGTCAAAGGTTGTCCGTAAGTGATCCAACGGGACATAGCCATACACTTTAATTCCCAAACTTTTGCCTGGACCGCCCTTTCGGGTTTTCAGTCCACCGGGAAACCCTTTTTTGCCCAACTCGCCCTTTTGGGTTTTCAACTTGCCGGGTGTACAATTTTTTTATATATTATCCCTAATTTTTGCCCGAACCTTTTGGTTCGTCGGGATGCCCTTGTTTTGCCTAGGTGTGTCAACCTAGCGGGTCTCTTATGCGTAGTATCTTTTGACTATATCCGCGTTCGCAGGGTGTGGCAGGTCGTTGCCGTCCATGGTAGTCAAGATCAATGCTCCACCGGAGAATATGTTTTTGATTACAAATGGTCCTTCATAGGTAGGAGTCCATTTTCCCCTGGGATCACTTTGTGGCACAATAATACGTTTGATCACTAGATCCCCAACTTGATATACTTGGCGCCTGGCTTTCTTGTTGAAAGCCTTGATCATCCGTTTTTGATACATCTGACCATGGAAAAGAGTAGTAAGTCTCTTTTCATCAATTAAGTTCAGTTGATCAAGTCGAGTCTGGATCCAATCGTCTTCATCCAAACCTGCATCCTTCATAATTCTCAGAGAGGGGATTTGAATCTCAATGGATAAGACAACCTACATGCCATAAACCAAAGAATAGGGTGTTGCCCCGGTTGATGTGCGAGCCGTGGTACGATACCCATGGAGAGCGAATGGTAGCATCTTATGCTAGTCTTTGTATGTGACTCATTTTTTGTATGGTCTTCTTAATATTTTTATTCGCAACTTCGACAACACCATTCATATTTGGCCGATAAGGGGAAGAATTGTAATGCTGAATCTTGAATTGCTCGTACAAGGCGGTGATAATAGTGTTGTTAAGATTTGTACCATTGCCAGTGATGATCCTTTCCGGGATACCGTATCGGCAAATGAGATTTTGCTTGATGAAACGGCAACAACGTTCTTGGTAACGGAAGCGAAAGAAGCTGCTTCAACCCACTTGGAATGGCCACTAGAATGAAACGGTGTCCATTGGAGGCTGTAGGCTTGATCTCTCCAATCATATCAATTCCCCACATAGCAAAGGGCCAAGGAGCCGTCAATACATTCAGAGGAACCGGAGGTACGTGCACCTTGTCAGCATAAATTTGACACTTATGACAAGTCCGAGAGTGATGATTGCAATCTGCTTCCATGGTAGACCAATAATAGCCTGCCCGTAGGATTTTCTTCGCCATCGTATGCCCACTAGAGTGAGTGCAAAAAGTACCTTCATGTAATTCAGCCATGATCTTTTTAGCTTCAACCTCATCCATTCACCGAAGCAAAATGGAGTCATGGTTGCGTTTGTACAGGATGCCATTACTAAGGAAGAACTTAGCAGAGAATCTCCTTAAGAACTTCTTATCATTGATTGAAGCTCCTTCTGGATATTCTTGAGCCTCGAGATACCTTTTGACTTCGTGAAACCAAGGCTGGTCCACTACTTCTTCAGTATTAATTTCGTGACAGTGTGGAGGTTCGTCCATTCATTCGGTGGTGATTTGGGGAGCTTCGTTATCCCAATTAAGCTTAAACATAGATGACATTGTGGCTAGAGTGTCTGCTAGCTGATTTTCTTCTCGCGGGAAATGCTCGAAGGTAATCTTCTCAAAATGTGGTAGCAATGTCAAAACATGTTCTTTATAAGGGATAAGATGTGGGTGTTTAATGTTCCATTCCCCTTTGATCTGACTGATGACCAAAGCTGAATATCCAAATACATCTAAAGATTTGATTCCCAAGTCTATGGTAGCCCTGAGACCAAAGATGCATGCTTCGTACTCCTCCATGTTGTTTGTACAGTTGAAGCAAAGTCTAGAAGTAAAAGGAGTATGACACCCTTCTGGAGATATGAGTACAACGCCGATACCATTACCAAGTGCATTGGATGCCCCATCAAAGAACAGGGTCCATCGGGATCCTTGTTCAGGTCCGTCATATGGTCTGATTTCTTCACATTTGTCTACTGTCATGATGTCCTCATCCGGGAATTCAAACTTCATGGACTGATAGTCTTCTACAACTTGGTGAGCAAGGTGATCAGCCAATACACTGCCCTTTATGGCTATCTGGGTATTATATTGTATGTCATATTCTGTTAGGATCATCTGCCATCTAGCTATTCTCCCAGACAGAGCAGGCTTCTCGAAGATGTATTTTATCGGATCCATCTTATATATCAACAAGGTAGTATGAGTCAGCATATACTGTCTTAGCCGGCGAGCAACCCATGCCAGAGTGCAGCAAGTTTTCTCGAGCAGTTAATATCTAGTTTCACAGTCGGTAAACTTTTTTCTCAGGTAGTAAATAGCGTGCTTTTTTTGGCCAGACTCATCATGCTGCCCCAATACAAACCCCATTGAGTTCTCTAAAACAGTAAGATACATGATCAGTGGTCTTCCCTCGACTGGTGGTGTCAAAACATGAGGCTCTTTTAAGTACTCTTTGATCTTGTCAAAAGCAACCTGGCATTCATCATTCCATATGACTACTTGATCTTTCTTCAATAGTTTGAAGATTGGCTCACAAGTAGCTGTTAGGTGAGAAATGAATCTGGAAATATAGTTCAGGCGTCCCAAGAATCCTCTGACTTCCTTCTCAGTACAAGGAGCAGGCATTTCTTGTATTGCTTTGACCTTGGCAGGATCGACCTCAATGCCTTTGTTACTGACGACAAAGCCTAGGAGTTTACCGGACCGTACTCCGAATGTGAACTTGTTTGGGTTAAACCTTAGTTTATACTTCTTTAGTCTCTCAAACAAATTTTGCAAGTGATCAAGGTGCTCCTCTTATGTTTGTGATCGGGCTATCATATCGTCTACGTAGACTTCTATTTCATGATGTATCATTTCATGAGACAAAGCTACCATGGCGCGCTGATAGGTTACCCCAACATTCTTTAGTCCGAATGGCATCACCTTGTAGCAGAATGTGCCCCACTGTGTGACAAATGTAGTTTTCTCCATGTCCTCAGGTGCCATTTTGATTTGGTTGTAACCTGAGAATCCATCCATGAAGGAAAACACTTTGTGATGTGCTGTATTGTCAACCAGGATATCAATGTGGGGGAGTGGAAAATCATCTTTAGGGCTGACCCTATTCAAATCTCTATAGTCCATGCACATTCGTACTTTGCCATCCTTTTTAGGCACGGGAACAATGTTGGCAACCCACTAGGGATAGGAAGTGGCAACCAAGAATCCAGCATTGAATTATTTCATGACTTCCGCTTTGATCTTCTCCAACATATCAGGTCTCATGCGGCAGAATTTTTGTTTTACTGGTGGACAGTCTTCTCTTGTAGGGAGACTATGTACCGCGATGTCTGTATCAAGTCATGGCATGTCTTCATATGACCAGGCAAAGATCTCAACATAATGCAATAGCTGAATCAGACCCTCCTTGGCACTAGGCTCCAGATTGGCACCCACCTTGACTTCTTTTTTATCTTCCTCGGTACCCAGATTGATTGTATCCATCAGTTTCTCATGAGGCTGAATATCTCTTTCCTCTTGTTGTAGTAGTATGGCCAGTTCCCCTGGTACTTCACAATCTTCCTCACCTTCGTCTTTGGCTTGGTAGATTAGATCCTCAGAGTCATAAAAGGATATAACAGTATCGTTACCCATGGGATCCGGAATGGAGGGGTACCTGCATTTGTGAGTGTGGGTGTGTGTAAGGGTATAGCCATCCTTAAAAAAAATGTAAAAGAAAAACAATGAGCACAAAAGTTTGTTTGTGAAAAAATGTCCATGAAAATGAAATAAAAACCCTTACAAATGGACCATTGTGTCTTGGGCAAGACACAAGGTTTTAAATGTGCGATTTTTTTGTGAATATTACAAGTCCAACAGAAACTAAAGATAAATTACTGAGGGATAAAAGTTATTGGGACAAAGTCTCTGGCTTCCCATTTGCGAAGTCCTCCGCTGACAGTAGGAAAGATCTAATCTTCCAAGCTGCAATCCTCTTCACCGTCTTCTACCGCATTGACCGCTCGGTTGCTAATCTTCAAGGGGGGCCCTCCAGCATGGGCATGGCGTACAACCTTCTGAGCACTTGAAGTGAACCCTAAACCAAACTTTTCAGATTTATACGGAATATCCGGAAGTTTCCCCCAGATGGTGCATCCACCCTCCTCTACTATTGCCTTGGTGTATTTTAGAGATGACATCCGGAGTGGAGGTCTCGTAATCTTGGGAATCTGGGACACAACCTTGGTTACTGCTACCTCTTGGAGGACCTCTTCGAAATGTTGAAAAGGAGTTTCAATGAACTCGCCGTCCAATTCCACATACCTGAAGGAATTGAGGTGGCTAATCCTATACTCTTCCTCTCCGTGGACAGTGATAATCTTTCCCTGGATAGGATATTTCAGCATCTGGTGCAGTGTAGAGGTGACAGCACCGACATTATAGATCCACGGCTGTCCTAGCAGACAGGAGTAAGAGGGGAGGATGTCCATTACATAGAAGGTTGAGTTGAAAGTTTGAGTCCCAACCTTTATGGGGATGTCCACCTCCCCGTGCACCATCCTCTTTGAGCCGTCAAATGCTCTTACGACTATGTTACTGGGTTTCAACGTCATTCCTTCGCAGTCTAGTTGTCAAGAGCTTTCTTCGGTAAAACATTCAAAGATGAGCCGGTGTCCACTAAGACGTGGGCCAGAGTGGTGCCTCTACATTCCATAGAGACATGCAGTGCCTCGTTGTGCTTTCTTTCCCTTGGTGTCAGATCAGCATCCGAGAAGCCTAGGCCATTATCTGCCGTCAAGCTGGCCACACAATCTTGAAATTGGTTAGCAGATGTCTCTTGAGGCACATGGGCTGTCTTTAGGAACTTTACCAGGGCTTTCGCATGTTCCTCAGAACACAGCAAAAATGCCAGCATGGAGATTTTGGAGGGAGTTTTCCCCAACTGTTCAACTACATCGTAGTCGCTCTTATTTATTATTCTCAGGATCTCCTCCATTTCCTTCTTCGAGGCCTCGGGGATAGTCAGTGGTTGAGCCTTCGTCCGGACAGACTCTACTTGAATACTTTTTCCTCGAGTTTCAGCAGCATGAGTGTTGGTAGGGATAACAGCAGGGGTTGTATCGTCTTTGTCAACAGGAGCACTTGCAGATATGATTATTGGTACAGAGGTAACCTTTGGAGGAGCCACGGGTCCAAAAACTTCCTTTGGGGGGGGGGGGGGGGGGCAATTTCTAGAGATAAGATTCTATCGCTTCAGGTAATCTTACTGGTTCCGGAAATATTGCTAATGTCGGAGTCTTCTTCCTCGGAGTTTACTTCTTCAGCGGCCAACCCATCTTGTTTGATGCCTAGGTAGTAGATGTCCCCACCGTAATTCCACGACACAGTTTTGTCTGATTCATACGGGACTTTCCCAGGGATTGTGATTATAAGAGGAGTAGTTTTTGGAACCGATGTAATTCTAACGGGTCTTTTGGGGACCCTGTAAGAATTGGTGGAGATAGTTATGATTGAAATGTCTTCAACAGGAACAGGTAAAACAGGAGTACTTTCAAACATAATCTCTTTGTTGTCTATCAAGCGTTAAATGCCTGCTTTCAACAAAGGGAAAACAATTGGTGAGGATAAGCAAAGATGGCTGTCTTCATTACAACCCATGAATACACCAGCTTTCAACAAGTTCATCTTAATGATTGGGAGTGTAGTCAAGAGTTCATCAATTGTGGTAACAAACAGATCTTCTTCAACAGTATTGGTGTGGTGACCATGTCTAGGCATAGGAGCAGAAATGACGTTTGGCTTCTCGGGCGCATCAAACTCAATCTCTTTTTCCTCTATAAGATCTTGAATTTTTTTTCAAGGCGCAACAGTTGTTGGTGTCATGACCCGTACTTTCAGAATGATATGCGCAATAGGTATTTGGGTGATAATGAGGGGACATTGTGTTGAGGTTTTTTGGAGCTTCTTTTAAAGTTGCCAAATTGGATTTCAGAAGGTGCGGTAAAACCTGGGCTAGAGTCATATTAATCCTGGTAAATTTCCAGACTGACCTTTCCATCCTCGGTTGATTACTTCTTGGTTGATCAGATGTAGGCTTTGGGATCATAACAGCTCCTACCATTGGTCGACGTTCAGCTCTTCCTTGGTTCCTTTGTGGATAAACAGCAGATACCTCCTTCTTCCATGTAAAAGGCTTTCTCACAGCTATAGAGGCAGATGAATCCTTCTGAATCTTTCCACTTTTTATGCCAACTTCCACCCTCTCTCTGGTTAGTATCAACTCAGTAAATCCTGCAGATGAGCTCCCAATCAGATGGTTGAAGGAAGGGCCCGATAGAGTGCCTAAGAAAATATCCACCAACTCCCTTTCAGACAGAGGGGGTTGAACTCTCCCAGCTAGATCTCTCCACTTCTATGCGTAATCCTTGAAACCCTTATTAGAAGCCATGGCCATACTCTGAAGTTCAGTACGGGTAGGCTCCAAATATGCATTATATTGGTATTGCTTATAGAAAGCTGCGGCAAGATCTTCCCAGTTTTGGATGTTGGCCCTTTCCAATTGGTAAAAGAAATCGAGTTGTGTCCCAGATAGACTATCTTGGAAAAAATGCACCCACAAGTCTTTATCGGCGGAGTGCGATTGAATCTTTCTCATGTATGATCGGAGGTGCATCTTAGGACATGACACCCCATCATATTTTGCAAAGAACAACACCTTGAACTTCAGTGGGATCACAATTCCTGACACTAGTCCCAAGTCTTCAAAATCTAGACCTGTCACCTTTTGTATTTCCATAGCGCTTAAACACTCTTCAAGATGTCTGTACTTATCATCTGCTGGAGGATATTGTTCCTCATAGTAGTCTTCCTCTTCTTCCTCCTCTTCAGATTCGGACGGGACCGCTGTTTCTTTTCCTTTCCCCTCTCCTTCCCCGAAGTGGTTGCAAAATTCAAGGTTCTTCTAGTCTGTCCCTGAAACCTTCTCCCCATGTTTAAAACCCCAGTGACCTTATTTGTTTTCTTCTTTCTTTCTTTAGCTAACAGAGTCTTCAACTCCTCTTGCCCCTTGGCTAGGGTCATGAGTAACTGTTGAAACTGCATGTTTTGAACTTGAAGATCTTTGACTATCTGTTCGAGATCCATCTTACTGAAATAAACAGTAGAGAGATGAGGAAACTCGTTGCAAAAGACCTGTTTATGTTATGATGAATGATATGTGCGTATGCAATATTTTCAAGGATTTTTAAGAATTCAAGTTCGTTTTAGACAAAAAGAAACACACGTTATATTAATAAGATAGAGTTTGAGTACATCAACGCCCCTTGGGCAAAATAATATAGCATCTAAGATAAAAAAGTAGTGCGCATCCTCTTTGGTGCTATGTATGCATTTAGAGTTTGCTCCTCATGAAGTAGCCTAGTGAGTTCCAAAACCTTCTTCTCGCTAGCGTAGAATTGGGCTTCGAAAGTATCTCGCTATCCTTTGAGCTGTATCCAATCCCTTTGTAGGTCTTCAAGAGATGTGGGCATGTTAGGATGTAGGATAGTGTATGGAACTTCTCCTTTCTTAACAAGCTCAATGATCACCAGGAGAATAGAAGGATAAGGCATCATAAGACTTTGAGCGCGGGTTCGTACCCACTTGAGGTAAGGCTCAAGAGGGATGGAATTCTTGTGTCCCAAAGTCTTGCTATCCACCTTGTTTAGCATCCTCCATGCTCGGATGAATCTCTGGCGAAGACCTTGATCGTCGTTGTCGTAGTAGAATACCAAGCCTTGAATTAGCATCTCGTACGGGCCATCCCTTCGGGCATAACCAAATTGTCTTAGAGATAAGCATGGGTTGTAGGTGATGCCTCCCCTAATTCCAAGTAGAGGGACATTAGGGAATTCCCCACAACCGTCAACAATGATAACATTCTCTTTGGATCGAGAACACCAATGAATATCTAAATGTTTGAGCGTCATTAACCTTTGTGACCACCTTAATCCTTGCTCATTCTTTAAGACTGAGTGGGGAAGATGAGAAATAAACCATCTTTCCAGGAGAGGAGTGCAACACATAAGGACACCTCTTTTCCTCATTGTGCGAGTGTGAAAAGAGTGTAGGATATCCCCTAGTAATGTAGGCACCGGGTTGCATGACATGAAGATTTTGACGGCACTCATATCTATGAGTTGGTCAGGATTGGGAAACAAAACCATCCCATAGATGAGGAGAGCCACAATTTCCTCAAAATCTTATAAGTCTAAGAAATTCCAACAGCTTTGGGATTTCTCAAACAGAAACTTTGCTAAGAAGCCTTTGACACCACTTCTAGTTTCCCAATGAGTTGTGACATCAGATGAGTGCAAGTGCAGAGCTTGAGAAATCTCTTCTGGCTTTGGGTGTCTTTTCGTATCATTGAAAGGTAGTTGATTGAGAATGGGAATCCTCAAGAGTTGAGAGAATTCTTCCAAAGTAGGCACAAGCTGATAGTCGGGAAATGTGAAGCAATGGTGCAAAGGGTCAAAGAACTGGAAGAGCACATTCATCATATCCTCATCTGTGTTGGAGGTGACCAAGTTGAGTAGACGACCATGCCTCTCAGTGAATGGAGATTTCTCAGGGATCCTTGAAACTAGCTCCTTGAGTTATGGAGGATTTCAAACCCAAACAAAGAACCATAATGTAAAGCAAACAAGTCAAACAATGTAAGCAAAATAAATGTGATCTAGCCCTAAGGTAACCCCACTTTTATAATCTTCCCGAGCAGAGTCGCCAGTTCTGTGATACGGTGGGAGAATTGACTTGAGGGTTTTGCGTTTTATCGCAAATGTTGCAGTTAGAAATAGTCGCCACCGACTTTTATTTTATCCAAAAGGAAAGGTGAAAAAGCACAGGAAAGACCTTTGAGATTGTTCCTTGAGTTCGGGGGGTAGATTATGAAAAGGGAAGGTATTAGCACCCTTTTCATCCATGGTTTTCCATGGGCTCTTAGTTACTTGCTAGATCACTTGATTTTGTTGTTTGAAATTGTGTTTGATGTGGTTTTGAAAGTATTTTGTAAAAGAAGCCATTTGTTTAGGCAATCTTTGTAATGATTCTCGTTCATAAGAATGTATACAAAGATGTTTGTCTTTTTGAAAATGTTTTCAATGTTTGTAAGAAGTTTTGAAATTGTGTGTGTTTGTTTTGAAAATAGCAAGGATAGTTGTTTTGAAATGGAGCAAGTAACTAGAAGTAATCTACCTACTCAAATGTCTTTCTTGTTCATTTTCTATTCCTTTGACATTGTTGTCTTACCATTGATTTGGTAAGAAACCCTACCTTTGGAAGTAAACGGGACGGGTGTGGGTCATCGTATAACCATGATTAGTAATGTTGCAAAGTATGTTAGCATTTTTGAGGGACCAAGATCATTTTGTACGGCAACTTTGAATAGCGTCATCGAGGGACTATGATCTCATATTTGTTTATTTTGCCAAGATACTTCATATGCGTAATATGGCTATTTTTGTATATAAGGAAACCAAGTGTAGAAACCCTAAGGATGCTTGTGTGCAAGTGTGTTATTTTCATGCTTTGATTTTATCTTGGATTTAGGGTTTTCTATTTGATTTGTTTTTATCTTGCCATACAAACCCTAATTACTAGCATGGTATATAAAAGTGGTAAATTGCGCAATTTAAAGATTACAACGCTATTACAACATTTTTATGGGAGGGGAGAATACAAATTTGAATGGGGATTTGCAAGAATGTAAATCTAATTAAGCTATTACAACCAAATTGAATTTGTACGAATATTGGAAAAAAAATACAATATTTAAATATGCAATATTATGTATATGCAAGAAAAGATTTTTGTTTTATTTTTATGTGAAAAGGAATTTAAACCTAATCCTAAAAATATTAAAAAAGGAAACTATTTCTTAAATAAGAAGTTAACCCTAATTTCTAGTTTAAAAAAAAATAAAGTTCTTATGTATTATTTTTATGTATTTTTGTATTAAAAATAATAAATAATATTTTATGAAAATATTTAGTTTTTATATGTCAAAAATAAATATTTACAAGTTTGAAATGAATAGGAAATAAAAATTAACCTAAGTCTATTTTATTTATATTTATAAGTTTATTTAAGAAAAATAATTAACATATATAGTTAAAATAAAATGTATTTTTTTATGTGAAAATAAAAATCAAAAATGTAATATTTATCATATTTATATTTTTCATGATTTTTATGTATTAAAGAAAATATTTAATAAACAAAAATGAAAATAAAACAAATAAATAAAAATATGAAAATAGTTGGACCAAGGGGTATCCTGAGAAATCAAGTGGTGTTATGTTAGAAAAAACGCTAGGCCCAATGTTGAAGCCCATCCTGCAAAACAGCAAAAAAAATGAAAATGGAAAAGTACAAAAAAATAAAAGGTAGCGCCAAGGTTCGAACCCATGACCCGGGCATTGCTAGCGCGCTACCTTGCCACTGGGGTGGCTGTATATCCGTTGATTTTTATGAAACAATAAAAACATAACACAAGAAATGTCCTTGCCCTGTACTTCATCTTCTTCCTCAAGCTGGCCGGACCTCCTGTAACTCTTTCATCTCTCAACAAAAATGGAAATTGATAACATGAATGTTATAGCATTTTGTCTCACGATTCTAACCATGTGCATAACTAAAACTATAAGTCCAAGATTAAAGAGAATTTTAATGGCCCTAATTCTTAACCTAATTTTTCAGGAACTTCAATCTCAAAATTCTCTCAACTCAGGCCAAATAAATGCAAGTTATAGATATGTACAGCTTCGTAGCAATGATGTCTACATTGTTTATTCACAAATCGTGGTCAATGGATGCCTGTATGAAGATATAAAAGTTGGAGTTTTTACCTCTTTTAGTTGAGATCGTGAATGGAGTTTGAGTGAGATTTATGAAAGCCTGAAGATTGCTTGAGCTTGGTTTAACCTCTCTGAATGTGTTCCAACCCTTACCTTGCTTTGAAAGTGTCTGAAACTCTCTATCCAAGTCAATCTGCAAGCTTGAAAAACAAAAATGGCAGATGAAGAAGGAGGAGTTCGGTGCAGGGATAATGGTCTGGATCACTTAGATATGAGGTAGGTAAAGTGTTTGAATGATTAAAACTTGAACCGCACGAGCCAATTTGTGGATTGCTATGTTTGGACACAAACTGCAAGTTTTGGCAGTTTTTTGGTGATATGGAGTTTTGGAGTATTTCAGGCCTTTAGCAATTGTGTTCTCAACTGTAATATGTTTGTGTATTAGTATGGAAAAAGTTTTAAGTCAGCTCTTCAACAAATCTTTAAGTTGTAGACTTTTTGCACACTTTCTTGCTTTTGAAGCAAAGTGAAGGGACAAGTCTTTACATGCTTGTACTGGCCTGCTTGGAGTTGGTATAAACTCTATACAAGTTGCTTTAGATCTATAGGACTTGTGTGTGCAGAGAAGAGATGTTCAATGCTCAAGAATTAGAAAGTTGCAAAAGTGAACCTTTTCCAAAATGGCAATGGCAACTTTGTGCCATTTATGGAATTACAACTTGGACAAAGACTCTTGGGCTTGGATTAATGCTTTGTCAACTGAGTAAGCATTAAATTATAAAGTGATAAACAAGTTTGGGACCTGTAAAGCATGGATTAGGCAGCATAGGTACTGATTTGAATTTTGTTCTTCATGAAATGGCTTGAATTCAAAGTGAGAAATTGCCAACTTCATCTCTTCGATACTCTCTACTCAAAAATGATCTCAAGGAGTTCTTGGATATTTTGGAAAGCTTGCAATATGATCTCAATTTCCATGAAGTTAGGTCCAAAACCTGCCTAAATTAGGGCAAAATTTCACTAAGTTATTTTAGTTCATGAGCATGTGTTCATAAAATTATATCTTGAGATCCAAACATCTTTAGGGAAAATATGTGAAGCAAAGTTGTAGATTTCATGGAGGTCTACAAATTTCATGTTGGGAATTTCCTTTGAATCATCTTGTATCATGGTGAAAAAATGGCTTAAAGTTGAGAAAAAATAAGAAATTTTCTATACTTAGAAAAATTTCTAAGTTAAGAAAAATTTAAATTTCAAAATCAAATCTTGAATTATTTTTTGAATAACCAAGTATTAAAAAACAATTTCGCAAATTACCGCGTTTCGAAAAAAAATACGCAAATAACCATGTTTTTCAGATGACTCCCCAAAGAAGGAGCCATCTCACTTGGCGCCTACACCCAATTTTTAAGGGGAGGCGCCATCTCACTTGGCGCTTATGTGCTTAGGGCATGCCCTAAGCCAAGTGAGAAGGCGCCTAAGTGCAATTCTAGGGCAAAATTTGCTTTTTTTTCGGTCTGGTGCGTTGCGTATTGGATACAGGATCAACAAAATTGATTTTTTATTTAAAAAAAAAAATTACATCCAAATGTATTACATTAAAAAAACAGATAGAAAAAACAGATAAAAAAAACAGATAAAAAAAACAGATAAAAAAATAGATAAAGAAAAACAGATAAAAAATAGATGAAAAAAAACAGATAAATCAGTGATCCCCCGGAACCCGGTAATGACCCCCGGTTCCGCATCCTTGTCCTCGCCTTTCGTGTGCTGGGTGTCATCGCGTTTCCTGCTGTGGCAGGGTCGATAGCCCAGCGAAGTCAATGCGTTTCGGAGCCATGAAATCAGTCAGATCTCCATATCTAGAAGATCCGCTTTGGTACAGTCGGTTACCCATACCCTCAAAGTTTGGTTGTGTTGGCGGTGGGTGGGTGTTGTACCCCAAAATTTGCCCTCCCATATTTCCCAAAACATTTCAAGAAAAATTCACAAGTCCAACCCGGCGCGTCATATTCAGGTATTCTTTCGCCAAGATATCTCTGATAACATATTCTCAAATTCAGGTTCGGCTCAAGAGTCAATTCTTTAAAGAAGGTATCCGAATGTGTGAGTTTTCTCGAAGAAATATGGTGAAAAAGTGTGCTGAAAGTGCAGTTTTTACGCGCTAAAAAATTCATAACTTGAAGATCATGGCTCGTTTTGAACCCGTTCCGGTGGCCAAAATACCGTCTTGACATTATCTACGTTTTCATCTCTCACGGCTGGAAGCCAATTTCGATCATAAGGTCTTCAAAAATGTGGATTTATCAAGTATTTTCGTACAGAAAATTTGTGACAGAAGTTTATTTGCGTTATGTTCAGAAAATCATAACTTGGTCTATTTTCATCGTATCGAGCTGGTTCCGGCGCCAAAATTTCACAAATTGAGTTGGCTATATTTTCACAGAAGGTATTGAGTTCAAATGGTATTCAAAAGGCCTTCGTTTTTTTGCTCAGAGTGCGTGACACGCTGAAAATCCTGAATGCTGAATATTATTTCATCTGGGCCGAAACTTCGAAAATTCATAACTCGGTCAATTTTTATCGGATTGGACTCATATTTTTACACAAGGTCCCTGACTCATAGATCTACAACTTTTCTTCAAAAGTCGAGATCGGATTATGCTCCGATCAATACCAGTTTTTTATTGAAGAACGTGTCAGAGTCGACACTGGAGCCCAAAATAAGTTTGTCTGAGCTGAAACTTCAAAAATTCATAACTAATTCACCGTTTATCCGATTGAGCCGATTTTCGTACAGGAGTTAGTTATCGATGTCGGCTACATTTTGTTTTCAAAATTCAACTTCAAAAATTGCACTTAAGTCCCTGCGATTTAGCCTGGAAAGTGACGAACTCAAGTGAACATTGGAGGCCCAATTGCACATTCAAAGCCCATTTTCTTTACCCTAATTTCAATTATATAATCACCTTCTTTTCACACAAACCAGAGGAGAAAAAGAGAGAAAAAACCTTGCCACAACACTGTTAGAATATCAAATTCTTTCAAGAACCCTAAAACCTTGAAATCCTTATTACAAATCTCTCTCTCACTACAAATAAGCCATCACAGATACAAACCAACACCTCACTACTTCTTCAGTAAGGATAAGGCTGGCTTGATCTCCATGATCGAAAGGGCATAAAAGCATTCAGGTCACTAATTTTCCAGTAGGGGTAAGATTGATTTGATCTCCATGATCAAAAGGGTATAATCATTCATACATGCCATATTGTGCCTAAACATTAAATTTCTTCATATATTGGCTTTATTTGCATTTTATGATTTTATTTAATGTGTTCATGAGATTCAACACTGCAGATTTAGATAGGATCCCATGCAGGTTCATTAAGGAACGTTGATGCCAAAATACAAATGGCCAAAAGCCAAAAGCCAAAAGGCCAAAAGCCAAAATCCAAAAGCCAAAAGCCAAATGGCCAAAAGAACAACTTATGCATGACACCAATACATGGCGAGACAGACATCCTGAGAAGATTAAGGAACGTTGAGGCCATAACACAAATAGGCAACAGCCAAAACACAAATGGCCATGAAACCCAATCCAATGGCCAAAGAATGCAGACCACGGTACTCAGGAGTCAATGAACACGCACGTGATGCCAGAAAGTCAAACAAGGCTTTTTATCTAATGGGCCAGAATACTTCAAAAAACCTCCCCTTGGCCTGAAACTCCCCTTGGTTTGCATCCTTTTTAATTTTATTTTCTTTTCTTTTCTAATTCTTTTTTTAATTGTTTTAATTGTTTTTTTCACCATAAAATAATTTCCACAATAAAAATCAGAAAAAAATCAAAAATGTTTATTTTATTAATATTAATTTCACCATTATTATTTTTGTAAATAAACTTTAAACAATTAATTAGATTAATTTAGGTTTCAAAACTTTAATATTTTTCTTAATAAATTAAAATATGTAGAAATTAGGGTTTTTAACTTTTTCATCCTTTTTAATAAATAATTTATTATTATTATTATTATTATTAATTATTAAATATTTTTTGTAAATAAACATGTACATTAATAATTTAGTAAATTAGGTTTTAAACTTTAACCTTTTTTTTAATAATTAAAAATATTTAGAACTAGGGTTTCCTTCTAATTTTAAATTCTTTTCTTTATTTTCATAAATACAAAAAACCTAAAAAACATTTCTTTTCTTTAATAAATTAAATAATTAACTTTCTTATTTCAATTTAATTTCAAAAGGGTCCAACGCCCTCGAACGTTCAACTTTAATTCTTTCGCGCATTTATTCTTATTTTCTTTTGTGAATATTATGTAACTGCTCAAGCCATGTAATAGTAATTAGGAATTTATTTATTTTCCGCATTTTTTACCAAAACGGGTCTTTGTTAATTTGGCGATGTATAGACCCGCGCCTTGTAATAGCGTGGGATTTTAATTTCCGCATTTAAATTTCCGCACTTTTAATTCTAAACTTTGCATGAAAGAATGTATGGCCTAAATTAAAAACAAGCGTAGATCACCATGATACATGTACAAGATAAAACATAAACTGAAAACAATACACAAATTCACACACCACTCTTAGGGTACGCCTCACTGTTGCCTTGCCTTCGAAACGTGGTCGTCGAGTATAGGACGTTTTAGTAAGTCCTTATGTCCATGACATGATCCAGTTGCCTCGGAAAAGTTGCCTCGAATTAAAAAAGGATCAATGGCATAAGGGTAGCTTCTAAGGTGTCCTACTGTTGCTCTGGTGACCACACTGTCCCTAAAAACGAATTGACCCGAACACCTCCAACGGTGGTGCTACCTATATCTCAATGGTGGGATGGCACTACCTTAAGGACATTTACACAGCCTAATTCCTTAGGGTAGGTGGATGGCTCGTAGATACTTGCTCTATTCAAAACAAATCAAAAACTCTTTTCACACCGACACTTTCAAAAAGCTTTCAAAACAATTTTTCAAACACTCTTGAGGACTGATACAGGAGTCGATCTGAAATCTTTAAACGAAACTTTTTCAAACCCACTCACATTTTTGAAAAGCAAACATTTTGAAAACATAAGAGCAAGTATCTAAGAGCCCATGGAAAACCATGGATAGAAAGGGTGCTAACACCTTCCCTTTCTATAAATCTACCTCCCGAACCGAGAGACAATCTCATGAGGAATTTTGCTGTGCTTTTGTCCTATCCATGTTGGAGAAAATAAAATACGGTGGCGACTCTTGCTTCCACGACATTTCACGAACCAGCGTTAAACAGTCAGTTCCAGATCCATCGATCACAGAACTGGCGACTCTGCTGGGGAATTTTAAAGTGAGGTGTACCTTAGGACTAAGACCACTTGTGTTTTCAATTGTCTGAATTGTTTGCTTTAAATTGTGGGTCTGTCTTGGGAGTTCTATAGATCCTAACCCGGATCTGGGGGATACCTTCTTAGAAAGTAGCAACAAGGCTGTGAGGGAACTGTGCGGGGTATACCGACATGGTTGAAGCAGTCTGCTACGTTGATGTGGCACTTTGGTGTGTACCGGTAACCCTTGAGTTCAGTCAAGGAGAGTACGGGGCCGCCGCGTGGTGTCGTGAAGCATCAACTGACCTTAGGAACCTTAATTGAACCATCTTGGCCTCTTTAGGGTAGTGAGATAACTGACTTTGGTGCAGTCCGAGGTTGGTTGATACTCGATACTACACTCAATTGAGGGTTGTTTTCTTGGAATATTTCGATCGCCATTTCAGTGGCTAAATTGAAACGATGAACAATGAAAGCAATCCAATGATATTGGTGAAGAAGTGAAAAACACAAGAAGGGGGGGGGGGGGGGGGGGGTTGAATTGTAAAACTGAAAATCAATGCAATGAACAAGATATTTTTATCCTGGTTCGTTTGATCTCAAACTACTCCAGTCCACCCGTCAAGGTGATTCCGCCTCTCTCCAACGAGGTCTTAATCCACTATATTCAACTGAATATTACAAACTGCTTTAACAACTGCTAAAGCCTTCTTGATGCAAACCACAACCCGGTTTGTCAAGGAAACACTTTCTTACAAAGAAGATAAATCTAGGTGTGTGAGTGTTTTCTACAAAACTGTATCACAACTGTGATGTATACACAACTTAAGCTTATGAAACTAGATTGCTAAACAATGATTGAGTAAGGAGATATGTGGCGTTTAGCAAACTGAGAGAAGGAAGATTATGATTAGCTTTTAGGCGTGTAAAATGTTGGAGAGCATTCCAATTCAATCTTCATAGTCTTGTTTATATAGCACTGAGATTGTTGAACGTTGGAGCAATATTCTTGATTCAATGCTAATAACAAACTTTCCTTATTGAGCAGATCTTTTCTGGAATGAGGCCGTTGGTAATAATTTGCTTTCAATGCACAGTACCGTTGCTTACTTAATGCATGTTCTGGCTTGGCTCATTCTGACTCTGCTTAACTGCTGATGAACTGTTGTTTTCTTTATCAGAGTGTTGAGCGCAGTTCTGTTCATCAAGCTTCAGCATACACGTGAGTTAATCTTCTGATTCTGGTATTCTGATATAGCAACTTCTGATGCTGATGTCAAGAACCAATATTCTGATGCTGATTAAGTGTGCTCTTGCTGATACCTATCAGAGTTTCTGCAAAGCAGAACGTAATATTTTTAGGTAGCAAATAGTTCATACATGAATCATATAAATAATATATCTTTTCATTTTGTTATCATCAAAACTTAAACATAGGGTAGTAGATTCAAACTTTGTTCTAACAATCTCCCCCTTTTTGATGATGACAAAAACTAGATATTTTTAAATTGAAAATAACGTGAAAAAGTATCAGAGGTAACTAAATGATAAGATGTATCAGAGTAAGAGGTTATCAAAGATAAGGGATAAGAGTTGAGAGATACTCCCCCTAAGTTTATTGCTTCCCTTTTTAATTCCAAGAGTTCTTCAGGATCAGATTTTTTATTGCCTTTCTTTGAACATCAGATTCTCAGAGTTTTGACTATCAGAAGCTTTAGATCAGCATATCAGAGCAGAGCTTCAGATCAGCGTATCAGAGCTTTTCTTGTCAGAGCTTTGCTTTGGGTCAGAGTATCAGAGCTTTAGTCTTCAGAGTATCATGGAGCTTTCTTGTACCTGTAGACTTAAGCAAAACAGAAAACATATTCAAGTATATCAGAGTTAGAATGTTCGAAAATTTCTGTCTTGGTAATCCGTTATTATTTAAAATATCATTCTTGTTCTCCCCCTTTTTGTCAGCAATCAAAAAGTGTAAGTGATGAGCTAAAACATTTAGAGCAGAAAAACTTGTCATATTAAAAGGTTCAGAATCAAACAAAATAGTACAACAGATAATCAAAGAAAACATGAAAATGACATGAATGAAAAACTAAGGTTGGGGAGGAAGGCGTGTGAACAGGTTCTCCAGCATGGCTTTGATCTGATCAGCAGTCTCATTCTGCTTGTGTACCATGCTGACAACTGTGTCTATCTTGCTATCCTGCACATCCATCCTTTCTTTCATCTTCTGGTCATTTTCATCCATTCTTTGCTGCAGACGCATGTCATTCAGCTTCAGCTCTTCCAGAGTCTGCCTGTCCAAGGCAGCTTGAGAAACATCAGAAGCAGGAAGCTTCTGAGAGCTTTCTGCAACATCTTCTGCTTGATTTGCTTCAGCTTGAATAGTCTTGTCTTCTTCTGGTTGCACCTTTGAAGCTGGCTGTTTCTCAGACCACGGCTCACTATCCAGAGGGAGCACGTCTTCCTGTGGCAGCTGACTTTCAACTTCCTTCAGCAGCTTGCTGAAGTTCTATTGTGCCTGCTCATAGTTGATATTCTGCAACTTGAGGGCTTCAGCACGTACCCAAATTCTGAATTGTGACTAGAGCTGGTCAGAGGCAGCTGGGTCAATCATTCCAGGACAGACTTGCTTCAGAGAAGCAATCCACTGCTGCAAACCTGTTTCAAAATTCATAATACCAGAGCCAACATTTGGTTGTTTTGGTTTTGGAATGGCTATTTTATTTTTAAGATCAGCAAGACGGTCAAGGATTGTTAAGTCTATGAAGGTCCTGCTGGGGTTTTCGGTGGTTTGCTTGGGAGCTGTTTGTTTTGGAGATGGAGTGGGAGAATCAGAGATAATGATTGGACTGTTTGGGGTTTTGGGAGTATTTGGTGGTGTAGATTCTGGCGAGGATGGCAACTGGGCCATTGTGACTGTTGTTCCACATGGCAGCTGGATTGCCAGAGGTGATGGTTGAGGTTAATGAGGTTCAGAAGGTGGAGGAGTTGGAGTTTCAGAGTGATGAAACTCAGGTTGAGGTGATGGTGGATGAATTTCTGGTTGAGGAGAGGGAGACGGAATTGCTGGTTGTGGAGAAGTTGTTGGAATTTCTGGTTGTTCAGGGATAAGAGGTTCTTCTGGAATGGGTGAGAGAGGTTTTTCTGGTTGTGGAGAGTGGACAATTTGTGGTTCAGAGTTTGGATTAATGGAGGAGTGATCAGAAGTGTGTTGATCAATGTCAGACAGCACTTTGTCAATTGCTGATGTTGTTGAGATTGTTGGTTTGGGATGTTTGGTTCGGGGTCTTCTGAGTTGAAGTGCCTCAGAAGGGTCATCTTCTGGTTCAGTTTCATCTATTGTTGGGATGGGGATTGAGATTCTATGAGAGGTTGGAGGTGGAATTGATGCTGGAATAGTAGAAGAATTTAAAACAGAAGCAGTAGATAAATTACCTCTTTTCTTGGGTGTCTGCTGGGATGATCCTTCTGAAGGTGCCTTCCTTTTCTTCGTCTTCTTCATTGTCACTTCTGGTTGAGGTTGGTGCAGATCTTTGATCTCCAGATATCTGAGAACTACCACTGGCTTGGATTCTATCTCAGAAAATAAAGGAAAGTCACTCAGTGGGACTCTTCTGCTGGTGATATCAGCAATAGGAGTAGCGCTGGGTTCCTTTTTGATATTCTCTATCAACTTCATTTTCTTCAAGTTCTTCGCGTTCAGAGGCTTCCCAACCGTTGGTTCAATGGTGCTTAACTCTTGAGCTTCTATCAGATGCTCTATCAACCTATTCTCAGTCAGAATATCTGATATCAACCTTCCAAAGGGTATACAATCCCTCTTTGTTCTTTCTTCTTCCCTGGTTTCCTTCACGCTTGTTCTGAGGTGATTAAACAGAAGATGAGCCAAGTTGATTTTTACCTTCTGATTGATAAAGTAGATCAGAAACTACTGATCTACATTTATGTAATCAGGGGAACTAGTTGGCTTCCTATGGTTAAAACACCCCAGAATTATCTTCGCCCAAACTCTGTGATGATCCTTCAGATCTTTGATCTTGCTGCTGGGCACCCCATGGGTGAAAATCCTTTCTGCTATGACGCCCACGTCAGCACATCTCTCAGCCATATCAATACAGCGGACGCCACCGCCACTGTAACCAATTAACCTTGCTATGTGATCCTCAGTGATCACAATCTGCTTCCCTATAATGTAGGAGGTGACTTGATACGTTGAAGCCGTTGCATGAATCTAGAACTCCTTGACTAACATAGGGAATGTTGGTCCAACCAACCTGTCAAAATACCTTTCCCATTTCTGTGCCCTAACTTCTTCTGTTAAATCAAAGCCGTTTTCCTTCAGACTTCCAAAATCAATGATCAATTCAGATAACACTTCAAGATTCTTCACAGGAGTGAGGAGTGTTCTGAATGGCACTTGATACTGTTCAGATGATGCTGTCTTCTGAGAACCTGCAGAAGCACTGCTGGAGGTTGCCATGTTCACACTTAAGGATTTTGAGAAGAAAAACTGAGAAAATGGGTTTGAGAGAGATGAACACAGAAAAAATGCAGAGAATGCTTGAGAAATAATGAGAAACTGTAAAAGATTAAAGTGAGCGGTTAACGTGCTTAAATAGGGTTCAAAATATTTTGAAAGAGTAAACGTTTTCAATAAAGAGGAATAAAGTCATGATTACGTTTTAAAAACATGATTACTTTCATTTAATGCTTGCTGATTTTGGGGATTTGAGAAAGATACTTAAAAACGGTTACCAGACATGTGTCTCAATGCACCCAATCAGCGTTTTTCCTTCTCAGAAGCGTGCATGCGTTCTGCTTCAGAGATTTGCTGATGATTGGATGACACTTGTTTGATGTAGTGATCAGCACGTCTGTCTTTGAGCTTAGACTCTCAGATCTTTAGACTTGCATCTGATACAATCTGCATGTTCTATCTTTCTGAAAAGAGATTGATCAGAAGTTCACAGTAGAACAAATACATTCTGAAGATAAATATATGGAATTAAAACATTTTCACTCTGGGCAGATTTTCATGCTGAGATGTTTCAGAATGAAATTGAACCTATCTTCAAAAAGGGGTTTAGTGAAGATATCAGCCCATTGATGGTCTGTATCTATAAATTTTAAATTCAAAATTCCATTCTGAATATAGTCCCTAATGAAGTGATGTTTTATTTCTATATGCTTAGCTCTAGAATGTAAAATAGGATTCTTACTTAAGCAAATAGCAGAAGTATTATCACAGAGTATAGGAATGTTACTCTCAAAAATCTGGAAGTCTTCAAGCTGACTTTTCATCCAGAGCATTTGTGTGCTACATCCTGCTGCTGCTATGTACTCAGCTTCTGCTGTTGATAGCGCAATTGTTGATTGCCTTTTGCTGGACCAAGAGATCAGATTTTCTCCCAGAAACTGGCAGCTTCTAGAAGTACTTTTACGCTCCACTCTGTCTCTAGCAAAGTCAGCATCGCAGTAGCCTACTAAACTGTAATCACTAGATTTTCTATAAAACAAACCCAGATTAGTAGTACCTTTCAGATACTTGAAAATTCGCTTAACAGCTGTTAAGTGAGATTATCTAGGATCTGATTGGAATCTATCACAAATACAAACGCTGAATAATATATCAGGTCTTGAAGCAGTCAGATAAAGGAGAGAACCAATCATACCTCTGTAGACTTTCTATTCTACATTTTTGCTTACCTCTTCTCTTTCCAGAATGCACGTGGGATGCATTGGAATCTTTGATGGCTTACATTCTGAGAGGTCAAATTTCTTCAGAAGATCTCTAATGTATTTGCTCTGATGAATGTAAGTTCCCTCTGGAGTTTGATTGATCTGAATTCCTAGAAAGAATTTCAGTTCCCCCATGAGGCTCATCTCAAATTCTGCCTGCATACACTTAGCAAATTTTCTTCAAAGAGAAGGATTAGTAGAACCAAAAATAATATCATCAACGTAAATTTGACAGACTAAGATGTCATTCTTAACTGATTTACAAAATAAGGTAGTGTCCACCTTCCCTCTGGTGAATTCATTTTCTAACAGAAAGTTACTTAGCCTTTCATACCAAGCTCTGGGAGCTTGTTTCAGACCATATAGTGACTTCTTTAGTTTGAAAACATGTTCTGGATGTTTTGTATTTTCAAAACCAGGGGGTTGGTGTACATAAACCTCTTCTTCTATATAACCATTTAAGAATGCACTTTTGACATCCATCTGATACAGAGTGATGTCTCTATTAACAGCAAATGAAATTAAAAGTATGATAGATTCTAACCTGGCGACTGGAGCAAAGGTTTCTGTATAGTCTATCCCCTCTTGCTGACTATAACCTTGTGCAACCAGCCGTGCCTTGTTTCTGATGACTTCACCTTGTTCATTTAGCTTGTTTCTGAACACCCATCTTGTTCCAATGACGTTGAATCCTTTTGGTCTGGGAACAAGATCCCATACGTCATTTCTGGTGAATTGATTCAGCTCTTCTTGCATTGCCAGAATCCAGTCATTATCCAGAAGTGCTTCATCAATAGAAGAAGGTTCAATCAGAGACACAAGTCCCATGAGGGTTTCTTTAGAGTTTCTTAAGCTTGCTCTTGTTCTGATTGGATCTTCCTTTCTTCCTAAGATAGTCTCTTCTAGGTGATCCAAGCTGCTTCTAGGTAATCTCTTCTGAGGTTGATCAGCATCTGTTGTAGGATTGCTAGCAGTGCTCCTTTCAGACGTTGAAGGAGTGTCTGTGTTAAGAGCTTCTGATGACTTGTCTTCAGAACCTGTAAATTCAATTTCCATACCTGCAAAAACTTCATTCTGCTTTGACTTTTCAGAGTCAAGCTTATCATCAAAACGAACACTGATTGATTCTTCCACAATCTGTGTTTCTGTATTGTATACTCTGTACCCTCTTGAGCGTTCAGAGTATCCTAACATAATACACTTCTGTGCTTTAGAGTCAAACTTGTTCAAATAATTCTTTGTATTTAACATAAAACAGGTACATCCAAATGGATGAAAATATGAAATGTTGGGCTTTCTGTTCTTCCACAATTCATATGGAGTCTTTTCCAGAATAGGTCTTATTGAGATTCTATTCTGAATGTAGCACGCTGTGTTTATTGCCTCTGCCCAGAAGATCTTAGCAACGTTTGTCTCATTGATCATGGTTCTGGCCATTTCTTGCAATGTTTTGTTCTTTCGTTCTACAACTCCATTTTGTTGGGGAGTTCTAGGACAAGAGAAATCATGCATAATGCCTCTGTCATTAAAGAATGACTCAAAATCTTTGTTTTCAAATTCTCCACCATGATCACTTCTGACTTTAACGATTCTAAGATCCTTTTCATTCTGAACTTGGTTACAGAAGGTAACAAACACAGAGTGTGACTCGTCCTTGTGTCTTAAGAACTTTACCCATGTCCATCTGCTATAGTCATCTACGATTACTAACCCATACTTCTTGCCACTGACTGAAGCAGTTTTAACTGGTCTAAATAAGTCAATGTGCAGAAGTTCTAATGGCTTAGAGGTAGAAACAACATTTTTAGATTTAAAAGAAGGTTTTGCAAACTTGCCTTTCTGACATGCTTCACACAGAGCATCTGAATTGAACTTCAAATCAGGAAGTCCTCTGACCAGATTGAGTTTGTTAATCTGAGATATTCTTCTCATACTAACATGCCCCAATCTTCTGTGCCAGATCCACTGCTCGTTGTTAACAGACAGAAGGCACTTTACATTCTGACTTTTTAGTTCAGAAAGTTTGATTTTGTAAATGTTGTTTTTCTTCTTACCATTAAACAGGATAGTCCCATCTTTCTGACTAACAACTTTACATGATTTTTGATTAAAGATTATATCATAACCGTTATCACTTAATTGACTTATGGATAACAGATTATGCATTAATCCATCTACTAGCAGAACATTATTAATAGAGGGAAGATTTCCATTACCTACAGTTCCAGAGCCAATTATCTTTCCCTTCTGATTGTCTCCAAAGCCAACGTGGCCTCCAGGCTTAAGTTCCAGGCTTTGGAACATATGCCTTCTTCCCGTCATTTGTCGCGAGCAGCCAGAGTCCAGGTACCATGACTGGTGTTTCTAACTTGCTGCTAAAGATATCTGCAACATGTATTATTTTATCCTTAGGTACCCAGATTTTCTTGGGTCCTGATTTGTTAGTTTTACCAAACCTCTGGTTGAATTTTGGTTTCACAGAGTACTTACTGCTAGTGTATTTAATATCATGTGTGTGACCATACACAAAATGTGAATTCAGAGGAGTGTGTTTAATGGTTAAGTCCATGACATTCTTTGGTGTAGGAACCTTACCTTGGTATCCTATTCATTTCCTGCCGTTTCTGCTAACTCCATAGATCATTGAAGCCATTTTGCTTCTATCTATGCTTTTAGCAAGGAACTTCTGGAAACTGTGATCATACTCCTTGATGATATCATCAGCGTTGCTGGGAGTTTCAGAAATTGGATCCTTCTGAGAGTTTTGTAAAGTGTTTTCTAATTTTGAAATCTTATTTCTCAGCTCAGAATTCTCCAATTTGAGACTCTCAGTCTTATTAGAGTCAGATTCAAGATTCCTTTTCAGGTCTCTGAATTTAACTCTCATTTGCTGATACCTTTCCAGAATTTCATTAAGGCTTTCAGCAAGTTCAGCCTTGGTAAAATTAACAGCAAAGTTAGGAAATACCTCTTCAGTATCTGATTCTGAGTCTGATTCAGAAGCTTCACTATCTTCTGAAATGTTAGCCATGAGAGCTATGTTTGCCCTCTCATCATCTGATTCTGAGTCAGCTTCAGACGAGTTAGAGTCATTCCATGTAGCCATGAGACTTTTCTTCTTTTCTCTTCCAAACTTCTTTTTGGGCTTTTCCCTCTGAAGCTTTGGGCAGTCACTCTTGTAGTGTCCTTGCTCATTACACTCATAGCAGATGATGTCCTTGGTGTTTGGCTTTTTGCTACTTGAGGAGCCTTCAGATCTTCTGTATCTAGAGGAAGAATCTGTCCTTCTGTATCTGGAAGAGGACTCGTTCTGATCAGATCTTCTGGGATTCCTGAACTTCCTTTGCCTCTGCTTCCACAGTTGATTTACTCTTCTGGAGAGGAGGGAAAGTTCGTCTTCTTCTGATGAGGATCCATCAGATGTTTCTTCAACTGCCTGCAAAACTTTAGACTCATATTTTTTGTTAGATTTCAATGCTAAAGGCTTACCTTGCTTCTGAGGCTCGTCAGCTTCTAGCTCTATCTCATGACTTCTGAGGGAGCTTATAAGTTCCTTCAGAGTAATTTTGTTGAGATCTTTTGCTAGCTTCAGAGCTGTAACCATTGGTCTCCACTGCTTGGGTAAACTTCTGATGATTTTCTTGACATGGTCAGCAGTAGAGTATCCTTTGTCCAGAACCTTGAGACCAGCTACCAGAATCTGGAATCTTGAGAACATTGTTTCAATGGATTCAGATTCTTCCATTTTGAACGCCTCATACTTCTGAATGAGCGCCAGAGCTTTAGTTTCTTTGACCTGAACGTTTCCCTCATGCGTCATTTTGAGTGAGTCAAAAATGTTCTTTGCTGTGTCTCTGTTGGAGATCTTTTCATATTCAGTATAGGAGATGGCGCTGAGAAGGATGGTTCTGGCCTTGTGGTGATTCTTGAAGTCACGCTTTTGTTGATCAGTCATTGTTTTTCTATCAATCTTCTGACCGCTTGCATTCACAGGGTGCGTGTATCCATCTGTCACCATATCCCACAGATCAGCATCATGTGCCAGAAAGAAGCTTTCAATTCTGTCTTTCCAGTAATCAAAGTTTTCTCCATCAAAGACTGGAGGTTTACCGCTGAATCTGTCTCTGTCCTCATGGTTGTCATTGCTGGTGTGAGAATAAGTTCCTGCCATTATGTTTTTCTGACGCTGGATCTTGTACTGACACGGTTAAGTGTTTTAACTCAGAACCAGGCGCTCTGATGCCAATTGAAGAAGTGAAAAACACAAGAAGGGGGGGTTGAATTGTAAAACTGAAAATCAATGCAATGAACAAGATATTTTTATCCTGGTTCGTTTGATCTCAAACTACTTCAGTCCACCCGTCAAGGTGATTTCGCCTCTCTCCAACGAGGTCTTAATCCACTATATTCAACTGAATATTACAAACTGCTTTAACAACTGCTAAAGCCTTCTTGATGCAAACCACAACCCGGTTTGTCAAGGAAACACTTTCTTACAAAGAAGATAAATCTAGGTGTGTGAGTGTTTTCTATAAAACTGTATCACAACTGTGATGTATACACAACTTAAGCTTATGAAACTAGATTGCTAAACAATGATTGAGTAAGGAGATATGTGGCGTTTAGCAAACTGAGAGAAGGAAGATTATGATTAGCTTTTAGGCCTGTAAAATGTTGGAGAGCATTCTAATTCAATCTTCATAGTCTTGTTTATATAGCACTGAGATTGTTGAACGTTGGAGCAATATTCTTGATTCAATGCTAATAACAAACTTTCCTTATTGAGCAGATCTTGTCTGGAATGAGGCCGTTGGTAATAATTTGCTTTCAATGCACAGTACCGTTGCTTACTTAATGCATGTTCTGGCTTGGCTCATTCTGACTCTGCTTAACTGCTGATGAACTGTTGTTTTCTTTATCAGAGTGTTGAGCGCAATTTTGTTCATCAAGCTTCAGCATACACGTGAGTTAATCTTCTGATTCTGGTATTCTGATATAGCAACTTCTGATGCTGATGTCAAGAACCAATATTCTAATGCTGATTAAGTGTGCTCTTGCTGATACCTATCAGAGTTTCTGCAAAGCAGAACGTAATATTTTTAGGTAGCAAATAGTTCATACATGAATCATATAAATAATATATCTTTTCATTTTGTTATCATCAAAACTTAAACATAGGGTAGTAGATTCAAACTTTGTTCTAACAATTGGGACCCTTAAAACCCGGTTACTTTGATAGGACAGGTTTGAGCCCACCAACTTCAAGAGGGTAATACCCAGACCCCATACTGGCCTAAACTCTAAGGGCTGTGGTGTGACTTGTGTGCTTTCATACTTGACTACTTGCATGCTTGTTATCTGACACTTGAGCTTCTTGCAGGTTTTGTTTATAGTCCTTAATTGAGACTCATAACAGGGTTTACCTACATTACCCCATGCATAGCATAACATCATACCATTGCATGCATCCCGCATAAGGACTAACCCATTTCAAGGATCTCGAGGGCTTGTGATGCAGGTCATGATGAACCAACATATCTGGCAAGGGGCAAAGGGGATTTATTTTCCTCTAGCCATGGTTGTCAGGGGCTATGACCCACTGGATATGGTGAGCCTTTGACCCTTGAAGAAGGACTCTCTACAACAAGAAGTTACTTCAATCAAGATACCAGATTCTAATTTTAACAAATTTTCTTGTTTACCCCGCGAGATCCTTGAAAACATCGCATGCATACATACACATCATTGCATAACAGGTACCCTTTTTTCTACAGGTTGCTTACCTTCTTTGCTGTTTATTTCAGCAGTCTCATCATGAATCCGGAAACATCTACTGAGCAATCCATCAAGGCTCTCCAGGCTCAGAACGCCCAGTTCCAAGAGCTAATCATGAGTTTGGCCCAGGGGCAACAAGATCTGAAGACCCTGCTTTCGAAAAAGAAGAAGAAGAGGATGGTGATGTTCAACCCTAGACGCAAATCTGGGAATGGATCACGAAATGAAGTTGAGCAGACTACCCCATCTGTTGGGAAAGACAGTCCCCAAGAAAGGGAGGTTCCTAGTCCAGTGGTCTCCGACAACGAGACCGATTACAATGATGAGCAGTACCCTTCAGCTGAGGACAGGTATAAACAGTTGGAAGACCGGCTAAGTGCCATGGAGATACAAAAAGTGTCCAGCCTGGACTTCGAGGATCTAGGTCTGTCTTCTGGGGTAGTAATCCCGCACAAATTCAAGGCACCTGCCTTTGCAAAGTACGACGGGGCATCCAGCCCTAAGCTGCATCTCAGGTCTTACACAAGGAGGATCCAGCCCTACACGGCTGACAAGGATTTATGGATTCACTTCTTTCAGGATAGTCTGTCTGGAACCCAACTCGACTGGTTCTATCAACTGAATGGAGCTAACATCCGCAGCTGGGAGGATTTGTCCACTGCATTCTACAAGCAGTACCAGTACAATGCCGACCTTGCTCCCACGCGTACTCAGCTTCAGGGGATGTCTATGAGTACAGGAGAAGGTTTCAAAGAATATGCTCAAAAATGGAGGGACCTTGCTGGAAGGGTACAACCACCTCTGACTGACCACGAGCTTGTCGACATGTTCTTGGGGACTCTGTCTGGTCCATTCTTCAACCACCTGATTGGGAATTCTGCTGCTGGGTTTACAGATCTGATCTTGACCGGGGAAAGAATAGAAGCTGGCATCAAGTCGGGGAAAATACAGAATGGTGACACCTCGAACACTGAGAAGAAACCATCCAAGAGAGAATCTAGTGCTGTCTATGGCTCAAGAGGGCAGAATAGGTCCGAACACCGCCAAGACGTCAACACGGTGGTTATTGCAAAACCGGCCGGCGCTCCTCAGCGTCACAATCAGCAAAGGGAAGAGAGACCCAAAAGGAAATTCACTCCCCTCGGCATGACCTTGTCACAGATATTTCCACAGTTGCTGGAAACCAAGTTGGTAACTCTCATGGACCCTCCAAAGAATCCCAACAGGACGCCTTCAAGGTATAACCCCAACGTTCGCTGCGCCTATCATTCTGACAGCCCGGGGTATGCTACAGATGACTGTTGGACTTTGAGAAACAAGGTTCAGGATCTGATTAACGCAAAGGAAGTCCAGCTCGGCTCTCCAGAGGCTCCCAATGTGACCACTGCTCCCCTGCCCAAACATGGCTAGGATTGGAAACTTTTGTTCATTTGAATGTTCAGATTGTAATTTTCTTTTGATTGTTCAAACATTTATTCATGTTAAACATTGTTATTTCATTAATGCACTACACATGTATGTTTTGAAGTAATTATTTCGTATTCACTATATGCAAACTGTTTTCATATTTTTGTGATGATCAACTCTTGATTGAAAATTCTAAGCCTCTTGAGGGAGGATGACGAAAACGATACCACGATCTTTACAGTATGCTTTTGAACAGACCCCGCTGATGAGGTACGAGCATTGTTTCAATTCCTAAACACTGGAGTTATAAGGAAGATAATCCCTCGTCAACCCCTCTGAGCCAAAGAAGTAGGAGTATTTCTTTTCGAAATTTAAAACCCTTAATCATAACCTGGGGCAGGGTAGTCTCTCAGTTGATCCAAGTGCATAACGAATGGCACCAAAGAGGTCCTTACAAAACAAAAGACAGTGATGGTTCCGAACAATCATACAGACAGACAGTCATTACTTCTCAAAATAAAAACCCATTAAGTCAAAACCTATGAAGGAGACTTACAAAACTGGGGCATCCCGCTGACTGTAATTCCAAAAAGAAACAGTTCAGGCAAAAAACAGGGATAATGAAAGAAAAATAAAGAGGTCTTACAAACCCTAAACCAAACAAAAATGACTTCCTATTCAAATAAACGTTCAACATCCGAACCATCACTGGAATTTCAGAGCAATGACTCAAACAAGGTCTAATGCACGATCAGCTGAGTTTAGGTTTGAAGAACATCACGAAGAGCGGGTGGGTACAAATAATTTGAGCCTTTATCCTTTGTTTCTTAAACCGTGAACCAGGCCATGCTACAACCCTTAAAAGTCCTAGCTGAAGCATGGGTTAGTTCGAAAGCATACTGTTACCAAAGGTATCCTGACTCCTTAAGGCTTGCTGTAAAATACTGAGTTGACATCACAGTTTATAAAAAATTCACTTGTTTTTATGAAAAAATGCATTTTCAAAAAACTTCAAGATAGACATAAGCTTTGCATTCTTGATATAATATTGTTTGCGTATGACTATTTGTTCGAACAACAGAGAAATTCGCACGAAGAATATCTAGTGAACAAAAGCACTTCCAATCAAGGGGCATGGCATGATCATTGTCCATTATCTAGGGCAGTTAAGTCAAGATTCGGAGAATCTCTCAAATGCCAAATAGCCTGGGGCAAATCTCCGTCTAAGTCACTTGGGGCATTGGACGATCAAACGAAGATCTTCTGGTGGCATGGCAACACAACAACAGGGGCACCTCCCTACATTCTGAGAACGTGGACATAGTCGAAAAAATACTACGCAAAATCAAAGACCCGCTAGGTTGACACACCTAGGCAAAAATAAGGGCTTCCCGGCGAACCAAAAGGGTTCGGGAAAAAATAAGGGATGAAATGAAAAATCTGTACACCCGGCAAGTCGAAAACCTGAAAAGGCAGCTTGGGCAAAAATGGGTATCCCGGTGGACTGAAAACCCGAAAGGGCGGTCCAGGCAAAAATTAGGGATCAAAAGCGTACGACTATGTCCTGTCATCTCGTCACTTGCCTACCAGAAGAAGATTTGTCAATTGGCAGTCATCAAACACCTTCACAGGTACCTTCTTCTCCAACAGAAACTGGGGCAATAATGAGTTGTCTAAATGATCTGGTTGCCCTGTCCACCGAAGTGCCAAGGTAAGTTCAGCTGAAGAATGCGACCAAGATACCTTCATTTCCAACAGAGCACAACAACGAAATCCCCAACAGAGTTATCATCAAATCTCAGCGAAGTATCTCTTCCCACAGAGTAATTCCCCGCAGAGTAATCTCTTCGCCAAGTTTATTCCCCAACGGAGTTATCTTCTCCGACCGGTATTCTTGCAATCATCATCCCCAACGGAAACGAAGAATCTCACTCTTCAACATCAGCCCAGGATTTGACTTCCCGACATCCGTCAAGGATCTATTTTCCTAGACGCACATACATTCATAAACATCGCATTGTTATACATCATGATACATGCATATACGCATCATATCATACAATCTCATGTGTTGAAAAATATTATTGCTTGATCCATATCATGCATTGCATATGACTGACCTTTACCTTTCAGGAAGGATACAGTTAAAAGATCAGCTATGTAGACGAATACAGTCAAAAGAGACCAACCCAGTCAAAGAATACAAATCCAGTTAAATCAATGCCTAAAGATTTCTCTGATCCAACTCGTCGTTATAGACACTCGTCGCTATAGACACTCGTCGCTATAGACACTCGTCGTTATAGACACTCGTCGTTATAGACACTCGTCGTTATAGACACTCGTTGTGATAGACACTCGTTGTTATAGACACTCGTCGTCATAGACACTCGTCGTCGTAGACACTCGTCGTCATAGACACTCGTCGTCATAGACACTCGTCGTCATAAATACTCGTCGTCATAGACACTCGTCGTCATAGACACTCGTCGTCATAGACACTCGTCGTTATAGACACTCATCGTTATAGACACTCATCGTTATAGACACTCGTCGTTATAGACACTCTTCGTTATAGACACTCGCCGTTATAGACACTCGTCGTTATAAACACTCGTCGTCATAGACACTCGTCGTCATAGACACTCCTCGTCATAAACACCTGTCGTCATAGACACTCGTCGTTGTAGACACTCGTCGTTATAGACACTCATCGTTATAGACACTCGTCGCTATAGAAATTCGTCGTTATAGACACTCGTCGTTAAAGACCACCCGTCCATGGAAATAACCTGTCAGTAGAGACAACTCACCAACCTTTCTGAATACCAGACTCGATTCCTGTATCTTGCCAGGGCACGTCTGAAGAGTTCGAAGATCCGATTCCTTTATCTTGCCAGGGTGTATCTGTTGACGACTGTATTCTCCGGACTCGATTCCTGTATCTTGCCAGGGCACGTCTGAAGAGTTTAAAGATTCGATTCCTGTATCCAGCCAGGGCACATCTACATAAAGGGTTTGAAGATCAACTCCTGTAACAGGCCAGGTAATTATTTTTCTTTCTCAGGTACACAAGTTCTCGCTAAGGAATCTCTTACGCGATCGACAACCTCCCGATGGCATCTATAAGCCCATCTCTCCTATCCATCATCTCTCAACATGGCATCTGTAAGCCCATTCCCTACATCATACTGCTAACACACTCTATGTGAGCGCAAATTTCTGGGCACTTTAGTGTTCAATCATATTCCACCTTCAGATCACGAAAGGCACGCAAGCCAATCTACATCCTCAGGTTTAAGAAGATTGAACAGGGGCAACTGTTGTACCCCAAAATTTGCCCTCCCATATTTCCCAAAACATTTCAAGAAAAATTCACAAGTCCAACCCGGCGCGTCATATTCAGGTATTCTTTCGCCAAGATATCTCTGATAACATATTCTCAAATTCAGGTTCGGCTCAAGAGTCAATTCTTTAAAGAAGGTATCCAAATGTGTGAGTTTTCTCGAAGAAATATGGTGAAAAAGTGTGCTGAAAGTACAATTTTTACGCGCTAAAAAATTCATAACTTGAAAATCGTGGCTCGTTTTGAACCCGTTCCGGTGGCCAAAATTCCGTCTTGACATTATCTACGTTTTCATCTCTCACGGCTGGAAGCCAATTTCGATCAGAAGGTCTTCAAAAATGTGGATTTATCAAGTATTTTCGTACAGAAAATTTGTGACAGAAGTTTATTTGCGTCATGTTCAGAAAATCATAACTTGGTCTATTTTCATCGTATCGAGCTGGTTCCGGCGCCAAAATTTCACAAATTGAGTTGGCTATATTTTCACAGAAGGTATTGAGTTCAAATGGTATTCAAAAGGCCTTCGTTTTTTTGCTCAGAGTGCGTGACACGCTGAAAATCCTGAATGCTGAATATTATTTCATCTGGGCCGAAACTTCGAAAATTCATAACTCGGTCAATTTTTATCGGATTGGACTCATATTTTTACACAAGGTCCCTGACTCATAGATCTACAACTTTTCTTCAAAAGTCGAGATCGGATTATGCTCCGATCAATACCAATTTTTTATTGAAGAACGTGTCAGAGTCGACACTGGAGCCCAAAATAAGTTTGTCTGAGCTGAAACTTCAAAAATTCATAACTAATTCACCGTTTATCCGATTGAGCCGATTTTTGTACAGGAGTTAGTTATCGATGTCGGCTACATTTTGTTTTCAAAATTCAACTTCAAAAATTGCACTTAAGTCCCTGCGATTTAGCCTGGAAAGTGACGAACTCAAGTGAACATTGGAGGCCCAATTGCACATTCAAAGCCCATTTTCTTTACCCTAATTTCAATTATATAATCACCTTCTTTTCACACAAACCAGAGGAGAAAAAGAGAGAAAAAACCTTGCCACAACACTGTTAGAATATCAAATTATTTCAAGAACCCTAAAACCTTGAAATCCTTATTACAAATCTCTCTCTCACTACAAACAAGCCATCACAGATACAAACCAACACCTCACTACTTCTTCAGTAAGGATAAGGCTGGCTTGATCTCCATGACCGAAAGGGCATAAAAGCATTCATGTCACTAATTTTCCAGTAGGGGTAAGATTGATTTGATCTCCATGATCAAAAGGGTATAATCATTCATACATGCCATATTGTGCCTAAACATTAAATTTCTTCATATATTGGCTTTATTTGCATTTTATGATTTTATTTAATGTGTTCATGAGATTCAACACTGCAGATTTAGATAGGATCCCATGCAGGTTCATTAAGGAACGTTGAGGCCAAAATACAAATGGCCAAAAGCCAAAAGCCAAAAGGCCAAAAGCCAAAAGCCAAATGGCCAAAAGAACAACTTATGCATGACACCAATACATGGCGAGACAGACATCCTGAGAAGATTAAGGAACGTTGAGGCCAGAACACAAATGGCCAACAGCCAGAACACAAATGGCCATGAAACCCAATCCAATGGCCAAAGAATGCAGACCACGGTACTCAGGAGTCAATGAACACGCACGTGATGCCAGAAAGTCAAACAAGGCTTTTTATCTAATGGGCCAGAATACTTCAAAAAACCTCCCCTTGGGCCTGAAACCCCCCTTGGTTTGCATCCTTTTTAATTTAATTTTATTTTATTTTCTAATTCTTTTTTTAATTGTTTTAATTGTTTTTTTCACCATAAAATAATTTCCACAATAAAAATCAGAAAAAATCAAAAATGTTTATTTTATTAATATTAATTTCACCATTATTATTTTTGTAAATAAACTTTAAACAATTAATTAGATTAATTTAGGTTTCAAAACTTTAATATTTTTCTTAATAAATTAAAATATGTAGAAATTAGGGTTTTTAACTTTTTCATCCTTTTTAATAAATAATTTATTATTATTATTATTATTATTATTAATTATTAAATATTTTTTGTAAATAAACATGTACATTAATAATTTAGTAAATTAGGTTTTAAACTTTAACCTTTTTTTTAATAATTAAAAATATTTAGAACTAGGGTTTCCTTCTAATTTTAAATTCTTTTCTTTATTTTCATAAATACAAAAAACCTAAAAAACATTTCTTTTCTTTAATAAAATAAATAATTAACTTTCTTATTTCAATTTAATTTCAAAAGGGTCCAACGCCCTCGAACGTTCAACTTTAATTCTTTCGCGCATTTATTCTTATTTTCTTTTGTGAATATTATGTAACTGCTCAAGCCATGTAATAGTAATTAGGAATTTATTTATTTTCCGCATTTTTTACCAAAACGGGTCTTTGTTAATTTGGCGATGTATAGACCCGCACCTTGTAATAGCGTGGGATTTTAATTTCCGCATTTAAATTTCCGCACTTTTAATTCTAAACTTTGCATGAAAGAATGTATGGCCTAAATTAAAAACAAGCGTAGATCACCATGATACATGTACAAGATAAAATATAAACTGAAAACAATACACAAATTCACACACCACTCTTAGGGTACGCCTCACTGTTGCCTTGCCTTCGAAACATGGTCGTCGAGTATAGGACGTTTTAGTAAGTCCTTATGTCCATGACATGATCCAGTTGCCTCGGAAAAGTTGCCTCGAATTAAAAAAGGATCAATGGCATAAGGGTAGCTTCTAAGGTGTCCTACTGTTGCTCTGGTGACCACACTGTCCCTAAAAACGAATTGACCCGAACACCTCCAACGGTGGTGCTACATATCTCTCAATGGTGGGATGGCACTACCTTAAGGACATTTACACAGCCTAATTCCTTAGGGTAGGTGGATGACTCATAGATACTTGCTCTATTCAAAATAAATCAAAAACTCTTTTCACACCGACACTTTCAAAAAGCTTTCAAAACAATTTTTCAAACACTCTTGAGGACTGATACAGGAGTCGATCTGAAATCTTTAAACGAAACTTTTTCAAACCCACTCACATTTTTGAAAAGCAAACATTTTGAAAACATAAGAGTAAGTATCTAAGAGCCCATGGATAACCATGGATAGAAAGGGTGCTAACACCTTCCCTTTCTATAAATCTACCTCCCGAACCGAGAGACAATCTCATAAGGAATTTTGTTGTGCTTTTGTCCTGTCCATGTTGGAGAAAATAAAAGACGGTGGCGACTCTTACTTCCGCGACATTTCGCGAACCAGCGTTAAACAGTCAGTTCCAGATCCACCAATCACAGTGGGGTTCCATGGTGGGTCTGTAGCATTGATCGTCTGAGTACGGGGGGTAGAAAGGAAATGGATCTTGGGGTGTTTGGTATTGAGGATGTTGGGTGGTTTGGTGATACTGTGGTTGATGGTAGGCTGGGTCGGTTTGTTCGTAATCTTCCGACATTCCCAGATTAGGGCTAAGGCTGGATGTTGAGGGGCCCATATTGGGATATACAGAAGACTGAAATTGTGTGTGGGGTATGCAGGTGTGTTGGTATCATGATTGGTATTGTGGTTGGGTGTGAGGCATTTGGGGGTATTTCTACTGAGGTGGTGATTGTGGTTGGTTGTGGGGAATTTGAGTGTAATTGTGTTGTGGTGGGGACTGTGGTTGGGTGTTTGTGGTTCTGTTTCTTCTGGGGGGCTGGTGGGAGGTTGATGTGTGTTGGGTTTGTTGTTGCGGAAATGAGGGTTATGCCCATTGTGTGCGTGGGTCAACCAAGTACCTTAGATGAGGCACGTTCATTTCAGGGTTACTAACTGACCTGTACCAAGATAAATATTGATCAGTGTGTCGCATATTACCATGAATGTGGAAAACTGGGAATTGCAAGACATATCGGTGACGCCTCTGCCACATCTTACACCATTCCGGAGCAAAGTCTTTCCAGTTGGTAAGACCCCACTGGGTGTCGACCCTTTTGAGATGCCATGGGGACAAACAAGTTGGATCACTTGGTATCTCTTGATGCATTCCGAACTGCATCTTTAAATGGTCGTTGTGGTGCATCTCCACAACGTTGAACCGAATGATTGCAGTCTTCGCGATCCAAATTGCTGCATCCTCGGGGTTTGGTTCATGGCCCAAACCCAAATATGGTCTCCAGAGGAACTGCGAAAAAATTTAAATCAGGTTAATGAAAACGTAATATATAAATAATTTAAATGAAGAAAAGTTTAAAGGTATATCGTACATCATCCGGGCCTAAGTGATCCAACAGATTGCGGTACAGTGCGACATTGAATCTTGGATTCTTGCCGTAATCCATACCCCTCACGCAATACATAAAGGAAATGAAAAACATTTTATTTTTAGCATATATTTGGTGAAGATATGAATAGTAATAAATGATATAACTTGATGACTTACTTTGTTGCGTACGGGAAAACGAAAGTGTTGTTGTTGACGGGGTTTAAGGACTCCATCCTCCACCAACCCCAGGCTTGTAGTAAAAAAGAGCAGCCATAAAATGTACATTTTTCCTTGACTGCATTTTTGCACAAGGAACTGTATAGGTGGGCTAAAACTGCAGAACCCCAACTATACTTTCTTGTTTTTTCAAAATCTCTAAGTAAATGTAAATACATAAAATTTACACTATTTCCCGTACTTTCGGGAAATAAAAAGGTACCAAATAGTATCATTAGATAAGTTCTGGCTTTTACTACCCTGTATTGCTCGGAGGAATTTTCGTTTAATTCCAAACTTGCATAATGATTTTTAAGCTCAGTGAGTAGTATTCCCTGACCTCTCACACCACCATCTTCAACCATATCCATGCCCAAAAATTCTTCACACTGAGAATTGGGTTGTTGAACCGACCCGTTCACGGCCTTACCGTTGACAGGGAGACCTAGTAACATGTACACATCCTCTAGCGTGACGGTACATTCACCTATTGGTAGGTGAAATGTATGGGTCTCTGGTCTCCACCTTTCCAACATTGCAAGAATGAACTTCGAATCAATTATGCAGTTGGAGATCTTTATAACATGTCTAAAACCTGCGTATTCCAGATATGGTACGATAAATGGGTCGGAAGCCAGGTAGTTGTGAAACCGGATTCTGAATCTTTTGGTATCCTAAGTTAATAATGTAAAATATGTAAGATTAAGTAAGATGAATATAGCATTACCTTAAGTATAAATAATGTATAACCAAATTAGAAACTTACAAATGCAGAAATGTTTTCCCTTGTGCCTCTGTGAGAATCTCCCATTGTTAGAAGAGCCATTGTTTAAAATTCTTGAGATTATGAAAGACTTAGAAAGTGTAAGAGATTATGAAAGACTTAGAAAGTGTAAGAGATTATGAAAGACTTAGTAGCAGAGACTGAGACGAGTGTGGGTGTGAGAGAATTTTGATATGGTCTGTATTTATAGGTAAAAAAATTTCATAGAGTGAGTGAGGTGGTAGCTGGTGCATGCATGCATGAGAAGTGTCACTCTTGCAGAGTAGGCGCAGGCTAGGTGGCATCCTAGGGGGTTACATATCTGCATGCATGTAACACGATTGGACATTAAGGGAGGCGCCATTGGACTTGGCGAAAGAGTACAAAAATGAAAGGTGTTGCCATCCCAATTGGCGAATAAGAGGTGTCATTGGTTGCAGAGTAGGCGCAACCTATGTGACAACCTTTGGGATGCCATGTCTGAATGCATGTAACACTATTGGATGTGATGGGAGGAGACTTACAAGTTACAGTGTAGGTGTAGAGTAGGCGCAGACTAGGTGGCAGCCTAGGGGGTTACATATCTGCATGAATGTAACACGATTGGACATTAAGGGAGGCACCATTGGACTTGGCGAAAGAGTACAAAAATGAAAGGTGTCGTCATCCCAATTGGCGAATAAGAGGTGTCATTGGTTGTAGAGTAGGCGCAGCCTATGTGACAGCCTTTGGGATGCCATGCCTGAATGCATGTAACACTATTGGAGGTGATGGGAGGAGACTTATAAGTTACAGTGTAGGTGCAGAGTAGGCGCAAGCTAGGTGGAAGCCTAGGAGGTTACATATATGCATGCATGTAACAAGATTGGACATTAAGGGAGGCATCATTGGACTTGGTGAAAGAGTACAAAAATGAAAGGTGTCGCCATCCCAATTGGCGAATAAGAGGTGTCATTGGTTGCAGAGTAGGCACAACTTATGTGACAGCCTTTGGGATGCCATGCCTGAATGCATGTAACACTATTGGAGGTGATGGGAGGAGACTTACAAGTTACAATGTAGGTGCAGAGTAGGCGCAGGCTAGGTGGCAGCCTAGGAGGTTACATATTTGCATGCATGTAACACGATTGGACATTAAGGGAGGCGCCATTGGACTTGGCGAAAGAGTACAAAAATGAAAGGTGTCGCCATCCCAATTGGCGAATAAGAGGTGTCATTGGTTGCAGAGTAGGCACAGCCTACGTGACAGCCTTTAGGATGCCATGCCTGAATGCATGTAACACTATTGGAGGTGATGGGAGGAGACTTACAAGTTACAGTGTAGGTGCAGAGTAGGAGCTTTTTTCTGAAAAACCTGCGGACACACGTGGCTCCTCAACCAGATCTCTGTTTGATCTCGGACAGACATGCCTCCATTGAAAGTGCCTACAATAATCCTGCAAACAGTTGGCATGACCCTCCTTCTACGCATGTCTATTGCGTTAGGCATATTGTCTAGAATTTCATGAGGGAGATCAAGGACAAAACACTAAGGAAAGCGGTTATGAATGCGGGATATGCATTGACACAACCCACATTCAAATATTACCGCAACGAGATCCATTTGTCAAATCCGGAAGCCGGTAGGTGGATCGATAATATTCCAGTGAAAAAATGGACTAGGTCATACGACAATGGCCAAAGATGGGGGCACATGACAATGAATCTTATTGAATCGATGGACGGGGTATTCAAAGGCATACGAAACCTCCTGATCACTGCTTTGGTAAAATCTACGTATTTTAGGATGACTGCGTTGTTTGCCAAAAGAGGTGAAATGTGGAATGCGGTGTTGCAATCTGGACAACTATGGAGTGAAAGCTGCATGAAATACATTAAGGCAGAAAGTACCAAAGCCAACACTCATATGGTTATATGGTTTGACCGACACATCCACAACTTCATTGTGAAAGAGACAATCGACCACAACGAAGGCCTGCCAAGACAAGAATATAGGGTCATGCTACCTTCTCGTTGGTGCGATTGTGGCAGGTTTCAAGCATTTCGTATGCCTTTCTCTCATGTCATTGTCGCTTGTGCTTATACCCATCAAGACGCGCTGCAACTTCTGTCACACATTTACAAATCTGAAATGTTGCTCAACGTTTACAACAACAGCTTTCCTTTGGTAGCAAAACCAGATTATTGGCCTGCATACGACGGCGAAATAGTGTGGCACAATGACCAAATGCGAAAGAACAAGAAGGGTTGTCCCAAAAGTAAGTGCATCACAACAGAAATGGACGATCTTGACAAGCTGGAAAGAAAGTGTGGTTTATGCCGTCAGGTCGGACACAATCACAAAAATTGTCTGAATCGGGCGTCTGCCTCGTCCATATAAAAATTGTAATACATAAAATATTTCCTTAATTATGTTGTAAACATTAAGCTTTTTCATTAAAAGATTTTGCTACAATAAATATTGCACGTACAAGATAAATACACGATATTCCCTCTATGAAATTACAACTGTTAACACAATTTCATCTGACCCATGCATCATCAACATTACATCGCTGTCTGTTTTGACTTCCTCCAACCATACATTAGGTCTTCCTGTCGCATGTGAGGTTGTTGTTCATATTCACTGGATCCTTCGAATTTTTCCCCCCTCCGCAATGTCTCCATCTTGCCATCGCATCAACTCCCGCTTCAGACGCTCCATGGAGTGAATGTGCCAGAATTTCATTTTCATTGCAGGTTTCGTGGCGGAGAAGATAACGTAACCATCTCTACTAAAAATCATGGGCGATGTCATGATGCAAATAACAGTAAAAAATAACAAAACAATGCGAGAAAGTGTGAGAAACGACGAAGAAACGGACAAATTATTTATAAAACATCATTTTGCCCTAGTTTTGTCCTAGAAGCCAAGTGAGATGGCGCCTCCTCTCACTTTTAAAGTGCATGCGCCATCTCACTTGGCTAAAATTGAAAGGAGGCGCCAAGTGAGATGGCGCCTAGTGCAAAACTAGGGGTGGAGGCACCAAGTGAGATGGCTCCTCCTTTGGGGAGTCATCTGAAACATGGTTATTTGCGAAATATTATTTTAATATTTGGTTATTGTAAAAAGAAAATTCTCAAATCTTCAATCTTTGATTCCTTGATGAACAAGTTTTATATTTTGACATGTTTTGATGAATTATGATCCTTGGCACTTGATTTTGACCAAAAAGTCAAAGTTTGACTTTTCAGTATACAGTTGAATTTTGATCAGTTGACTGCAAATTTCATCTGTCTATCCAATGGACTTGCAATGTTTTGAACCATGTAATTAGGTCAAGATGATGCAATTGATCCCTTGAAATCATGCTTTAAATCAATTTGTTATTTGCTAGGTCAAAAATTAGAAATTGCCCTTTCTTAGTTAAAACCCTAATTTTGACCATTTTGCCCTTTTGATGATTTGATCGAATTTATTGAGGAATTATGGTCCAAACTTGATCAAATGATACATATGAGTCTAGAATGTTGATGTGGATCAAAAAATATGAAGTTTGACTGTAAATTGGCCATGGTTGAATTTTTCCCCAAATATAGCTGATTTTTAGGTCAACTGTCCAATTGAGATAAAAAATGTGGTTTAAGGCATGGAACTTGTCATGAGTAATCTTAGGGGTCCATAATAATGTTTGGAAGTCATATGAAGCATTGATAGTCCAAAAATCCTTGTGCAAACTCAAACCCTAATTTTGGATCAACAGTGTAAGATGAGATGTCCCGAGCTGACCAAACCCTAATCCAGTCTGAAATCAAAGAGATCTTGTGAATAAAGTCTTGATAAATGAGAGGAAAAATTTTGGGGTACAACATTCTCCTTCCTCACACCCCCTCCACTTACTTGTTCTCAACAGGCTCATTTTCATTTCTATTTTGTGTTTTAATTAACTACTTTTTTTTAATCAATCTTATTTTAATAAAAAATCACAAAATATTAGACTTAGGTTTTTATTAATTAAATTAATTATAATTAATTACTTTAATAACTTTTCTTAATTAATTAACTAATTAGAATTAGGGTTTTATAATTAATTTATTTTCATAAATCAAATTCAAATTATTATTAACACAAAATTCTTTTTTCTCATAAAAAGACCAAAAACATTTTTTCTTGCTTAGATTTTTAATTTTTTTTTTATTTTGTCCTTTAATTTATTTTTTAATTATTATTTTGCTATTTAAATTCTAGAAAACAAATTTATAGGTCGCACGAATAATTTTGTAAGTTACAGTTTACATTTCCTCATATTTTTTCTATTATGTAAGTGCTTATGGGACGTAATAACGACAGGCTTTTACTTTGTCGTGTTTTATTTTCCGCACTTATATATATATATATATATATATATATATATATATATATATATATATATATATATATATATATATATATATATATATATATATATATATATATATATAACTGTGTAGTAACTAGGACGTGTATGGCAAGATCTAAAAATAAAATGTTAGAAAACCTTAACATCAAAGATAAACAATAACTAAAACACAAAAAACTTCGCACACGAGCATCTCTAAGGTACCTCCACTTGTTGTCTTCGAAAAACAACAGTCATGTCCCTCAAACGTAGGACACTTTAGCAAATACCCTCGGTTAAAAAGATCGTAGTCCCTCGATGACCCTCTGATGCTGCCTTCGGTAAACGATCTAGTCCCTTACGATAAAATTGCTAAAGTGCCCTACAAGTTGCATTTATGACTGTACGATGAACCTTGCCTGTCCCTCAAAACATCCAATGATAGGACTACCTACTGACTAATAGTAGAATAGCAGTATCTAAAGGAAAAGAAGAAAAGAACAAATTTTTTGATTAGGTAGATAGCTCCTAGTTACTTGCTCATAAAAACAAACAAAACAATTTTTCACACATACACAAACTCTTCTCAAAAATACTTTTAAAGACAAAACACTTTGTATACGTTCTCGCCAAAACGAGAAACATTCTAATGTTCTCCTAACTTAGGCATATTTTTCAAAATATTTTCAAATACACTTACACAAAAAAAGAGCATTTTTAAAGTGACCTAGAAACTAAGAGCCTGTAGATAATTACGGATGGAAAGAGTGCTAACACCTTTCCTTTCCATAACGTTCCCCCTTACTCAAAAAAATCTTGAAAGGTCTTTCCTATTCTTTTCACCCTTTCCTTTTTTGGATAAAATAAAAGTCGATGGCGACTCTTGCTTACCGCAAAATTTGTGAATACAAACCTAAAACCAGTATAACATTCGGTTCTGCCACCATATTACAGAACTGGCAACTCTGCTAGGGAATTATAAAAAGTGGGGTTACCTTAGAGTTAGATCATTTTAAATTGCTTTCCTTGTTTGCTTTGTCTGCTTTATTTTTAAAGGGTTTACTGGGGTTATTGTTAAAGATCCTATACCCGGATCTGGGGAACCTTTTTAGGTAAGTAGCAATAAATCATAGAGGCTATACGACATAGACAGATATGGACGAAGTGATGGCTACGTTAGCATGATACTCTGGCTTGTACTAATGTTCCTTGAGTCAGTCAAGGATAACCTTAGGCTTCCTCATAGTGTCATTAAGTTCTAACTGACCTTTAGAACCTTTAATTGACTCATCCTAGCCATTAGAAAGTAGTGAGATAGACAACTTTGGTTCCGACCGAAGATTGGTTGATACTCGATGCTACACTCATTGAGATTGAACTTTCGGGATATTTTGGCCGCAATATTTCGATGCTTGAGCTGAAATAATGCCTGAGATAAAGGTCAATGATACGATACTCCTTAGAACTCGGTTACTATTACTAGGACAAGTTGAGCCAACTAAAACTTCAAGAGGGTACTTACCTACAAACTCCAATCAAGCCTGAACCTAAGGCTACTTGTGTGACTTGTTTGCTTTCAATATCTAACAACTTGAACTCCTTGCAGGGCTTGTTTTTTTTCATTACCTAACAACGTGAGTTCCTTGAAGGACCTATTTGTATCCATTATCCAATAACCTAGATTTCTTGCAAGATTGACTTTCTTATTTCACCTTACACTTTTGCTTGGTGCATAGCATACACATCATGACATCATGCCATATCATTTTTTTAACCATTTCAAGGATCTCAAAGGGCCTGTGATGCAGGTTACGATGAACCAGACGTCTAGCAAGGGGCAAGGGGATTTATTTTCCTCTAGCCAATTCCATCAAAGCACGATGTCTTGAGTCAGTGGCTATGACCCACTCGACACGGTGAGCTTGAGTTAGTTGCTAACATTTTCTTGTGTTTCCCCCGCTAGATCCTCGAAAACATTGCACGCATATCATTACATAACAGGTATTCTCAAGATAGGTTTCTCACTTTCTCGCTGTTCATTTCAGCAAGGAAAATGGCTCTCAAACAGAACGACAAAGATCTCAAAACTCAAGATGCTTAATTCAAGGAAATGTTCCTAAATCTATCCAAGGGGCAAGAAGAATTGAAAGCACTCCTCGCTGGGAACTTGAACAAGAAAAATCCTGATGACAACAAGGATGACCAGTTGGAACAACTGCAAGCTGAGATGGAAATGATGAGAATCCAGATGAATAGTCAGATGGCTCTCATCCAAAATTTAGCTCGGGGACAAGAAGAGTTGAGGATTCTCATCAGCAAACTTCGTCATGACAGAAACGATTGAATGGGGAAAACTGCTAGAATTTGGGGCCTAATCAACGATTAATATCTCTTGGTAGACAAGGAATCGGGTGACATGTTCATGCAGGAACATGTTGAAAATAAACTCAGGAGCAGTGAAATTCAGGGGACTGCATCTTCAAGTACTCAAAATAGGCCATACAACGAAAATAAGGACTCTGATACCATGTACGACTAGAAGGATCGTAATAAGAGTGATCTCAACCAATCTGTAGGGACAGTACGAATCTCTAATCCAGCACCGGTGCAACAACAACGACAAGGAAATCAGCATAAGCAAAATGCGCCAAAAAGGCAATTCACCAAAATCAAAATGTCCTCGGCTCAAGTATTGCAACACATGTTGAAGATGGAGTTGATAACATTAAAGGATCCTCCTCAAAATCCCAACACCGCCTTTCCTCGGTACAACCCTAATGTGAGATGCACTTATCATTCCAATAGTCAGGGGCATGATACTAATAGTTGTTGGGCATTGAAAAATAAGATTAAGGACTTGATCAATGAAGGGGTGCTAGAGTTCACACAAGATGGTCAGACTGAATTCTTCTTCCATCCCTCAAAGGCACACCATCTGAAGTGACAAGTTCAGACAAAAAGGCTTTTTGTTCATTAGAATTTTCAAATTGTAATTTTATTTTGATTGTTCGAACACTTATTTTATGTCGAACTTTGATATTCCATTAATGCATTGCATATGTTTGTCTTGAAGTAATCCATTCGTTTTCACTCTACTATGTTTTTATTTTTGTGACATTCAACTCTCTATTAAAAAACTATAAGCCTTTAGAGGGAGGATAACGAAAATAATACCATAATCTCTACAGTATGCTTTGGAACAGACCTTGCTGATGATGTACAAGCCTTGTTTCAAATCCTAAACAGTGGAATTATAAGGAAGATAATCCCTAGTCAATCCCTTTGAGCCCAAGAAGTAGGAGTTTTCTTTTTCACACAAATTGAAACCTTTAATCATAAACTGGGGTATGGTAGTTTCTTAGTTAATTCAATGCTGCATTCAATCGCAAGCTTTCCCTTCGTACATGACGAGTAGTGTCGGAGGTATCCTTCCAAAACAAAAGATGGTGATGGTTCCATATTATCATTAAAATAGGCAGTCATTATCTCTCAAAAGAAAAGCCCGCTAAGTCAAAACCTATGAAGAAGACTTAAGAAAAAAATTGGGGCATCCCGCTGACTGTAATCACAAAAGAAATAGTTCAGGAAAAAGGTAGGGATAATAAAATAAAAAAGGGGTCTATATGAATCCTCAAAAAAAAATTTTACAAAAAAAATGATGTCTGCCTTCTCAAATAAACTTTCAGTATCCGAACCATCACTAGAATATCAGGGAAAAGATTCCATACTCAATTGGGATCTAAACGCACAATTAACTGAGTATAGGACTGAAGAACATCACGAAGAACGGGTTGGATACAAATAAAGTTTGAGCCTTTATCCTTTTGTTTCTTAAATCATGAACCAGGCCATGCTACAACCCTTAATAGTCCTAGATGAAGCGTGGGTTAGTTCGAAATCATATTGTTACAAAAGGTGTCCTGACTCTTGTAAGATTTACTATAAATCCTGAGTTGAATTCATATTCTTACAAATTTCTGTTTACTAAAAATGAATTTTTAAAACTTTAAGACAAACATAAGCTTTGAATTCTTTAAATGCCATTGTTTGCATATGATTAATTGTTCGATGGCAGAGAAATTCGCACGACGAAAATTCAATGAACGAAAATCCTCTCAATGGACAAAATCACCTCAGCTGGAAAGACATTTACAGTAACAGGCCTTTCATAATCAAGGGGCATGACATGGTGTCTAACAAATCTGGGGAAGTCAAGTCAAGATTCAAGGAATCTCTCAAAAGTGCTGAATAGCCAGGGGGCAGATCTCCATCTGAATCAATTGAGGCAATGAACATGAATTCTAGCAAAGGATCATGTATGATCGAGCAAACATTTTTCTGGCAGTGCTACAACACTTACTATTATGGACAATGACAATTCTTCGCACCGTGTGAAAACGGACATAGTCTAAAAATACTATGCATGAAAAAAGACCTGCTAGGCTGAATGGCCTAGAAAAAAATAAGGGCATCCCGGCGAACCAAAAGAGTTTGGGCAAAAATTAGGGATATATAAATAAAATTTTACCCCAGAAAGTCAAAAACCTCAAAAGGAGGCTTGGGCAAAAAAGGGTATCCGGATGGACTGAAAATCTGAAAGGACAATCCAGGCAAAAGTTAGGGATTAAAGCGTACGACTATGTCCCGTCATCTCCTCACTTGTGTATCAGTAGAAGACTTATCACCCTTATTGTACCCCAAAATTTGCCCTCCCATTTTACATAAGAAAAGCACAACCCTAGGGTTTCTCAAATGTCCAAGATTGGCTCAGGAATCGATCAGACATATTTTCTCCTATGGCAGTAAATTAGCAATTAGGTTTTCTTGCATTTCTCCTATGCAGTTTCAATTATCTTGATCGGGAATCTTAAAGAATTAGTGAATATGCGAAGAGAAAATTGCGAGTTATTGACAGTAATGGATTTTAATGGACATTAGAATACTTCATAAGACTTTTTTCATTTATTTCAAAAATTGTTACAATACAATTTATTATTTAAATGCTTTAAGTTTTATAACTTATTGTATTTGAAAAATAAATTAGTACAATTGTTTGAGTATTTTCTCTAAGTTACAAAGAAAAGTCTAAGCCTAAGGATGACTAAGCTTCCATTGCTTCCATGCTTGCCAAAGAATCTCTTGCTTCCTCTGCTTTGCCACCATCCAGTTTGCGCTCACATGAAAGAAAGACAGAAAAATAATTAGCACAGTTAATTGGACATGAATAAGAATTTTCAAAAGAAAGAAAAGTGTTCATCATTAAAGTTTGCAATTTGGAATCAGAGGGCTTATTTTTAATTCATCACATTTTTATTTTCTCTATTTGCAAAACACAAGAAAATTAATTTTCTTGGTTCACAAAAAGAAGAAATAAAAATAAAAGTGAGCTGTCCAAAAAATGCAAGCAAAGTTGTCCAAATAAAAAAGAATGCAAGCAATTTGTCCAAATACAACTAGGCTGCCCAAACAAGTGAAAATATGCAAGCAGCATGGCCAAACAGATATAACAGGCAGCAGGCGCGCAAATTTCCCAATGGCCAAACAATGCAGCAAAACAGGGCCAAACAAGGCAAACTAAACAAAGCCAAACTAAACAAGGCCAAACAATGCAGCAAATTGGACAAAGTACAATGCAGCAAATTGGACAAAGTAGCATAGCAGTAAGAAAGTACAACAGTATGGTAAACCAAGCCAACAAGCAAGGGGCTTGTTTCAATATCCTTTTCATCATTTTTCAAGATTTTGCAAACTTTTCAGAGAAAAAAGGTGAAAAGCAATTTGCTTTTATCATTGAGAGAGGAGAGAGAGGAAAGAAATCACCTAATTTGTTGGAATTGCACAAAAAAGGTACAACTTTGCTATTCTGCCCACAGGCTGTCAAAAAGAAAAGCAAATATAACAGTAGGAAAACTGTAAGAAAGAGAAGAGGAGAACATTTTGATAAAACTCAGAAATTTCAACAACAGAAAAAACCAAGTATCAAAACTGCCATCTTCCATCAAACACAACAAAACCTGTAACTCAGTTCAAAAAAAATCCTTCAACCTATAAAACCATTTCAACAAACATAACCATCAAAAGCATCCAAGTCCAAACAGTTAAAACAAAAACTGTAACAAGCAGAACAAACCACAAAATCATCCCAGCATTAAACCTATCAATACCAAAAATCCTATAACTTAGTTCAAACATCCAAAACCATCAAAACCAATTTTCAAACTTCCAAAAACTGTGAAACCAGTTCAAACCAAGAAATCACCAAAACTTGCAACTGTAACAACAACACAACTTTCAGAAAATATCCCAAAATTGTCCAACCATCACCAACCATTCTCAAAATAATCTTCAATACCTCCAAAAATATTAAAATCACAAAACATTCAAAACCTGTAAACCAATTCTCAAAAGCTCAAAACCTGCATAACAAGTTCAAAAAACCTACCAAACATACCAAGCAAACTCACAAAACTCAGAATCAAAATATACCAAACTGTAACAAAAAGAACAGTTCATACCAAACTGTAACTCAGTTCAATCACAAAACAGTTCAAACAACAATTTCCAAAGTCCCAGATACCCAACAAATCAAAAGAGGAAACCAACAAAGTTTCAAAAACAGAACAATCACAGTCAACAACATCCAGCAAACTTACAAGAAAATCAAAGTCAGAAGCATCATCATCATCATTCAACATAGAAGATAGAAAAAGAAAAGGTTACCAGAAGTGCGCGTTCTTCACATCATCATTTCTTCCCTCCCAGTTTCCGGCCTCCAAGGAGCACCATCAGCTCAGTCTCACATGCTTTTCCATTTCGCAAAAGTCCCAAAGGTATGTCTCTTTTCAAACCATTTCCTGCATCTCAAAGCATAGCACAATAGATTAACAAGCAAAACATAAACAAGATTACCAATAACAGAAATCGTTCAAACTTCAAAATCCACAGAATCGTACCTTTCAAAGAAGCGAAAAACATTAGCGCTTAGGATGTGGGAGAGAGAGTACTCCGACGACGGGAATTGGGGAGAGAAAATCAGATTGAGCTAATTGAACATCTTAGGCATGAATCGGAACTTAGGGTTTCCAGAAAAGAAGGGAAAACCAAAGTGAGACCAAGAGGTCAAGGGGGTCGTTTCACTCATGAATCAGGGACGAATAAGGACGTTTAAGTGAGAAAGGTGAATGAGAGAAAGAAGTGAGAGAGACGATCAGAAGCGGCACCACTGTGAGAAACGCAAATAACAAACCCTAATTTCTCTGTTTACTCTAATCCAACAATTAGGCAAATGAATTGGGCCGCCTCTGTTTACATCTACTCAAGCCCATGCGCACGCTAGCTCACCCCCCCCCCTCCCCCCCCCCCCCCCCCCCCCATTCTGGCCTTGTTTCTTTTTTTTGTTTCATCAATGAAAATATACCTTTGGGCCTAACCCCCTTTAAATCCTTTAAGCCCATTTTCTTTCATTTTAATTTAATTTGTTATTTTTATTTCTTTTGTTAATAATATACTATTGTTTTTAAAACTTCATTTCATTAAATTGATTTAGTTTTTTTTAAGTGATTAATTTTCTTTTACCATTTTCTCTTTTATAAAAAACTCATTTTTATTAATTTTAAATGAAAACACCAAAAAGCATTAATTTAGTTAGTTTGCTTTCTTTAAATTTTTTTTAATAATTTAATAAAAGTACAAAAAAGAATAATAATAAAATTTCAATCTTTCTTTTGTAGAATAAATTTTATTTCTCTCTTTTCAAGTAAATACATACAATTCATACCTTGTTGATTTTATTTCATAAATTTTCATAGCTTTATATTGAATCACACAATAATTTGATTTGGTTGTATTATTTGGACATTGCTATTTTTATGTGATTCATCCCCATTTGTAACAATTGTACCCCCATTCCCGAACATTCTGTAATAGTTTAGAATTTCAATTCCCGCAATTTATTGCTTTCTATATACTGTATAGTAACTAGGCGTGTATGGCAAGATTCAAAAATAATCGTTAGATAACCTAATCCAAGAATAAATAATTTGAAACCAACACACTTCTCACACGCGCACCTCTAGGGTAACCTCGCTTGTTGCCTCGAAAATACAATCATGTCCCTCGAATATGAGACACTCTAGCAAATGACCCTTCGATAAACAAGGATCTTAGTCCCTCGATGACCCTCAATGTTGCCTTCGATAAAACGATCTCGTCCCTTACAAAATTGCTAGAGTGTCTCACAAGTTGCTTTCAATGATTGTAAAATTGACCCGTTCCTGTCCCTTTACATCCAATGATGGGGCTTCTTACCAAATCAATGGTAAGATAGCACCATTAAAAGGAAGAAGAAAAGAACAACTTAAGACCTTTCGAGTAGATAGATTAGCTCTTAGTTACTAGCTTGCTCACGATAAAAACTTTCACACCTACACTTCCATTTCAAAACATTTTCAAAAGACAAAACGTTTTGCATACGTTCTTATAGAGACGAGAACCATGGCAAAACCTCTTTTCAAAACACTTTTTGAAACACAATTCACAAACACTTCTTTGAACTATTTTTCGAAACAAACTTTGTATATGTTCTTATAGAGACGAGAACCATTACAAAGAAACTTTCCAAAATACTTTCAAAACCCACACCACAAGCACACAATCAAACAAAAGCAAGTGATCTAAACGAATAACTAAGAGCCCATGGAAAACCATGGATGAAAAGGGTGCTAACACCTTCCCTTTTCATAATCTACCCCCCGAACCCGAAAAAATTCTCGAAAGGTCTTTCCTATGCTTTTTTACCTTTCCTTTTGGATAAAAGAAAAGTCGGTGGCGACTCTTGCTAACCGCACAAGTGCAAATGAAACGCAAAACATCTAGTCAGTTCTCCCACCGCATCACAGAACTGGCGACTCTGCAGGGGAGTAAAAAACTAAAAGTGGGGTTACCTTAGGGTTTAGATCACCTTTACATGCTTATCTTGTTTGACTAGTATGCTTTACATTTTGGTTCCTTGTTTGGGTTTGTTTTAAATCCTACACCCGGATTTGGGGACACCTTTTAGGTAAGTAGCAATAAACTGTGAGGGAACTGTGCGGGGTATACCGACATGGTTGAAGCAGTAGCTACATTGATGTGGAATTTTGGTTGGTACCGGTAACCCTTGAGTTGAATCAAGGAGAGTACGGGGCCGCCGCGTGGTGTCATGAAACATCAATTAACCTTAGAACCTTACTTGACCATCTTGTCCTTTTTAGGACGTAGTGAGATGACCGGTTTCAGTGTAGAGCTGAAAATTGGTTGATACTTGATACTACACTCATTGAGGTTTGGTTCCTTGGAATATTTCGGTCGCCGGTAAGAGGTTGAATTGAAACAATGAACAAGGAAAAAATCTAGTGATATTGAGCTCCTTTAGAACCCGATTTCTATTTCTAGGACAGGTTGAGCCAACTAAACTTCAAGAGGGTACTTACCTACAAACCCCATGCAAGCCTAAACCTAAGAACTTGTCTGCTTTATGTGAATATGATTATTTGTATATAAACTTGCTTACTTCGTATATTTGTACATAACATCATAACATCATACCATAGCATCTTCAATAACCATTTCAAGGATCTCGAGGGTCTTTGATGCAGGGTCACGTTTAACCAGACGTCTACCAAAGGGCAAGAGGATTCATTTTCCTCTAAACAAATGCCGTCAAAAATCAAGTACAACAACTTGAGTCAAGGGTTATGACCCACATGACATGGTGAGCTTGATTCTCATGGAAATACATCCACCGATACGAAGCTCTCCAATCAAAGATGTTGATCAAAATTACATTTCTAACATTTTCTTGTGTTTACCCCGCGAGATCTTTGAAAACATGCATCCACATATCATGCATCATATCATGACAGGTTTCTCCCTTTCAAGTCTCTTTATCTTCCTACTGTTTATTTCAGTAGAGATGGCTCTAGAGAAGACTATCAAGGACATCCAGGCTCAAAATGCTCAACTCCAAGAGATGTTCTTGAACCTGTCCAAGGGACAAGAAGAGGTGAAAGCTCTCCTCACAAGGGGCATGGTCATAGGGAATCCAGGAGGCATCAGGAATGATCAGTTGAAAGGGCTACAGATTGAGATGGCAACAATGAAAATCCAGATGATGGGACAACTGGTGGGCCAGATGGCTCTTATTCAAAACCTGGATCAAGGACAAGAAGAACTAAGGGTCCTCATCAACAAACTGCATCAGGATGGATGTAACCAAATGGGGAAAACAACTGGGCTTGAGGATCAAGTCATCATTCAGCCTCCCTTGAGACAAGAAGCCGAGGGAAAACCTCCCCAGTTTGCTTCAGGGTCACAAGCCCAACAACAACCTCACCAAGGTCAACAGGGTAATCAGCGTAAGCAAAATACATCTGAAAAGTGCTTCACTGAGATTAATATGTCATTATCCCAAGTGCTGCAACGCTTGTTGGAAGTCAAGCTGATTTTATTAAGGGACCCCTCTCAGCATCCCAACACAGCCTCTCCAGGGTACAATCCAAATGCAAGATGTGCGTACCACTCCAACAGTCCTGGACATGACACCGATAGCTGTTTGGCATTGAGAAACAAAATTCAAGATCTGATTAAAGAAACAATGCTGGAGTTCACACAAGATGGCCAGATGAAAATCTTCCGCTGAGGGATCTCCACCTGAAATGACAAGTTCGAACTAAGAGGCTTCTGTTCATTTTGAATTTCCATTTGTAATTTATGTTGTTATTCAAACAATTATCTATTAATGTCAAACTCTGTTTCATTAATGCATTGCATATGATTGTCTTGAATTCATCTTTTCGTTTTCACTATTTTTAAACTATGATTTTATTCCTCTTATGACACAAACCTTTGGAGGGAGGATGACGAAAACAATGCCTTAATCTCATATAGTATGCTTTTGGACAGACCCTGCTGACGATGTACAGGCATTTCTTTCAAATCCTAAACACTTGAGTTATAAGTAAGATAATCCCTAGTCAACCCCTTCGAGCCAAAGAAGTAGAATTTTTCTATTTTAACACAAATTGAACCTTTAATCAAAACCTGGGGCAGGGTAGTCTCTCAGTTAATTCAAATGCGTGTTAAAGTCGCAAACTCTCTCCTGTAATACAATGAATACCATCAAAAACATTCCTTTGGAATCATAAGACGGTGATGGTTCCTTATCACATAGGCAATCATTATATCTCAAAAAGAAAAGCCCACTAAGTCAAAACCTACAAAGGAGGCTTAAGAAAACTGGGGCATCCCGCTGACTGTAAATCTCAAAAATAGGAACAGTCAGGCAAAAATTAGGGACAACAAATCAAAATAAAGAGGTCACTATAAATCCTCAACAAAAATAATGTTGCAAAAATGACTGCCTTCCAACAAACTCAACTTGTTTGAACCATCACCAAAACGTCATTCCGGACTCAATTGGAGTTCAACGCACAATTAACTGAGTTTAGGACTGAAGAACATCACGAAGAGAGGGTGGGTACAAATATACTTTGATCCTTTATCCTTTGTTTCTTAAAACCGTGAACCAAGCCACGTTACAACCTTTCAAAAGTCCTAATTGAAGCATGGGTTAGTTCGAAACTTATTTTTACATACATAAAAATAATACAAAAACATCTTTGCATATTTATACTTGTATTGCACATTCAAATATTTGTCCATTTATTCATTTGTACAAAGAATTCAATATGGTTGTAATAATATTAGGGTTTTATTTTCTTGCAAATATCCCCCTATGCAAAATTGTATCCCCCTCCCTATAATCAATGTTGTAATAGTCATAGATTTATTTTTACGCACTTTATAGCTTTCAAATATGCCATGATAGAAAGATTAGGGTTTGTATGCAAAAATCCAAAATCAAACAAATAACTTGACTAAAACAAGACAAAAAAAGCATGAAAATGACAACACAATGCACACAAGCACCCCTATGGTTTCATCCACTCATTGCCTTTAAAATGGCCATGGTATGCATGCTAGGTATCTTGGCAAAACAAAATCAAAATGAAAAGATCATAGTCCCTCGATGACGCTATCTTGGTTGCCTATACAAAAAATGATCTAGTCCCACAAAACTTGCTAAGATACTTGGCAATATTGTTATCATGGTCATACAATGACCCGCGCCTGTCCTGTTTAACATCTAAACACAAGGTTGCTTACCAAATACAATGGTAAAACAACAATGTCAAAGTTTTAAAATGTGTAGGAAAGATCTTTGAGTAGGGTAGACAACTCCTATTTACTTGATCTCTTGCAAACATCCTTGCTATTTTCAAAAACAAACAACACAATTTCAAAACAATTTCCCAAAACAAGATTTCAAACATTGAAACATCTTTTCAAAAGACAAACACCTTTGTAAAACATTCAAACAAGAATTGTTACAAAGGTTGCCTAAGACAAGGCCTCTTTTCAAAACATTTTCAAAACCACACACAAAACACCATTTCAAACAATTGAAAAGCAAAAGCAAGTGATCTAAACAAGTAACTAAGAGCCCATGGAAAACCATGGATGAAAAGGGTGCTAGCACCTTCCCTCTTCATAATCTACCCCCCGAACCCAAGAAAACATCTCAAAGGTCTTTCCTGTGCTTTTTGACCTTTCCTTTGGATAAAATAAAAAGTCGGTGGCGACTCTTGCTAAACTGAAACATTTGCAAACACAAACACAAAACCTCAATTCAATTCTCCCACCGTATCGCCAGAACTGGCGACTCTGCTGGGGATCATCTAAAAGTGGGGTTACCTTAGGGTTTAGATCACCTTTACATGCTTACCTTGTTTTCTTTGATTTCTTTACACTTGGTTCTATTGTTTGGGTTTGAAATCCTCTACCCGGATTTGGGAAACATTCATAGGTAAATAGCAATACATTGTGGAAACTGTGCGGGGTATACCGACATGGTTGAAGCAATAGCTATATTAGTGTGACATATTTGTGGGTACCGGTAGCCTTTGAGTCAATCAAAGAGAATACGGGGCCGCTGAGTGATGTCATGAAGCACTAATGGACTTTTAGAACCTTTACTTGACCATCTTGGCCTTTTTAGGGGTAGTGAGATGACCGGCTTTGGTGCAGTCCGAAGTTGGTAGATACTCGATACTACACTCATTGAGGTTTGTTTTCTTGGAATATTTCAGTCGCCAGTAAAGTGGCTAAACTGAAATGATGAACACGGGAAATAATCCAGTGATATTGAGTTCCTTAGAACCCGATTACTATTTATAGGGCAGGTTGAGCCAACTAAACTTCAAGAGGGTACTTACCTATGAATCCCCATGCAAGCCTTAAACTAGGATATTGTGTGATTTGTTTGTACATATACTTGTGCATACATCATGAACATCATGAAGCATCATATGCATCCACTAACCATTTCAAGGATTTTGGATCTTCATCTTTGTTCCTGTTTTGTAGGTTATGGAATCACTCCGCAGGAAAACAATCCAGGTCAACCTTGTGAGAATTCCTCCTCTACTCAAGGAGCTTGCTTCCAAGATTCCAGAGAATTCTCCATTCACTGAAAGACATGGTCAGCTTCTCAACTTTGTCAACTCCAACATAGAGGAAGACATGGTGAAAGTTCTCTTCCAGTTCTTTGACCCCTTACACCACTGCTTCACATTTCCTGATTACCAGTTAGTGCCTACTTTGGAGGAATTTTCTCAACTCTTGAGGATTCCTATTCTCCATCAACTACCCTACAATGGTACGGAAAGAGAGCCAAAGCCTGAAGATGTTGCTCAAGCCTTACACTTGCAACCATCTGATATCAAAGGTCATTGGGAAACCAGAAGTGGTGTCAAGGGTTTCTTGGCAAAGTTTCTGTTTGAGAAGGCACAAGACTGCTGGAATTCTCTAGATCTGCAAGCTTTTGAGGAGATTATAGCACTTCTCATCTATGGGTTGGTCTTGTTCCCAAACCCTGACCAGCTTATAGATATGAATGCTGTCAAGATTTTCATATCTCAGAATCCTGTGCCTACATTGCTTGGGGACATCCTCCACTCATTTCACACACGAACAATGAGGAAAAAAGGTGTTCTCATGTGTTGTACTCATCTTCTAGCAAGGTGGTTTATTTCTCATCTTCCCCAGTCTGTCTTGAAGAATGAGCAAGGCTTGAGGTGGTCACAACAGTTGATGACTCTTGTATATTCTGATGTTCATTGGTGTTCTCGGTCCAGAGAAAATGTCATCATCATTGATCGTTATGGGGAATTCCCTAATGTACCATTACTTGGCATTAGGGGAGGCATTACCTACAACCCCTACTTGGCTCTGAGACAGTTTAGGTATGCCCGAAGGGATGACCCTCATGACATGCTGATTCCAGACTTGGTTTTTGACTTCGACAAAAACGCTCAAGGACTTCGACAAAGGTTTATCCGAGCTTGGAGGATGCCCAACAAGGTAGACAGTAAGACATTGTGACACAAGAATTCCATCCCCCTTGATCCTTACCTCAAGTGGGTACGAACCCGCACCCAGAGTCTTATGATGCCTTACCCCTACATTCTCCATGTGATCAAAGAGCCCGTTATGGAAGGAGAGGTTCCATACACCCTCCTACATCCTGACATGCCGACATCACTAGAAGATTTGCAAAGGAGTTGGATACAACTCAAGGGAGAACGCAATACTTTTGAAGCCCAATTCTACGCCAGTGAGAAGAAGGTTTTGGAACTTACTCGTCGAATCCATGAAGAGCAGACTCTGAACACCTACATTGTGCCAAAGAGGATGCGCAACGTCTTTTTTCCTTAGAATTTTGTATTATTTTGCCCATGGGGCATTTATGTACTAACAAATTCTATTTTTATTAATATGACGTGTGTTCTTTTTGTTTACAACAAATTTGAATTTCTGAATCCTTGAATGCATTACATGAATACATATCATTCATCATATGCATAAACAGGTCTTCACACCAGGTTTCCTTATCTCTCTACTGTTTATTTCAGCAAGATGGATATAGAGCAGACGGTCAAAGACTTACAAGCGCATAATTCACAATTCCAACAACTCCTCATGACCTTGGCAAAGGGTCAGGAGGATCTTAAAGCACTGTTAGAGAAGGAAAAGGAGAAAAAGAAAAAGAAAAGAGTTGGTGTGGCTACTTTGGGTAGAAGATTTGAAGGTCAAACTAGAAGGGTCCTGGACTTCCCCTCAACATCTGATGAAGGGGTAGGAAAAGGAAAGGGAGTTGCAGTACCATCTGAGTCTGAGGTTGAAGAAGAAGAGGAGGAGGATGAAGACTATTCTGAACAGTAGTACCCTCCTGCAGATGACAAGTACAAGAATCTGGAAGAACGTCTGGTAGCTATGGAGGTACAGATGGCGCCCGGGCTGGATTTCGAAGAGTTAGGGTTGGTTTCTGGGATTGTCATTCCCCCCAAGTTTAAAGTTCCACTGTTTGCTAAATACGATGGGGTATCTTGCCAGAAGATGCACCTATGGTCTTACGTCAGAAAAATTCAACCTCATTCTTCTGACAAGGACTTGTGGGTCCACTTTTTTCAAGATAGTTTGTCAGGGACGCAATTGGATTGGTTCTACCAGCTTGAGAGGTCTGATGTGCATAATTGGGAGGATTTGGCTGCTGCCTTCTACCGACAATATCAATATAATGCGGACTTAACACCTACTCATACTCAATTACAGAGTATGGGTATGGTCTCCAATGAAGGCTTTAAGGAGTATGCCCAGAAATGGAGGGACTTGGCTGGAAGGGTGCAGCCACCATTGTCTGAAAGAGAGCTTGTTGATATGTTTTTGGGGACTCTGTCATGTCCATTCTTTAATCACCTGATAGGAAGTTCGTCTGCGGGGTTCACTGAGTTAATTCTGACTGGTGAAAGAGTTGAAGCCGAAATCAAGAGTGGTAAAATTCAAAAAGATACATCTGCTTCCACTGCCGTTAAAAATCCTTTTCCAGCAAAGAAAGATGTATCAGCTGTTTACTCCCAAAGAGGTCATGGAAGAGTGGAGCACCGGCCAATAGTGGGGGCCGTAATGATTCAGAAGTCCGCATCTGATCAGCCTAGAAACAGTCAACCAAGGAATGATCAACCCAGAACCAACCAGCAAATGGTGGAAAGACCTACATGGCAATACACCCGGATAAACATGACACCTGCTCAGGTTCTCCCCCATCTCCTGAAGTTAAACCTTGCCAGTTTAAGAGAGGCACCGAAGAATACAAATACAACTTCTCCATATTACCATCCCAACGCCAAGTGTGCTTATCATTCAGATAGCGTGGGGCACGACACCAACAGTTGTTCGGCCCTCAAGAATAAAATCCAGGATTTAATAGACGCTAAGGAAGTGGAATTCGATGCACCCGAAAAGCCGAATGTGATCTCTGCCCCAATGCCAAAGCATGGTCACAATGCAAATACTATTGAAGAGGATCTTTATCTTGCTACTGTTGATAATTTGATGACTCTGTTACCAATAATCAAGATGAATCTATTGAAAGCCGGGATTTTCCTAGGCTGTGAAAAAGATTGCCACCTTTGTTCGTCCTTACACTCCGACTGTCCGTTGTTGAAGTTAGGCATCCAACGCCTAATGGATGATCAAGAAATCCTCTTTGAGAAAACTCCTGTTACTCCGACTCCTGTCAACGATGTTGCTATAATTACCATTTCCGCCAATCTTTCCAAGGTCTCCAAAATACCTGTTAAGATTACATCTGATCCAAAGATTGTACCTCTGAAGATAACTATGTCGGGGCCTATCCCATACAAGTCCAACAAATCAATACCGTGGAATTATGGAGGAGAGATCTTCTACTATGGTGTTAAGCAGATTGAATCAGTTGAAGAAAGTTTCGATGAAGAAACTCCTAACATAGAAAATATTGCTGGGATGAGTAAAATCACCTGCAGCGGAAGAATTTTCTCTCCGGAGATTGCTCCTCCAAGGGCAATCTTCAGACCCTCAAATGCTCCTAAGGTTACTCCTGTGCCAGTCAACATATCCTTGCGAACTCCGGTTATTGAAGAAATTGTTACTCCCGTAGTTGTACCCTCTGCTATTGCTGCTGATAAAGGTAAGGGGATCCAAGAAGCGCCCGTCAGGACGAGGGCTCAGCCTTTGGTCATCCCCGAGACCACTCAAAAGGAAATGGAGGAGATTTTAAAAATAATTAAGAAAAGAGACTTTGATGTCATAGAATAACTGGGGCAAACCCCTTCAAAAATCTTTATGCTGGCCCTGTTGCTCTGTTCCGAAGCTCATGCCAAAGCTCTGATCAGATTCTTGAAGACGGCCCACGTGCCTCAGGAAACCTCCGCGGACCAGTTCCAAGAGTGTGTAGCTAGCCTAACAGCCGACAATGGTCTTGGTTTCTCCGATGCCGATTTAACATCTAAGGGGAGAAAGCATAATGACGCGCTGCATGTCTCGATGGAATGCAGAGGGACTACTTTAGCTCACATTCTGGTTGATACCGGGTCGTCTTTAAATGTCTTTCCGAAGAAAGCATTGGACAGATTGGACTGTGAAGGTTTGACCCTGAAGCCCAACAATATTATTGTCAGAGCCTTTGACGGTTCTAAAAGGATGGTCCACGGGGGGGGGGGGGGGGGGGGGGGGGGGTGGACATCCCAATTAAAGTGGGAACGGAAACTTTCAATTCTACATTTTATGTGATAGACATCTGTCCCTCCTACTCTTGCTTGTTGGGAAGACCCTGGATTCATAATGCTGGGGCCGTCACTTCTTCTTTGCACCAAATGCTCAAGTACCCAGTCCAGGGGAAAATCATAATAGTTCATGGCGAGGAGGAGTATATGATAAGCCATCTTAATTCATTCCTCTATGTGGAGTTAGATGGCGAATTCATAGAAACCCCTTTCCAACACATTGAAGAGGTTTCTCCTGAAGTTGCATCAGCCAAGACAATGACTTATGTACCCATCATTACCAAGCCTGTGTCCCGGATGTCATCCCTTAAAGATGTGAAGGCTGTGATTGAGGAAGGAGGAAGCACAGTATGGGGTCCCCTGCCAGATTTTCCTTACAAGACAGATAAGTTCAGCTTGGGTTTCACTACTTCTTCTCAAAAGGCTGTGCGCCGCTCCCGGGCTAGAGGGCCACCATTGAAGATCACCCATCATGGAGTTCATGCTTTGGAGGATGGTGAAGATCAGAGCAACTTTGAAGAATGGATTTTCCCGACTATTGAAGGAGGACTGAGCAACTGGGAGGCAAAGGACTTTGTTCCCATTACTTTCATAAATCAGTAATTTATCTTTCGAACATTTTTGTTGGTCTGTAATAATTCTTAAACAATTCGTACACTTTTTTCCTTATGCCTTACCCGAGGCATATAGGTCCATTTGTAAGGGCTTGATTTTTCATCTTCATATTCCATTTTTAATGGATCATGGACGTTTTCACATATAAACTTTTGTGTTCATTTTCTTTCTTTTTACATTTTATTTGTTTAAAGGTGGCTATCCCTTACACACACCCACACTCACAAAATACAGGCACCATTCCATTCCGGATTCCATGGGTAATAATTCTGCTATGGCCTTTAGTGACTCTGAAGATCTGGTCAATCATGCCGAATACGAAGATGATGAAGACTGTGAGGTGCCGGGAGAGTTGGCTAGACTTCTACAACAGGAAGAAAGAGCTATTCTGCCCCATAAAGAGCTGTTAGAGACAATCAACTTGGGTTCTGATGAAGACAGAAAAGAAGTCAGGGTGGGTGCCAACCTTGAGCCAAGTGTCAAAGAGCGTTTAGTTCAGCTGTTGAATGAATATGTTGAGATCTTCGTCTGGTCCTATGAAGACATGCCGGGACTCGATACAGATATTGTGGTTCACCGTCTCCCTAAAAGAGAAGACTGTCCACCAATCAAACAGAGTGTCCGCCGAATGAGGCCCGATATGTCTGAAAAGATCAAAGCCGAAGTGATGAAGCAGTTCAATGTTGGGTTTCTTGTTGTTACTTCCTGTCCACAATGGGTTGCAAACATTGTGCCCGTGCCTAAGAAGGACGGAAAAGTGAGAATGTGCGTGGATTACAGAGACTTAAACAAGGCTAGCCCTAAAGATGACTTTTCACTACCGCATATTGACATCTTGGTTGAAAATAAAGCTCAGCACAAGGTATTTTCTTTCATGGATGGATTTTCAGGGTACAACCAGATCAAAATGGCCCCCGAAGAGATGGAGAAGACTACTTTTGTTACGCAGTGGGGTACCTTCTGCTATAAAGTGATGCCATTCGGACTGAAGAATGTCGGGGCAACCTATCAGCGAGCCATGGTAGCTTTGTTTCATGACATGATACATCATGAGATTGAAGTCTACGTAGACGACATGATATCCCGTTCACAAACAGAAGAAGAACACCTCAACCACTTGCAAAAGATGTTTGTCAGGTTGAAGGAGTATAAGCTCAGACTGAACCCTAACAAGTGCACTTTCGGAGTCAGGTCTGGTAAACTCTTGGGTTTCATAGTCAGCAACAAAGGCATCGAGGTTGATCCTGCCAAAGTCAAAGCTATACAAGAAATGCCTGCCCCTCGCACTGAGAAGGAGGTCAGAGGTTTCTTGGGACGCCTAAACTACATTGCAAGGTTCATTTCTCACCTTACATCTACCTGTGAGCCAATCTTCAAGCTGTTGAAGAAAGATCAGGTGGTTAAATGGAATGATGACTGTCAAGTTGCTTTCGATAAAATCAAGGAGTATTTTCTAGAACCTCCAATCTTGATGCCACCCGTCGAAGGAAGGCCGCTAATCATGTACCTGACTGTTTTGGATAATTCAATGGGGTGCGTATTGGGCCAACATGACGAGTCTGGCCGAAAAGAGCATGCCATTTATTACCTTAGCAAAAAGTTTACCGACTGTGAGACCCGCAACTCACTGCTCGAGAAAACTTGCTGCGCTTTGGTATGGGTTGCTCTCCGGCTAAGGCAGTATATGTTGACTCATACCACTCTACTGATATCTAAGATGGATCCGATCAAGTATATCTTCGAGAAGCCTGCTTTATCTGGAAGAATAGCTAGATGGAAAATGATCCTGACTGAGTATGATATCCAGTACACGACCCAAAAAGCTATAAAGGGGAGTGTGCTAGCTGACCATCTAGCTCATCAAGCTGTCGAAGATTACCAATCTATGAAGTTTGACTTCCCCGACGAAGACATTATGACATTGGACAACATTGAAGATAACAGACCGTATGACGGACCTGAACAAGGATCCCGATGGACCCTGTAATTTAATGGTGCCTCCAATGCACTTGGTAACGGTATCGGTGCTGTGCTCATCTCACCAGAAGGTTGCCATACACCTTTCACCGCCAGATTCTGCTTCAACTGCACCAACAACATGGCCGAGTATGAAGCTTGCATCTTTGGTCTCAAGCCTGCAATTGACCTAGGAATCAAATCTTTGGTTGTGTTTGGAGACTCTGATTTGGTCATCAGTCAGCTCAAAGGAGAGTGGGACACTAAACATCCCAATCTCATCCCTTACAAAGAACATGTCCTGACATTGCTACCTCATTTCGAGCAGATTACCTTCGAGCACTTCCCGCGAGAAGAAAATCAGCTAGCAGATGCCCTAGCTACAATGTCTTCCATGTTTAAACTTAATTGGGATAATGAGGCTCCCCAAATCACCATCGAGCGAATGGACGAACCTTCACATTTTAACGAGATTAATACCGAAGAAGTAGTGGACTGACCCTGGTTTCACGAAGTCAAAAGGTATCTCGAGACTCGAGAATACCCTGAAGGAGCTTCAGTCAACGACAAAAAGTTCTTAAGGAGATTCTCTGCCAAGTTCTTCCTGAGCAATTGTATCCTATACAAGCGCAATCATGATTGCATTCTACTCCATTGCGTGGACAAGGTTGAAGCTGAGCAGATCATGGCTGAACTACATTATGGTACCTTTGGCACCCACTCGAGTGAACATACGATGGCTAAGAATATTCTACGGGCAGGCTATTACTGGTCTACCATGGAAGTTGATTGTCATCAATATTCCCGTGCTTGTCACAAATGCCAAATCTATGTGGAAAAGGTACATATACCTCCAGTTCCTCTCAATGTCCTAACAACTCCTTGGCCATTCGCAATATGGGGAATCAACATGATTGGAGAGATCAAGCCTACAACATCCAATGGACACCGCTTCATCCTGATGGCCATTGACTACTTTACTAAGTGGGTCGAAGCAGCTTCCTTCGCCTCCGTTACAAAGAATGTGGTTTCCTGCTTCATCAAAAAGAACCTCATTTGCCGGTATGGTATCCCCGACAGGATCATCACGGACAACGATACAAACCTGAACAATACTATGATCACCGCCTTGTGCGAGCAGTTCCAGATTCAACATCACAATTCATCTCCCTATCACCCAAAGATGAACGGTGCTTTCGAAGCTGTGAACAAAAATATCAAGAAGATCATTCAAAAGATGACAGTCACCTACAAGGAATGGCATGAGATGTTACCGTTTTCTCTTCACGGGTATCGTACCATGGCGCGAACAACAACTGGGGCAACACCCTTTTCTTTGGTATACGGCATGGAAGCTAGTTTACCTATCGAGGTTCAGATTCCCTCCTTGAGAATCATGAAGGACGCTGGTTTGAGTGAAGACGATTGGATTCAGACCCGGTTTGATCAACTCAACTTGATTGATGAAAAGCGACTTACTGCTGTTTTCCACGGCCAGACGTATCAAAAATGGATGATCAAGGCTTTCAACAAGAAAGTCAGACGCCAGACGTATCAAGTCGGAGATCTTGTAATCAAGCGAATCATCTTGCTGCAAAGTGATCCCAGGGGCAAATGGACCCCTACTAACGAAGGACCATTTATGATCAAAAACATCTTTTCTGGTGGGGCTATGATCTTAACCACCATGGACGGCGATGACCTGCCGCACCCTGCAAACGCAAACATAGTCAAAAGATACTATGCATAAATGACCCGGCAAGTTGAAAAACCGAAAGGACGACTTGGGAAAACATGGGCATCCCGGTGAATAGAAAACCCGAAAGGGCGGTTCAGGCAAAAATTAGGGATAAACAAAAAAAATCTGTACACCCGGCAAGTTGAAAACCTGAAAGGGCGACTTGGGCAAAAAAGGGTTTCCCGGTGGATCGAAAACCCGAAAGGGAGATCCAGGCAAAAGTTATGTAATTAAAGCGTATGACTATGTTTCATCGGATCACTTTAAGGACAATCTCTTCACAGACAAACTCCAGGCTTCTGATCAGCTCAATCATCGTCGTATGAAGCAACAAATGGACAAGATGTTCAGAGTTATGAAGGCTATAGATGAATGGGAACCCCATGGATTTTTTACACATAGCCACCTTTCTTTGTATAAATTTTTCTCAATTTTATGACAACATTCTCTTACTAGAATGTTTGTCTCCTCTGTACAAAATACTTACACAAAGTTAATACAAAGATACTTCAAAGTGCAGAAAACTATTTTGCTTTTCTTTCTTTTTACACTTTTGTTTTATTTGAAAACGTCCAATGATTTATTTAAAGAGCATATGCATTTGAATATAATCACTACTTACAAATAAACAAAATGCGAAAGAATAATTACTGACAGGTTGAAAGTATAGGAAAATGTCTTTAGGCTATTCTAGGAGAAATACCCTGAAGTACATCATCTAGATCCCCAGCGGAGATAAAACCTTGAAATACATATCCCCAGCGGAGTTAAAATTCAAAATCCCCGTTAGAGTAATGTCTTCAAACTCCCAATCCCAGCAGAGCCAAAACTTTGAATTACAGATCCTCAGTGAAGATGAAACTTTCTTCTCCAACAGAGTCAAATCTTCAACCTTTAAACCCCAGTGGAAACCATCCAGTTTCCTCCAAATTCCTCGGAGAGTCGCTTTAAAACCAGATAATTCCCCAGAGAGTTATATTAAAACCGTCTTCCTCGGCGGAGTCAAACTATCAATCCACAACGGAAAACATTCAGCGTCTCCAGATTCTCCAGCAAGTTGTCTTAAAGTCTGAGAATCAACCAGATAACAATTAACTTTTGTCTTGTCCCCAACCTAGGATAATTCCCCAGTAGATTGGCATATAACCCAAGATCCTGTTCTCCCCAGCGGGATAGCTAATCCCCAACAGTGAGCTTTTTCCCCAGGGTCCAGAACTTACTCTCCAAAAGGATAGCTTACTCTCCAGCAGTATAGCTACTCCCCACAAAGTTTTTACTCTGCAAAAGAATGAAGATTCTCATTCTTGATTCCCCAATGAAGTTGCCAGAGCCTTCTTTACTCTCAGGATGAATTTGTCAGAATTTTTAATTCCCCTAGCAGATTGAAGATTCTCATTTCTCTGTAAAAGCCATCAGAGTCTTCCTTATTCTCCAGCAGATCAAGGTTTTCCTTTGTGTAAATTCCCAGTAGAGATCTCCAGAGTTTCCCTTATTCCCCAGCCGAGTAAGGATTCTCATTGTATAATCCCCAGGAATGTCGTGAAGGATTCTCACATCCCCACGAAGGTTGTCAAAGTTTTGATAATCCCCACGAGTTGCCAAGGATTCTTTATCCCCAAGCAGTCAGCAAGGATTTCTCATCTTCAGCAGTCAAAGATTTTGAATCTCCAGCAGTGGTCAAGGATTTATTTTCCCCGATAGCAGTCAAAGATTTTATTATCTCCAGCTATCAAGGATTTATTTTCCTCAGCAAGACAGCTAATTAGCTTACATGCGCATACATTACAATCATATATCATAAACATTGATAAAACACATATATTGCATCATACATTTCATTCAACATAACTTTGTGTTTCAGCTAATATTTTACCCTTTTTAGGATATGATTAACAAGCTACCAGTATACAATCTGAAAACAGCCTAGAGATGCTCCAGACACGGATGCTAATCTATTGCTTATTCAAATTCAAGGATCATGAAAACAGTTTACAGATGCTCCAGACATGGATGCTAATCTATCGCTTGTTCAGATCCAACCTCAGAAAATAGCCTAGAGATTCTCCAAACACATATGCTAATCTATTGCTTATTCAAATTCAAGGATCATAAAAATAGTTTACAGATGCTCCAGAAATGGATGCTAATCTATCGCTTGTTCAGATTCAACCTCAGAAAATAGCCTAGAGATGCTCCAGACACGGATGCTAATCTATTGCTTATTCAAATTCAAGGATCATTAAAACAGTTTACAGATGCTCCAGACATGGATGCTAATCTATCGCTTGTTCAGATTCAGCTTCAGAAAACAGCGTAGAGATGCTCCAGACACGGATGCTAATCTATTGCTTATTCAAATTCAAGGCTCAGAAAATAGTTTATATATGCTCCAGACACGGATTCTATTCTATTGCTTATTCAGATCCCCAGCTCAGAGATACTCTAGACACAGATACCATTCTGACGCTCACCTATAACTTACAATTCAACAAACATTCCTGGATGGCATCTTTAAGCCATCTCCAGCAACATTCACATCTCCAAATGGCATCTTTAAGCCCATTCCCTCAACTATACTCTGACGAGTACAAATTTACGGGCACTCTAGTGTCCAATCCGCTTTTACCTTCGAGTCACGAAAGGCAAACTCGCCAATATAACTCTTCAGGTTCAAGAAGATTGAACATGGGAAACTATTGTACCCCAAAATTTTCCCTCTCATTTTATCAAAATTTCCCCTCACAAGACTTTTTGAACTCAAGACCAAGCTAGGGTTTGCTCTGCTCAAGACATCTGCTTGCACTGTTGACCTAAAATTAGGGTTTGAATTTGCACAAGGAATTTTGGACTTCTAATGCCCCGTGATACTTCCATACTTCATGTTGGACTCCTAAGATTGCTCATACCAAGTTTCAAGCCTTGAATCAATTTTTTGCCCAGTGAATTGGACAGTTAACCTAAAAATCAACTGTATTTGGAAAAAAGTCAACTGTGGCCAATTTACAGTCAAACCTCATAATTTTTTATCCACATAAACATTATAGGCTCATATGAACCATTTGATCAAGTTTGGACCACAACTCCTCAAGAAATTTGATCAGATCATCAAAAGGGCAAAATGGTCATTTTTAGGGTTTTGACTGCAGAAGGGCAATTTCTGATTTTTCACCTAGCTAATGGAAAATTGGGTTCAAGCATGGATTAAAGGACTCAATGGCATCATCTTGACCTGTTCACAAGGTTCAAAAGATCTCAAACGCATTGATTTGACAGATGAATTTTCCAGTCAACTGATCAAAAATCAACTATACACTAAAAAGTCAAACTTTGACTTTTTGGTCAAAATCAAGTGCCAAGGGTCATTTTTCATCAAGATGTGTCAAAACATGAAACTTTTTCATCAAGAAACTTAATTTTGCAAATTAGGGTTTAAGGTTGAAAAATTTCATAACTTAGAATTTTTCTAAGTTATGAAATATTCTTATTTTTTCCCAACTTTGCCCAACATTTTCACCATGATGCAGTTGGATTTAAACAAAACTTCCAACATGAAAGTTGTATTCCTCCACAAAATATACAACTTTTATTCACAAAGATTTCCCAAAATATGCTTGTATCTCAAGTTATGATTTTTGGAATAAGGGCCCAAAAACTTTCTAACTTAGTGAAATTTTGCCCTAGTTTAGGCAGGATTTTGACCTATCTTCATGGAAATTTTTCACCTAGTTCCCATTGTAATTTCAAAATTCATTTCAAATATGGATTGTATAGCATGTTACAAGCTTTCCAAAATGTCCAAGAACTCTCCAAGATCATTTGTGGTTAGGGAGAGTCGAAGGTTTAAATTTGGCAAAATGTCACTTTGATCCATGGCATTTTTCATTTTGCTACAAGTTGCAATTTCTATCCAGCCTTGCTTGTACTTTCTTACAGGTCTTTAAACCCTTCCACACTCAAAAAATGAATGCAAACTCAATGGATTAAGGAATTGTTCTGATCAATAGAGGTTTACACATTGAATTAATCTAACAATGCCATTTTGATAAAGGTGGCTATATGTCAATTTATTTCCCTTGAGCCTTGAACCCATTTCTTGGCAGCAAACAAACTCCATAAACTTAGGCAAAGGTACAACAACTTTGTGCATGCTTGAAGCTAGCCTGTGTAGGCCTTCCCTTGGTCACTTCACACTTTTCTTCAAAACCAAGTCAACTTGCCAAAATCACATAACTCTGGTATCTGGTAAAACCAAGTGTTGTAACCATTTCAAACAACTTTTGCATATTGCCTAAGGTCAGAAACGCGAGCTAGCCAGTCCTCAAACACCCTTGAACACTAAAACACCCAAAACTTGCAAAACAGGGCAACTTCTGCATTTTGACATCCAAAGCAAAATCCACTCTTGTGTTTTGCTTGCAAACACTTCAAACACCTTTTAAACAACCCACCTAAGCTATCCCAACCATTGGCCAACAACTGTAACCTTGTTTTCAAGCTTCACCATTTTTGAATTTTGATTGTGCAGGTTGACTTCTACAAGATTATTCAAGCAAGTTCCAAGCAAACTAAGCATTGGGGAAGGTCAAACGAACTTCAAGCAAGCTTACAAACATCTCAGGCCTCACTGAAAACCCCTACATTGCCATACTCGAGTTTAACTTAAACAGGTAAAGTTCAAATTTCTATCTCTCTATTTAGGAATCATTAGGCTTAAGTTTGTGAATAAAAAATGTAGTACTCATTGCCCTTAAGCTGTACATATGCATAGATTTCATTTAAGTTAACTGTGTTGGGAGAATTTGAATGATGAAATTTCGGAAAAAACTAGGTTAGAAATTAGGGCCAGAGAAATTCTCTCTGGTCTTTGAGAGTTAGATTAAGTTTTTTACATGGTTAGAATCGTATGATCATGCTCTATAACTTTCATGTTGCAAGTTTTCGTTTTTAAGCACAAATGCAGGAGATACGAATATTGAACATTGGCGCGCGTTCTTGCTGTCACAAGGTTGAAGATGAAGGCCACTTGGGCTAGGCCTGAGATTTTTCATTATTTGCACCCCTGACTTGCTTCTCACACCCCCTTGGCCCATTTAATTTACTTTTGTATATTTTTCTATTTTCTTTTTAGTTTCTGACTTTATTTTATTTTTCTAAATATAAAAAATATCAAAAATATTTTTCTTAAAATTTCACATTTTTTTGCATAGTATTTAGTTTAATATATCTATTTTCTTAAATAAAAACTTGTAAATAATACAAAAAAATATTTTATTTTTATTATTTATATGCTTAAATAATTTTTTTCTCATATATTTTTATTTTTTAACATTTATATATATTTTTATTTATTTTATTGTACATGAATAAATAATACATATAATATATATATTTTCTTAATACAAATTAGGGTTTCCTACCTTAATAAAAGTAATATTTTATTTTCTTATTTTTTTGGACATTAAATAAACTTATTTTTACATACATAAAAATAATACAAAAACATCTTTGCATATTTATACTTGTATTGCACATTCAAATATTTGTCCATTTATTCATTTGTACAAAGAATTCAATATGGTTGTAATAATCTTAGGGTTTTATTTTCTTGCAAATATCCCCCTATGCAAAATTGTATACCCCTCCCTATAATCAATGTTGTAATAGTCATAGATTTATTTTTATGCACTTTATAGCTTTCAAATATGCCATGATAGAAAGATTAGGGTTTGTATGCAAAAATCCAAAATCAAACAAATAGGTTGACTAAAACAAGACAAAAAAAGCATGAAAATGACAACACAATGCACACAAGCACCCCTATGGTTTCATCCACTCGTTGCCTTTAAAATGGCCATGGTATGCATGCTAGGTATCTTGGCAAAACAAAATCAAAACGAAAAGATCATAGTCCCTCGATGACGCTATCTTAGTTGCCTATACAAAAATGATCTAGTCCCACAAAACTTGCTAAGATACTTGGTAATATTGTTATCATGGTCATACGATGACCCGCGCATGTCCCGTTTAACATCCAAACACAAGGTTGCTTACCAAATACAATGGTAAAACAACAATGTCAAAGGTTTAAAATGTGTAGGAAAGATCTTTTAGTAGGGTAGACAACTCCTAGTTACTTGATCTCTTGCAAACATCCTTGCTATTTTCAAAAACACACAACATAATTTCAAAACAATTTCCCAAAACAAGCTTTCAAACATTGAAACATCTTTTCAAAAGACAAACACCTTTGTAAAACATTCAAACAAGAATTGTTACAAAGGTTGTCTGAGACAAGGCCTCTTTTCAAAACATTTTCAAAACCACACACAAAGCACCATTTCAAACAATTGAAAAGCAAAAGCAAGTAATCTAAACAAGTAACTAAGAGCCCATGGAAAACCATGGATGAAAAGGGTTCTAGCACCTTCCGTCTTCATAATCTACCCCCCGAACCCAAGAAAACATCTCAAAGGTCTTTCCTATGCTTTTTGACCTTTCCTTTGGATAAAATAAAAAGTCGGTGGCGACTCTTGCTAAACCGAAACATTTGCGAACACAAACGCAAAACCTCAAGTCAGTTCTCCCACCGTATCACAACATCCAAGTCCAAACAGTTAAAACAAAAACTGTAACAAGCAGAACAAACCACAAAATCATCCCAGCATTAAACCTGTCAATACCAAAAATCCTATAACTCAGTTCAAACATCCAAAACCATCAAAACTAATTTTCAAACTTCCAAAAACTGTGAAACCAGTTCAAACCAAGAAATCACCAAAACCTGCAACTATAACAACAACACAACTTTCAGAAAATATCCCAAAATTGTCCAACCATCACCAACCATTCTCAAAATCATCTTCAATACCTCCAAAAATATTAAAATCACAAAACATTCAAAACCTGTAAACCAGTTCTCAAAAGCCCAAAACCTGCATAACAAGTTCAAACAACCTACCAAACATACCAAGCAAACTCACAAAACTCATAATCAAAATATACCAAACTGTAACAAAAAGAACAGTTCATACCAAACTGTAACTCAGTTCAATCACAAAACAGTTCAAACAACAATTTCCAAAGTCCTAGATATCCGACAAATCAAAAGAGGAAACCAACAAAGTTTCAAAAACAGAACAATCACAGAATCCATCAACATCATCAAATCATCAGCCAACAACATCCAGCAAACTTACAAGAAAATCAAAGTCAGAAGCATCATCATCATTCAACATAGAAGATAGAAAAAGAAAAGGTTACCAGAAGCGCGCGTTCTTCACATCATCATTTCTTCCCTCCCCGTTTCCGGCCTCCCAAGAGCACCATCAACTCAGTCTCACATACTTTTCCATTTTGCAAAAGTCCCAAAGTTATGTCTCTTTTCAAAACGTTTCCTGCATCTCAAAGCATGGCATAATAGATTAACAAGCAAAACATGAACAAGATTAACAATAACATAAATCGTTCAAACTTCAAAATACACAGATTCGTACCTTTCAAAGAAGCGAAAAACGTTAGCGCTTAGGATGTGAGAGATAGAGAGAGAGTGTGCTCTGGTGACGGGAATTGGGGAGAGAAAATCAGATTGAGCTAATTGAACATCTTAGGCATGAATCGAAACTTAGGGTTTCCAGAAAAGAAGGGAAAACCAAAGTGAGACCAAGAGGTCAAGGGGGTCGTTTCACTCATGAATCAGGGACGAATAGGGACGTTTAAGTGAGAAAGATGAACGAGAGAAAGAAGTGAGAGAGACGATCAGAAGCGGCGCCGCTGTGAGAAACACAAACAACAAACCCTAATTTCTCTGTTTATCCTAATCCAACAATTAGGCAAATGAATTGGTCCTCCTCTGTTTACATCTTCTCAAGCCCATGCGCACGCTAGCTCCCCCCCCCCCCCCCCCCCCCCCATTCTGGCATTATTTCTTTTTTTTTGTTTTAGCAATGATAATATACCTTTGGGCCTAACCCCCTTTAAATCCTTTAAGCCCATTTTCTTTCATTTTAATTTAATTTGTTGTTTTTATTTCTTTTGTTAATAATATACTAATGTTTTTAAAACTTCATTTCATTAAATTGATTTAGTTTTTTTTAAGTGATTAATTTTCTTCTACCATTTTCTCTTTTATAAAAAACTCATTTTTATTAATTTTTAATGAAAACACCAAAAAGCATTAATTTAGTTAGTTTGCTTTCTTTAATTTTTTTTAATTATTTAATAAAAGTACAAAAAAGAATAATAATAAAATTTTAATCTTTCTTTTGTAGAATAAATTTTATTTCTCTCTTTTCAAGTAAATACATACAATTCATACCTTATTGATTTTATTTCTTAAATTGTCATGGCTTTATATTGAATCGCACAATAATTCGATTTGGTTGTATTATTTGGACATTGCTATTTTTATGTGATTCATCCCCATTTGTAACAATTGTACCCCCATTCCCAAACATTCTTTAATAGTTTAGAATTTTAATTCCCACAATTTATTGCTTTCTATATACTGCATAGTAACTAGGCGTGTATGGAAAGATTCAAAAATAAATCGTTAGATGACCTAATCCAAGAATAAATAACTTGAAACCAACACACTTCTCACACGCGCACCTCTACGGTAACCTTGCTTGTTGCCTCGAAAATACAATCATGTCCCTCGAATATGAGACACTCTAGCAAATGACCCTTTGATAAACAAGGATCGTAGTCCCTCGATGACCCTCGATGTTTCCTTCGATAAAACGTTCTCGTCCCTTACAAAATTGCTAGAGCGTCTCACAAGTTGCTTTCAATGATTGTAAAATTGACCTGCCCCTGTCCCTTTACATCCAATGATGGGGCTTCTTACCAAATCAATGGTAAGATAAAACCATTAAAAGGAAGAAGAAAAGAACAACTTAAGACGTTTCGAGTAGATAGATTAGCTCTTAGTTACTCGCTTGCTCACGACAAAAACTTTCACACCTACACTTCCATTTCAAAACATTTTCAAAAGACAAAATGTTTTGCATACATTCTTATAGAGACGAGAACCATGGCAAAACCTTGTGATCGGTGGATCTGGAACTGACTGTTTAATGCTGGTTCGCGAAATGTCGCGGAAGCAAGAGTCGCCACCGTCTTTTATTTTCTCCAACATGGAAAGGACAAAAGCATAGCAAAATTCCTTATGAGATAGTTTCTCGGTTCGGGAGGTAGATTTATAGAAAGGGAAGGTGTTAGCACCCTTTCTATCCATGGTTATCCATGGGCTCTTAGATACTTGCTCATTTGTGTTTTCAAAATGTGTTTGCTTTTCAAAGTGTGAGTGGGTTTGAAAAAGTTTCGTTTAAAGATTTCAGATCGACTCTTGTATCAGTCCTCAAGAGTGTTTGAAAAATTATTTTGAAAGCTTTTTGAAAGTGTCGGTGTGAAAAGAGTTTTGATTTGTTTTGAATTAGAGCAAGTATCTATGAGTCATCTACCTACCCTAAGGAATTAGGCTGTGTAAATGTCCTTAAGGTAGTGCCATCCCACCATTGAGAGGTAGGTAGCGCCACCGTTGGAGGTGTTCGGGTCAATTCGTTTGTAGGGACAGTGTGGTCATCAGAGCAACAGTAGGACACCTTAGAAGCTACCCCTATGCCATTGATCCTTTTTAATTCCGAGGCAACCGTTTCGAGGCAACTGGATCATGTCATGGACATAAGGACTTACTAAAACGTCCTATACTCGACGACCACGTTTCGAAGGCAAGGCAACAGTGAGGCGTACCCTAGAAGTGGTGTGTGAATTTGTGTGTTGTTTTCATGTTATGTTTTATCTTGTACATGTATCATGGTGATCTACGCTTGTTTTTAATTTAGGCCATACATTCTTTCATGCAATTAGAATTTAAAAGTGCGGAAATTTAAATGCGGAAAGATAAATCCTACGCTATTACAAGGCGCGGGTCTATACATCGCCAAATTGCAAAGACCCATTTTAATAAAAATGCGGAAAGTAAAACCTAGTTACTATTACATGGCTTGAGCAGTTACATAATATTCACAAAGGAAAATAAGAATAAATGCGCGAAAGAATTAAAGTTGAACGTTCGAGGGCATTGGACCCTTTTTGAAATTAAATTGAATTAAAAGTTAATTAATTATTTAATAAAAAAAGAAATTGTTTTTATGTTTTTTTTTGTATTTAAGAAAAAAAGAAAATTAAAAAAATCAAGAGAAACCCTAATTCTAAGTTATTTTTAATTATTAATGAAAAATATTAAAGTTTAACCTAATTTATTAAATAATTAATGTACATGTTTATTTACAAAAATATTTAGTAATTAATAATGATGAGAAAATTATTTATTTAAGAAAAAAAAGATGAAAATGTTAAAACCCTAATTCTACTTATTTTAATTTATTAAGGAAAAGATTGAATTTTAAAACCTAATTTACTAAATTAATGGTTAGAATTTATTTACAAAATAAATTAATAGAAATTATAATAATTAAATATATTGTATTTTTTTGATTTTTCTGTTTTTATTATTGTGAAAATTATTTTATGGAATTAAAGAAACAATTAAAAAATAGAAAATAAAATTGAAGAATGCAAACCAGGGGGGGTTTCAGGCCCATTAGGGAGGTTTTTGAAGCATTTTTGGCCCACCAGAACAAGGCCTCGTTTGACTTTTTGTGTTTGAATGCGTGTGGTTGACTGAGTGTACACGGTAGACATCCTCCTGTAGCCTTTGGATTGAAACTCATGGGCGCGTGGCAGGCTTGGATGTGGGGTTGTATGATGAACCCTGAGAGAGGCGCTGCACATGAACGCATTAAGACAAAAACTATTAAACGTTTGGGGGGACATGGGAATCGAACCCAGGTCCCAACGTTTACCAAACCTTATTCCCACCATCTGAGCCAACACACGCGTTTGTATATGTAATGGCAAACAAATAATATAATACAAAACAAAACTTAGTGATATACAACAAGAAAAACGCGCCATTATTCAAACACTCCAGTCATCATAAGCCACATCCATCTTCTTCCTCATCTTTCCTGCAATTATGAAACAAATAGCGGGGGTTTTAAACCCCCACTAAACAAGACCTGTAAAAATAGCGAATAGCCCATGCTGTAATATAAAAAGGGCACGAGGTAATGGTTGGACTCGTCTTCTTGTCACGAACTCAATGGTACCAGTTTGAAGGTCTAATTTTTCCATATGAAGAAACCCCTAATTCGAAGCTTCTGAAACCCTACAAAACGTTAATGGCAAATCTCGTTTCAAGCATTGTTCGGACAATTAACCGGTACCATTCGCTTCAGAACATCAATATTAGCAAGAATCAACATTTAAAACTCATGAATAATGCATGTAAATTAAAAAACGATTATGGAAAAGTTTGTGAAATGTGTGATTCGGTTCTACCAATTCTTGGAGTCTATGGATCTGTTCTAGATTGCAAATGCTTCCTGGATGTCTTGGCAATGTATTGGAATACTTTTGAAGCTTTGAATTGTGCTCTAAGTATGAAATCAGTTTCAAGATTTTTGGCCAAAAATTGCAAATTGGTTCTCTCTTTTTTGAGCAGCTTTCGTGTGTATGAGCATTAGGTTATGTTGTGCCTTTGTATTTGAGTGAAATTAGGTCAAAAAACCAAGCCCATAGTCCATGAATTTATGATTTTGATATTTGATTTTGTTCATATCTTTTCCAATCTTTTTCCATGCCAATCATGCCAAATTTGGATGATATTGTCCCTTTGAGATGATGCACGAAATCTCTTGCATATATGGAAGACATTTGCTGCACAAAAAAGATTTAAAACCATTGTTTAATATTTTTCTCATAATTGAATTTAATTAAATGAATTAATAAGATTAAAAATTCAATTAATTAATTAAAAATAAGAAAATAAATCCCTTTGAGCTTAATGGGTCGTGCATATGCTTTGGGTAATGATTCATGGAAGAATTTGTGGCCCATTAGCAATTTTGAGGCTTTTGAAGCAAAGTTGACTTTTCAAAATTCCCAAAAATTTCCCAACTTCTACAAGGCATATCTTGCTCAATTTTGAGGCTATGAACATGTTCTTGGACATTTTGGAAAGGTCTTGAAGTCATCTAACCAATGCCTTTGGTCCCATGTCATTTTGATTTACCAATATCAAGTTATGGTCTTTGACCTAAAGTGCCTTTTTGTTGACTTTTGAAAATGACCTATAATGTTGAAATTGATAACTTTTTGTGAGAGCATTTCTTGGACTTGAAGTGTGAAGATGAGTTGTAGGAAATGTCATCCTCTTCAAAATGAGCTTTGGATTGAATTTTTCTGATAAACCATGAGGAAGTTATGCCCTGGTCAATTTGCAGTTGACTTTTTCAACTGTCCAAAAATAGAAACTTTTGCATCTTGAGATTTTTTGAGCCATGCTTTGAGAATCATGATCAAGAATTGATCAAATGATGTTTGTGGCTTCAAAATAAGATGTTGACCAAATTTTTTGACTTTTGACTGTCAAATGACCATTTTGCCCCTGCAGTTGACTGTGAAGCAATTAGGGTTTTTGACTGTGCAATTTGATGCTGTGAGTCTTGAAACTTGACATATGGATGCTTGACAATGTATATGGGCATGTGGGACTTGTTTGGACCCTTGAAACTTCAATTTATTTGCAATAACCAAAACCCTAATTTTGATTGTGCTAGGAGGCAATTGGACTGTGCAACCCTTGAGAGATTTTGAACCTTGATCTTGGCAAATCTTTGAAGAATATGGGAGGGCAAATTTTGGGGTACAACAAACCTATTTTCAAAACACTTTTCGAAACACAATTCACAAACACTTCTTTGAACTATTTTTCGAAACAAACTTTGTATATGTTCTTATAGAGACGAGAAACATTACAAATAAACTTTCCAAAATACTTTCAAAACCCACACCGCAAGCACACAATCAAACAAAAGCAAGTGATTCAAATGAATAACTAAGAGCCCATGGAAAACCATGGATGAAAAGGGTGCTAACACCTTCCCTTTTAATAATCTACCCCCCGAACCCGAAAAAATTCTCGAAAGGTCTTTCCTGTGCTTTTCTACCTTTCCTTTAAAAGAAAAGTCGGTGGCGACTCTTGCTAACCGCACAAGTTCGAACGAAACGCAAAACATCTAGTCAATTTCTCCCACCGCATCACAATCCTGATCAGCATTCACCAAGGAGGTATGTTCAAGTCTCCACGAACCCCCCACAGAGCCAATCCCATGGGATTATCTCTACAAAGAAATCTTCACAAAGTCATACATTCCCCATAATTTCCTCGACATATCACTCTGGCGGATAAAGGAGTATGATCTTCTTTCTGGAAATATCACCAACCTATGAAGTTTCAATCAGTACAGTTCATAGAGTTTCTCTTCCCCAGCTGAGCTTGTTCCTTCAAGGTTGTAAAACCCCCTTCAGACTTCTGCTCTCCAGTACAATTCATTTCCTTAACAAGGGTGTTTCCTCAGTAAGAGTACTTCTTCATCAATAAGGTTTATTTCCCCAAACAGTTTACCATCTTCTAGATACAGTGCAGATACAATCAAAACACCGATTAATTTTGGCGCTCTTTCCAAATTTCTCTTCTAGATACAATACAGATACAATCAAGACACATATTCATTCTGGAACTCATTCCAGATTTCTCTTCCAGATACAGTTCAGATACGATCCAGATATGGATGTCATTCTGATACTCATTCATTATATCTTTCAGATATGATTCAAATACAGTCTAGATATGGATATTATTCTGATACCCATTCAATACATCTTCAGATACAATCAAGGCATGTATTTATTCTGACACTCCCCATCTTAAGTGTGCTTCTACCAAAAATCACTGGAAAATCCCTCTCTCTAGTGAAGTCATCACTATCTCGAGAGAGTTGCTATGGAATCTGGAAACTGGACCAGATGTCAGTCAACTTTACCCTCCCCGGGCGAGCCAAAAGGTTATCCAACTCTTCTATTCCCAGTCAGGGTATAAAATCCCCAGTAGAACAATGAACGTCCAATGTTCTTAAACTCTTCTTCCCAAGCAAGAATTAACACGATCCAACAAAGTTTCCTCAAGCAAAGGGAAAAAATCAATGTTCCCCGGAGGAGTTTCCTCGAACAAGAAAGCAGGGATCCCCAGCGGAAACAATTCCTAGAAGATCGAATATACACATACTCTTCATCCCTAGCAACAGTCAGGGATTTATTTTCCCCAGACAAAGTCGCTCGGGTTTACAAATGCACCTTAATAACATTTCACATTCTTACATCATTTACAAACGACATAGCATATGCATACAAAACGCATATAGAACAATCTCGTTTATTTGAAGAGCATCATTACGCAATATAATACCTACATCATGCCATTGCATAAAACTAACTTTGTCTTTTCAGGTTAGTTCCCGAACAGATAGAGATTGTCAACAGTTTATCATCTTCCAGATACGGTTCAGATACGCTCCAGATTCGGATGTCATTCTGATACTTATTCCAGATTATCTTTCAGATATAATTCAGATACGCTCTAAATACGTATGTCATTCTGATACTCATTCAGTACATATTTCAGACACGGTTCAGATACGATCCATATATGGATGTCATTCTGATACTGATTCAGTACATCTTTCATATACGATTCAGATACGCTCCAAAAACGGATGTCATTCTGATAATAATTCAGTACATCTTTCAGATACAGTTCAGATACGCTCCGAATACATATGTCATTCTGATACTCATTCAGTACATCTTTCAGATACTGTTCAGATACGCTCCAGATACGGATTCCATTCTGATACTCATTCAATACATATTTTAGATACATTTCAGATATGCTCCAAATACGGATGTTATTCTGATACTCATTAAGTACATCTTTCAGATGCAGTTCAGATACGCTCCAAATATGGATGTCATTCTGATACTCATTCAATACATCTTTCAAATACATTTCAGATACACTCCAAATATGGATGTCACTCTGATACTCATTCAATACATCTTTCAGTTCAGATACGATCAAGATATTGATTTATTTTGATACTCATACTCAATACATATCAAGATACAATCACGACATAGATTCATTCTGACACTCCCTAACACATCTGCTAGATACAATCAGACACAAACTCATTCTAGTATACTTCTCATACGAAGTCAGATATAGAGACCTCTTCTGACTTAGATAAAATCAATCGTAGATTTGTTCTGATACATTTTCCAATTTGGAGTCAACATTTACTTTGGATGACATCTATAAGCCCATCTCCGACTACTCTCATTCATCTTATCCAAATGGAATCTATAAGCCCATTCCTGATATCATCATCCAACAGTGTTACTTCATGCACAGGCGAGTGCAAATTTCTGGGCACTCTAGTGTTAAATCATCTTCCACCTTCAGATTACGAATGGAAGAAAGGCCAATCTAACTCTTAAGGTTTAAGAAGATTGAATAGGGGAATCTGTTGTACCCCAAAATTTTCCCTCTCCTTTTATTCAATACATACTCATAGAGGTATCTAAATGCTCAAGGTTGACTAAGAATTGACCTGACAAATTCTCCTCCTAAGCAATAGATCTCCAACTAGGGTTTCATTTTTCACAAAGAAGTTTGGGTTTCAAAGGCCTCAAGTGATTTCCATGGTTCCTAATATGTCCTCAAGAATATCCATGCCAAGTTTCATGCCTTGCATCACAAGTTTACTCAGGCAATGGCTCAAATGTTTGAAAATTAACTATATTGGTCAAAAAGTCAACCAAGGTCAATATACAGTCAAACTTCAAGATTTTTAGTTAACTTAAACATTTTTAAGTTATATTCATCATTTGATCAAGGGTTGATCATGATTCCTCAAGAAAAGTCCTTAGATCATCAAAAGTCAAGAATTGCTAAATTAGGGTTTCCTTAGGAGAAGTCAACTGAACTTTTACTAGGCATAACTTTCACATGCTTCATCAACTTTTCCCCAAACAAATCTAATTGTGAAGAAAATTCAATTACCTACAACTTTTATTTTGTCCTCAAGTTCAAAAAATGCATCATTGGAAAGATATGAGCCAATACATTACAGGTCTTTTTGAAAGTCAACAAAAAGGCATTTTTGTCAAGGCAAGTTACATCAAGATAATTTCTACAAATGCAAAAATGGTTAACATATATATTGTAGGGGGCATCTTTAGCTTTCTAAAAAGTCACACATCATCTCCAAAAGATAAAAAATTAGGAAGTTATGACTAGTACAAATTGGAAAAATTGGTGAAAATGCAAAAAAGTCAACTTTGAGCAAAAATGCATTTTTAAGTTCATAGACCTATTTTATGGGATTCAAATATGTTTATAACTTATTAAAGGACCCATAAATTCACTCTCACCTTGCTTTTCATTTTTTCTCTATTTTATTTATATTTATTTTGTTTTTATTCAAATAAAAACAAAATAAATTGCATAAAATAATAAATAAAAAGTATGGATACATGGACTGATGATTTGGGTTGATATTGGGCCTTATAATTATTACAAGGCATGAGAAAAAAGACCTGGTTCATTGCATCTCAAGAAGGGCAAGTTTTTCACAATTTTGGAATAATTTTTATATGTTTGATATTGCTTTGAAATGGGGCCGTTATGTGTGGATTCTTGCCATGTTTACTCACCATTCCATCCCTCTATAAATACAAAACAAAAGCATAAGCCAAGGGAATGGAATTTTGCACCAAAGCTCTCCAAAACAAATTCTCCAAATTCGAAGAAATTGTGAAAATCATATCTTGCATCTCTAGCGGTTTTCAAATCGATCCAAACCTTTCATTTTCCTCCTGAAGGTCAGGAGTCAGAATCAATCATTATGCTTTGCAAATCAACCTTAGAAAACGCCCTCACATCGATTCTGGTTGGTAAGTTAGTAGGTTTCGTGTTCTCAAGATTTTCACACTTTAAATCCATATAAAAATGTTTGTTTCATTTATATGCATTTTCTGTAATTTTCTAACATTTTACATGTAATCATGGAGGCAAAAATAACAATCATGACCTGAACTCATCCATTTTGGACCCATTGTTCTCCTTCCTCACACCCCCTCCATTTACTTGTTCTCAGCAGGCTCACTTTCATTTCTTTTTAGTATTTTAATTAACTACTTTCTTTTCTAATCAATCTTATTTTATTAAAAAAATAACAAAAACATTAGACTTAGAATTTTTTTAATTAAATTAATTTTTATAAATTACTTAATCAATTTTTTTAATTAATTAACTAATTAGAATTATAGTTTTATAATTAATTTATTTTCATAAATCAAATTCAAATTATTATTAACACAAAAAAAAAATTCTCATAAAAAGACCAAAAACATTTTTCTTGCTTAGAATTTTAGTTTTTTTTTTTTTTTTTTTCCTTTAATTTCTTTTTTAATTATTCCTTTTCTATTTAAATTCTAGAAAACAAATGTATAGGTCGCACGAGTAATTTTGTAATAGTTATAGTTTACATTTCCTCGCATTTTTCTATTATGTAACTACTTATGGGATGTAATATCTGTAGGCCTTTACTTTCTCGTATTTTACACTTATATATATATATATATATATATATATATATATATATATATATATATATATATATATATATATATATATATATATATATATATATATATATATATATATATATATATATATATATATATATATATATATATATATATATATATATATATATATATATATATATATATATATATATATATATATATATATATATATATATATATATATATATAACTGTGTAGTAACTATGACGTGTATGACAAGATCTAAAAACAAAATGTTAGAAAACCATAACATCAAAGATAAACAATAACTGAAACACAAAACACTTTGCACACGAGCACCTCTAAGGTACCTCTACTTGTTTCCTTCGGAAAACAATAGTCATGTCCCTCAAACGTGGGACACTTTAGCAAAGACCCTCGGTTAAAAAGATCGTAGTCCCTCGATGAACCTCTGATGTTGCCTTCGATAAATGCTCTAGTCCCTTACGATAAAATTGCTAAAATACCCTACGAGTTGCCTTTATGACTGTACGATGACCCTTACCCGTCCCTCAAAACATCCAACGATAGGACTACCTAATGACTAATAGTAGGATAACACTATCTAAAGGAAAAGAGGAAAAGAACAAATCTTTCGAGTATAGGGATGTCAATGGGGCGGGGCGGGGCCGGGGGGACACTTCCCCATCTTTTTCCCCGCCATCAAATTCATTCCCCATCCCCGTCCCCGATCTCCGTCACGGGGGAATTTCTATCCCCATCCCCGTTCCCCGCGGATCCCCGTTCCCCGCGGGGATCCCCATAGATCCTACATTTATTCATTAATATTTTATTTTTTTAAAATGTTTATATTTTCTATAAAAATAAAAAGCACAAAGAATTCACATGTTTATTATGTTATTAAAAAATTTTAATATTTACATTTCTCTCTCTTAATAAATACATGAATATTTATTTATTTATTTTTATAAATAAACATAAAGGAAATGACTAAAAAACCTAATCTAAAATATATATTTAAATTAACTATATTAAAATAATAGGTGGGGCGGGGTCCCCACGGGGCGGGGGGTGTATTCCCCGTCCCCGTCCCCGAAATGCTCTCGGGGGAATTTTTCTCCCCATCCCCGCCCCCACGGGGGAAAATTCCCCATCTTTGGGGCCTCGAACGGGGCGTTCCCCGCAGGGATCCCCATTAACAGGTCCAAACTGACATCCCTATTCGAGTAGGTAGATAGCTCCTAGTTACTTGCTCATAAAAACAAAAAAATAATTTTTTGCACATACACAAACTCTTCTCTAAAATATTTTCAAGGACAAAACACTTTGTATACGTTCTCGCCGAAACGAGAAACATTACAAAGTTCTCCGCACTTAGGCATCTTTTTCAAAATATTTTCAAATACACTTTCATAAAAAAAGAGCATTTTTAAAGTGAGCTAGCAACTAAGAGCCCATAGATAACTACGAATGGAAAGGGTGCTACTACCTTCCCTTTCCATAACCTCCCCCCTTACTCAGAAAAAAATCTCAAAAGGTCTTTCCAGTTCTTTTCACCATTTCCTTTGTTGGATAAAAGAAAAGTCGGTGGCGACTCTTGCTTACCGCAACATTTGTGAATACAAACGCCAAACTAGTATAACAGTCGGTTCTGCCACCGTATTACATTGATATCTTTGGAAAGTAGCAAGTGGCGGACTCTTCATGAGCAGCTTGTGTATTGTTGATATCTTTGGAAGATAACAAGTGGCAGATTCTTCATGAGAAGCTTATGTATTGTTGATATCTTTGAAAGATAGCAAGTGGCGGACTCTTAATGAGCAGCTTGTGAATTATTGATATCTTTGGAAAACAGCAAGTGGAAGACTCTTCATGAGCAGCTTGTGTATTATTGATATCTTTGGAAGATAACAAGTGGCAGACTCTTCATTAGCAGCTTGTGTATTATTGATATCTTTGGAAGATAGCAAGTGGCAGATTCTTCATGAGCAGCTTGTGTATTATTGATATCTTTGGAAAGCAGCAAGTGGAAGACTCTTCATGAGCAACTTGTGTATTATTAATATTATTGGAAGATAGCAAGTGACCGACTCTTCATGAGTATCTTGTGTCTTATTGATATCTTTGGAAGGTAGCAAGTGGATGGCTCTTCATGAGCAGCTTATGTATTATTGATATCTTTGGAAAGTAGCAAGTGGAAGACCCTTCATGAGAAGCTTGTGTATTATTGATACCTTTGGAAGATAGCAAGTGGCAGAATCTTCATGAGCAGCTTGTGTATTATTGATATCTTTGAAAGATAGCAAGTGGCGACCTCTTCATGAGCAGCTTGTGTATTATTAATATCTTTGGAAAATAGCAAGTGGCAGACTTTTCATGAGCAGCTTGTGTATTATTGATATCTTTAGAAGACAACAAGTGGCGCCCTCTTCAGGAGAAGCTTGTGTATTATTGATATCTTTGGAAGATAGTAAGTGGCAGACTCTTCATGAGCAGCTTGTGTATTATTGATATCTTTGGAAAGTAGCAAGTGGCGGACTCTTCATGAGCAACTTGTGTATTATTGATATCTTTGGAAAATAGCAAGTGGCGTACTCTTCATGAGTAGCTTGTGTATTATTGATATCTTTGGAAGATGGCAAGTGGCAGACTCTTCACGAGCAGCTTTTGTATTATTGATATCTTTGGAAAGTAGCAAGTGGCGGACTCTTCATGAGCAACTTATGTATTATTGATATCTTTGGAATATAGCAAGTGGAGGACTCCTCATGAGCAACTTGTGTATTATTTCTATTGTGATACGGTGGGAGAACTGACTTGATGGTTTTGTGTTTTATCGCAAATGTTGCGGTTAGCAAGAGTCGCCACCGACTTTTCTTTTATCCAAAAGGAAAGGTGAAAAAGCACAGGAAAGACCTTCGAGATTGTTTCTTGAGTTCGGGGGGTAGATTATGAAAAGGGAAGGTATTAGCACCCTTTTCATCCATGGTTTTCCATGGGCTCTTAGTTACTTTCTAGATCACTTGCTTTTGTTTTGAAATTATGCTTTGTGTGGTTTTGAAAATATTTTGTAAAAGACGCCATTGTTTAGGAAATATTTGTAATGATTCTCGTTCATAAGAATGTATACAAAGATGTTTGTCTTTTTTGAAAATGTTTTCAATGTTTGTAAGATGTTTGGAAATGTGTGTGTTTGTTTGGAAAATAGCAAGGATAATTGTTTGAAATAGAGCAAGTAACTAGAAGTAATCTACCTACTCAAATTGTCTTTCTTGTTCATCTCCTTTTCTTTTGATATTGTTGTCTTACCATTGATTTGGTAAGCAACCCTATCTTTGGATGTAAACGGGACGGGCGCGGGTCATCGTATAACCATGATTAGCAATGTTGCAAAGTATCTTAGTATTTTTGAGGGACAAAGATCATTTTGTAGGGTAACTTTGAATAGCGTCATCGAGGGACTATGATCTTATACTTGTTTGTTTTGCTAAGATACTTCGCATGTGTAATATGGCCATTTTTGTATAAGGCAACCAATTGGAGTAACCCTAAAGGTGCTTGTATGCAAGTGTGTTAGTTTCATGCTTGGTTTTGTCTTGGATTAGGGTTTTCTATTGTATTTGTTTTTATCTTTCCATACAAACCCTAATTACTAGCATGTTATATAAAAAGTGATAAATTGCGTAATTTAAAGATTACTACGCTATTACAACATTTTATGGGATGGGGTATACAAGTTTATGAATGGGGATTGCAAAGAAAATAAGCCCTAAATTACTATTACAACCATATTGAAATGCATAAGAATGTACAAGAAAATGTGAAACGAACTTATTTTGTTTTAAGAAAATATTTTGGTCTTTTGTTTTAAGAAATAAAATAAAGTGTGAAGGAAATACTTTTGATGTTTGCGGATTAATGGAATGGAGAGTGATAGCAAAAATAATGAAAAAAGGAAAAAAGAATCAATGTGTTGCTGATAAAAATGAAGTCAGAGGTTCTGACCCTGGCACGCTGCAAAACAGAAACCTGTTAGTGAAAATGTATAAGGTCAGAAGTTCTGAACCCACTGGGAACACAGTAGTTTTCAGAAGTTCTAATATTACTGGTAACAAAACAGACTCCAAAAATGTTGGCGCCACTGACAGAACTTGGTCTCTCTCTCTCTCTCTCTATGCTAGTCAGAACATCTGTAATTTGGTTATTTCTCCATCAAACAGAATACATGCATAGAACAGTTATAGCAGGTGTCATGGTGTTTCACAAAATAAGAAATATCAGAACTATAAATAATAGGCAAGCATTTATTTGCTAATCCTAACTCTGAGTTCTAGTTTCTTCAAGAAGTTATGAACTGATTTATTCTCTACTTAAGTAGGCAGGTGCATGAAATCTCAGAATACGTACAACATCAGAAACATGATATCTACATTGTATTTTTGAGCATGTAAATCTGGTAATGCTTAAGTAATATGGTGAGGGTCAGCAGAAACTTACCTTGCAGCTGGAAGAAGTTCTGTGAACCAGAGTTAACCTCAACTCTGATGATGCTCTGAACAACTTCTTCACGTACTCAGTAAGCTGGAAGTTTTCAAATTCTGGGGATGGCAAGGAGGTGATGCTTATATTTCTTTAAGTGTATGGATGGAGAGTGTATAGTAGTATGAACACAAAAGTTTAGGCAGTTTCCAACATATGGATCAGAAACTGTGTGAATGGTTTTTAGTCAAGAAATATTTGAGAACAAGTGGAGTTTTGAATGCACTGAATCAAAAGTTAACAAGGTTTTATGTATTGTGTTTACAGTTCTTGGAATTCTTGGAATTTTGGCAGGGATTCAAAGCTTTTCTTTCTCAAATTTTTTACCTCTTTCCCAAATTTTTTCTGGACCCCTTTCTCAGTGACCAATGGTGTTCTATTTATAGGCAAAGCTTTGTGAGTTTGAAATGTCAAGTAGTGCCAACATCATACGCTAGATGCTGACTTGCTCTTGAAGCAAGTTCAAAAAAAGGTGTGATAGTTGACAGTTTTTAGCCCAGGCTGGATTAGCAAGCAGGGATTAAGGAAAGTGATCTCACAAGCAAAAAGTAGCGCATGGACCCTTACCTAATTTTGTACAAAAGTATTTCTACACTACACGGGGAGAGATCCTTTGGAAAAAGACTCAAAAGTGGTTGTGAGCATTAATGAGCATTAAATGATGATGAGATTTGTCAAAATCAGAAATTTTGTAATCTGAGATTTTGTATCATTGCTTAATTCCATATCAAAAGTTCCATTTCAGTGTAGTCTAGAACAAAACACCCTGATCTTAGTATCCTGTTGCCTCAACAAACTCTGAAGGATTCCTCAGGCTTTCCAGTAGCCTTCTTTGATTTACCTTTGAAAACTCTGGATTAGAAGTTCTGCTTCAGCGTAGCATCCAATCTTTTGATCCTCTTACCTTCTGGCTCCAGCATGTTCTGAAGGAGATTTCAGGCTTCGTATTATGCTTTATTACCTTCTTTGCATTACCCTAGCAAACTCTGACTGAACTTGCGTAGATGCTGAAGAGCCATGTTCTGACTGAAGACTATGTGTTGAACCATGTTTACAACTTCTGACTACACCTGCCTGGAGGCTGACTCAGAAGTTCTGAAGTGTCATTTTTCTTAAATACTTAAAAAAATTCCCAAGTATTTAGAAATTTGGCTTTTCCATAGTAAATTTGGCTTTTGAACTTTTTGATGATACAAACTTCATATTCCAACATGTCTTGATGAAATATGATTTCAGAGATTTGATTTTGATCCAAAAGTTAAAGTTTGACCTTTTAATGTGAAAATGACTATTTTGCCCTTGCAGACGACTTTCTTGAAAAATTTATAATTTAAAGATCAGGATTGGATGGAAGTAAACCTGAGGATCCAGGGTGATTTCTTGAGAAAATGAGAGGGCAAATTTTGGGGTACAACAGCTGTCCCTGTTCAATCTTCTTTAACCTGAAGAGTTAGATTGGCGAGATTTTCGATTCATGAATCGAAGGTGGAAGATGATTGGACACTAGAGTGCCCAGAAATTTGCACTCGGCGGTGATAGGAGGAATGGGCTTAAAGATTCCATTTGGAGAGGTGATAGAATCTTATTGGAGATGGGCTTGTAGATGCCATCCAAGAATGCTTGTTGAGATGTAATCTGTAAGTTGACCATCAGAATAGCGTCCATGTCTGGAGCCTGCCTGTATTGTATCAAAAGTTGAGTCTGAATGAGTATCAGAATGGCTTCCGTGTCTGGAGCGTATCTGGACTGTATCAAAAGTAGAATCTAAATGAGTATCAGAATGGCTTCCGTGTCTAGAGGGTATTTGGACTGTATCAAGAGGTTGCATCTAAATGAGTATCAGAATGGCTTCCGTGTCTGGAGCGTATCCAAACTGTATCAGGAGGTGTCTTTGAATGAGCATCAGAATGGCTTCCGTGTCTGGTGCATATCTGGACTGTATCAAAAGTTAGAGTTTGAATGAGTATCATAATGGCTTCCGTGTCTGGAGCATATCTGGACTGTATCAAAAGTAGAATCTGAATGAGTATCAAAATGGCTTCCGGGTCTGGAGCATATCTGAATTGTATCAAGAGGTAGAGTCTGAATGAGTATCAGAATGGCTTATGTGTCTAGAGCGTATCTGAACTGTATCAGGAGGTGAATCGTAGCTGTTAACTTTATCTGTATTGCTGTCGGATTAAGGAAAATAAATCCCTGAATGCTGTTGAGGATATGTGAATCTTCATGTCTTGAAGCTGAAGTATCGATGAACTTTTGTCGAGAGAAGTAAATTCTGTAGTGAAGGTAATGCCATGTATTTCCTGCAAGTTCTTCTTGGGGAATCTGGAGAAATTGGATGTTTTCTACCGAGGATTGACAAACTGGAAGCTTTGTTCCACTAGGGAGTTATTTAAAACTCTATGGGGAGAGAATATGGATTGGTCTAGAGATATGTTCTTATCCTTTCGACCCATCAATAATTGCCTTTCTTATTTTGTTTATTTGTAACCAGTGATTATGTTCAAATACATATGTTCAACAATGAATCATTGGACGTTTTTACAAACAAAACACAAGTGTGAAGCAAAAGACAAATAGTTTTGGCAATTTCAGAGTGATATCTTTGTATTGACTTTGAATAAGTATTTTTTTCCAAAGGGACAAACACTATAGTAAGAGAATACTGTCGTAGAAAAGGAAAATTTTGATACAAAGGAAAGATAGATATGTGTATAAAATCCCATGGGGTTCCCATTCTGCTATAGCCCTTTTATCTCCGAGCATCATGTCCATTTTTGCCTTGTCTGAAGATGACTGAATTGATCAGAGCCTCTGAGCTTGTCGATGGAATCCAAAAATTGCCCACAAAGTGATCCGACCAGACATAGTCACACGCTTTAATTCCCTAATTTTTTCCTGGACCGCCCTTTCGGGTTTTCAGCCCACCGGGAAACCCCTTTTTGCCCAAGTCGCCCTTTCGGGTTTTCAACTTGCCGGGTGTACAGATTTTTTTCATTTTATCCCTAATGTTTGCCCGAAATTTTGGTTCGTCGGGATGCCCTTGTTTTTCCTAGGTATATCAACCTAGCGGGTTTCTTATGCGTAGTATCTTTGTACTATGTCTGCATTCGCAGGGTGTGGCAGGTCGTCGCCATCCATGGTGGTCAAGATCATTGCCCCACCAGAGAAGATGTTTTTGATTACAAATGGTCCTTCATAGGTAGAAGTCCATTTTCCCCTGGGATCACTTTGTGGAAAGATGATACGTTTGATCACTAGATCCCCAACTTGATAAACTTGGCGTCTGACTTTCTTGTTGAAAGCCTTGACCATCCGCTTTTGATACATTTGACCATGGCAAACAACAGTAAGTCTCTTTTCGTCAATCAGATTTAATTGATCAAGCCGAGTCTGGATCCAATCGTCTTTGTTCAAGCCTGCATCTTTCATAATCCTCGGGGAGGGGATCTGAAATTCAATAGGTAAGACAGCCTCCATGCTGTAGACCAAAGAAAAGGGTGTTTCCCCGGTTGATGTACGAGTTGTGGTACGATACCCGTGGAGAGCGAATGGTAGCATTTCATGTAAGTCTTTGTATGTGATTGTCATCTTTTGTATGATCTTTTTAATGTTTTTATTTGCCGCTTCGACATCACCATTCATCTTTGGACGATAGGGAGAAGAATTGTGATGCTGAATCTTGAATTGCTCGCACAATGCGGTGATCATAATGTTATTGAGATTTGTACCATTGTCAGTGATGATCCTTTCCGGAATACCGTACCGGCAAATAAGGTTTTGCTTGATGAAGCGGGCAACAACATTCTTGGTAACGGAAGCGAAGGAAGCTGCTTCAACCCATTTTGTAAAATAGTCAATGGCCACTAGTATGAAGCGGTGTCCATTGTAGGCTGTAGGCTTGATCTCTCAAATCATATCAATTCCCCACATAGCAAAGGGCCAAGGAGACGTCAAGACATTCAGAGGAACCAGAGGTACGTGCACCTTGTCAGCATAAATTTGACACTTATGACAGGGTCGAGTATGTTGATAGCAATCTGCTTCCATGGTAGACCAATAATAGCCTTCCCGTAGGATTTTCTTCGCAATCGTATGCCCACTGGAGTGGGTGCCAAAAGTACCTTCATGTAATTCAGCCATGATCTTTTCAGCTTCAACTTTATCCACACACTGAAGCAAAACAGAGTCATGATTGCGTTTGTATAGGATGCCATTACTAAGGAAGAATTTAGCAGAGAATCTCCTTAAGAACTTCTTATCATTGATTGAAGCTCCTTCTGGATATTCTTGAGCCTCGAGATACCTCTTGACTTCATGAAACCAAGGCTGGTCCACTACTTCTTCAGTATTAATCTCGTGACAGTGCGCTGGTTCATCCATTCGTTTGATGGTGATCCGGGGAGCCTCGTTATCCCAATTAAGTTTAAACATAGATGACATTGTGGCTAGAGCGTCTGCTAGCTGATTCTCTTCTCGCGGGAAATACTCGAAGGTAATCTTCTCAAAATGTGGTAGCAATGTCAAAACATGTTCCTTGTAAGGGATCAGGTTTGGGTGCTTAGTGTCCCATTCCCCTTTGATCTGACTGGTGATCAAAGCTAAATCTCTAAACACGTCTAAGAATTTGATCCCCAAGTCTATGGAAGCTCTGAGACCGAAGATGCATGCTTCGTATTCCGCCATGTTGTTTGTACAATTGAAGAAAAGTCTGGAAGTAAAGGGAGTATGACACCCTTCTGGAGATATAAGTACAGCGCCGATGCCATTACCAAGTGCATTGGATGCTCCATCAAAGAACAGGGTCCATCGGGATCCTTGTTCAGGTCCGTCAAATGATTTGATTTCTTCACAGTTGTCTAATGTCATGATGTCTTCATCCGGGAATTCAAACTTCATGGACTGATAGTCTTCTACAACTTGGTGAGCAAGGTGATCAGCCAATACACTACCTTTTATAGATTTTTGGGTAGTATACTGTATGTCGTATTCTGTCAGGATCATCTGTCATCTAGCTATTCTCCCAGAAAGAGCAGGATTTTTGAAGATGTACTTTATCGGATCCATCTTAGATATTAACAAGGTAGTATGAGTCAGCATATACTGTTTTAGCCGGCGAGCAGTCCATGCCAAAGCGCAACAAGTTTTCTCGAGCAGTGAATATCTGCTTTCACAATCGGTAAACTTTTTTCTCAGGTAATAAATAGCATGCTCTTTTCGGCCAGACTCGTCATGCTACCCCAATACACACCCCATTGATTTTTCTAAAACAGTCAGATACATGATCAACGGTCTTCCCTCGACTGGTGGCATCAACACAGGAGGCTCTTGTAAGTATTCTTTGATTTTGTCAAAAGCAACTTGGCATTCATCATTTCATTTGACCACTTGATCTTTCTTCAATAGCTTGAAGATTGGTTCACAAGTAGCTGTCAGGTGAGAGATGAATCTGGAAATATAGTTCAAGCGTCCCAAGAATCCTCTGACTTCCTTCTCAGCACGACGAGTAGGAATCTCTTGTATTGCTTTAACTTTGGCAGGATCGAACTCAATACCTTTGTTACTGATGACAAAACCTAGGAGTTTACCAGACCGTACTCCAAATGTGCACTTGTTTGGATTCAACCTCAACTTGTACTTCTTCAGTCTCTCAAACAACTTTTGTAAGTGGTCAAGGTGCTCTTCTTCTGTTTGTGATCTGGATATCATATCGTCTACGTAGATCTCTATTTCATGATGTATCATGTCGTGAAATAAAGCTACCATGGCGCGTTGATAGGTTGCCCCAACATTCTTCAATCTGAACGGCATCACCTTGTAGCAGAATGTGCCCCACTGTGTGACAAATGTTGTTTTCTCCATGTCCTCAGGTGCCATTTTGATTTGGTTATAACTTGAGAATCCATCCATGAAGGAAAACATTTTGTGTTGTGCTGTATTGTCAACCAGTATATCAATGTGGGGGAGTGGAAAATCATCTTTAGGGCTTGCCCTATTCAAATCTCTATAGTCCACACACATTCACACTTTACCATCTTTTTTAGGTACGGTAACAATGTTGGCTACCCATTGAGGGTAGGAAGTGACAGCCAAGAATCTAACATTGAATTGCTTCATGACCTCCGCTTTGATCTTTTCCGACATATCAGGTCTCATGCGGCGGACTTTTTGTTTTACTGGCGGACAATCTTCTCTTGTAGGCAGACGATGTACCACGATGTCTTTATCAAGTCCTGGCATGTCTTCATATGACCAGGCAAAGATTTTAACATAGTTATGCAACAACTGAATCAGATGCTCCTTGACACTGGGTTCCAGATTAGCACCCACCTTGACTTCTTTTTTATCCTCCTCGGTACCCAAGTTAATTGTATCCACAAGTTCCTCGTGAGGCTGAATGGTTCTTTCCTCTTGCTGTAGTAGTCTGGCAAGTTCCCCTGGTACTTCACAATCTTCCTCACCTTCGTCTTCGGCTTGGTAGATTAGATCCTTAGAGTCACAAAAGGCCATAGTAGTATCGTTACCCATGGGATCCAGAATGGAGGGGTACCTGCATTTGTGAGTGTGGGTGCGTGTAAGGGTATAGCCATTCTTAAAAATAAAATGTAAAAGAAAAAAAATGAGCACAAAAGTTTGTATGAAAAACGCCCATGATTCATTGAATGTCATATGAAGATGAAATAATATCCCTTACAAATGGACCATTGTGCCTCGGGCAAGACACAAGGTTTTAAGAGTGCAAATTGTTTTTGAATATTACATATCCAACAAAATGTAAAGATAAATTACTGAGGGATGAAAGTTATTGGGACGAAGTCTCTGGCCTCCCAATTGCGGAGTCCTCCATTGACAGTCGGAAATATCCAATCCTCCAAGTTGTAATCCTCTTCACCATCTTCTACCGTGTTGACCTCTCGGTTGCTAATCTTCAAGGGTGGCCCTCCAGCACGGGCACGACGTACAGCCTTTTGAGCACTTAAAGTGAAACCTAAGCCAAACTTGTCAGATTTATACGGGATATCTGGAAGTTGCCCCCAGATGGTGCATCCACCTTCTTCTACTACTGCTTTGGCGTCCTTCAGAGATGACATCCGGAGTAGAGGTCTTGTAATCTTGGGAATCTGGGACACAATCTTGGTCACTGCAACCTCTTGGGGGAACCTCTTCGAAGTGTTGAAAGAGAGTTTCAATGAACTCAATGTTCAATTCCACATATCTGAAGGAATTGAGATGGCTAATCATGTATTCTTCCTCTCTGTGGACATTTATAATCTTTCCTTGAACCGGATACTTCAGCATCTGGTGTAATGTAGAGGTGACAGCGCCAGCATTATGAATCCATGGCCGTCCTAGCAGACAAGAGTACGGAGGGCGGATGTCCATTACATAAAAGGTTGAATTGAAAGTTTGAGTCCCAACCTTTATGGGGATATCCACCTCCCCGTGTACCATTCTCTTCGAGCCATCAAATGCCCTTACTACTATGTTACTTGGCTTTAAAGTTAGTCCTTCGTAGTCAAGTCGGTCAAGAGCTTTTTTCGGTAAGACATTCAAAGATGAGCCCGTGACTACCAAGACATGGGCCAGAGTTGTTCCACTACATTCCACAGAGACATGTAATGCCTCATTGTGCTTTCTTCCCCTTGGTGTCAAATCAGCATCCGAGAAGCCTAGGCCGTTATCCACTGTCAAGCTGGCCACGCAGTCTTGAAATTAATCAGCAGACGTCTCCTGAGGTACCTTGGTTGTTTTTAGGAACTTCACCAAGGCTTTCGCATGTGCCTCGGAACACAGTAGTAATTCTAGCATGGAGATTTTGGAGGGAGTTTTACCCAACTGTTCAACTACGTCATAGTCGCTCCTCTTTATAATTGTCAGGATCTCCTCCATTTCTTTCTTGGATGTCTCGAGGATAGTCAGTGATTGAGCCTTCGTCCGGACAGGCTCTACTTGAATACTTTTTCCTTGAATTTCAGCAGTAGGAGTGTTGGTAGGAATGACAACGGGGGTTGTAAAGGCTTCGTCAATAGGAGCACTTGCAGAGATGATTATGGGTACGGAAGTAAGCTTTGGAGCAGCCACGGGTACAAAAATTTCCTTTGGGGGGCAATTTTTGGAGAAAAGATCCTACCGCTTCGGGTAATTTTACTAGTTCCGGCAATATTTCTAATGTCAGAATCTTCTTCTTTGGAGTTTATCTCTTCGGCGGCCAGCCCATCTTGTTTGATGCCATGGTAATAAATGTCCCCACTGTAATTCCTCGGCACAATTTTGTCTGATTCATATGGGACTGGCCCAGGCCTTGTGATTATTAGAGGAATAGTTTTCGGAACCGATGTAATTCTAACGAGTCTTTTGGGGACACTGGAAGAATTGGCGGAGATGGTAATGATTGAAACATCTTTAACAGGAACAGGTGAAACAAGAGTACTTTCAAATAGAATCTCTTTGTTGTCTATCAAGCGTTGAATTCCCGTTTTCAACAAAGGGCAATCAGTTGGTGAGGATAAGCAGAGGTGGCAGTCTTCATTACAATCCAGGAATATGCCGACTTTCAACAGGTTTATCCTAATGGTTGGGAGTGGAGTCACGAGTTCATCAATTGTGGTAACAAACAAATCTTCTTCAATAGCATTGGTGTTGTGACCATGTCTGGGCATAGGTGCAGAAATGACATTTGGCTTCTCAGGCGCATCAAACTCAATTTCTTTTGCTTCAATGAGGTCTTGTATTTTATTCTTCAAGGCCCAACAGTTATTAGTATCGTGACCAGGACTTTCAGAGTGATATGCGCAACGGACATTGGGGTGATAATGAGGGGACACTGTGTTGGGGTTTTTCGGAGCTTCTTTCAAGGTTGCCAAGTTGGATCTCATAAGATGTGGTAATACTTGAGACGGAGTCATGTCAATTTTGGTGAATTGCCTGATTGGCCTCTCCATCATTGGTTGATTATTTCTTTGTTGATTAGGCATAGGCTTTGGAATCATAATAGCCCCTACCATTGGTCGGCGTTCGACTCTCCCTCGGTTTCTTTGTGGATGTACAGCAACTACCTCTTTCTTCTCAACAAAAGGCTTCCTTACAGCTGTAAAAGAAGATGAATCCTTCTGAATCTTTCCACTTTTTATACCGACTTCCACCCTCTCTCCGGTTAATATTAGTTTAGTAAAGCCTGCAAATGAACTTCCGATCAGATGGTTGAAAAGGGGACCAGACAAGGTGCCTAAGAACATGTCCACCAATTCTCTCTCATATAGAGGGGGTTGGACTCTTCCAGCCAAATCTCTCCATTTTTGTACGTAATCCTTGAAACCATCATTGGAAGCCATGGCCATACTCTGTAGCTGAGTACGGGTAGGCGCCAAGTCGGTGTTGTATTGATATTACTTGTAGAAAGCTGCGGCAAGATCTTCCCAATTATGGAAGTTGGCTCCTTCTAGTTGGTAAAACCAGTCGAGTTGTGTTCCTGACAGACTATCCTGGAAAAAGTGCACCCATAAGTCTTTATTGGCGGTGTGGGGTTGGATTTTTCTTACATATGAGCGGAGATGCATCTTAGGGCATGACACTCCATCATATTTGGAAAATATAGGCGCTTTGAATTTCGGAGGAATCATAATCCCCGACACTAGTCCTAATTCCTCGAAGTCTAAGCCTGGCACCTTTTGTACTTCCATCGCGCTCAATCGCTCTTCAAGATGTTTGTACTTGTTATCTGCTGGAGGATACTGTTCCTCAGAGTAGTCTTCCTCTTCTTCCTCCTCTTCTTCTGATTCTGATGGGACCACTATTTCCTTACCTTTCCCTTCCTGATTGTCTTTTTCTTCGGAGGTGGTTGCAAAATTTAGAGTCCTTCTCGTCTGCTCATGAAATCTTCTCCCCATGTTCTAGACTCCATTTCCCTTCTTTGTTTTATTTTTCCTCTCTTCATCTAGCAGAGTCTTCAATTCTTCTTGCCCCTTGGCCAGGGTTACGAGCAACTGTTGAAATTGCGTGTTCTGAGTTTGGAGATCTTTCACTGTCTGTTCGAGATCCATCTTACTGAAATAAACAGTAGAGAGATATGAGGGACCTTCATTGCAAAAGACATGTTTATGTTATGATGAATGATATGTGTATATGCAATGTTTTCGTGGATTTCGAAGATTCAAGTTTGTTTTAGATAAATAAGGAACACATGTTATATGAATAAGATAATGTTTTAGTACATCAATGCCCTTTGAACAAAATAATACCAAACTCTAAGATAAAAAAGTAGTGCGCATCCCCTTTGGTGCAATGTAGGAGTTTAGAGTTCGCTCCTCCTGAAGTAGCCTAGTGAGTTCCAAAACCTTCTTCTCGCTTGCGTAGAATTGGGCTTCGAAAGTATCTTGCTATCCTTTGAGCTGTATCTAATCCCTTTGTAGGTATTCAAGAGATGTGGGCATGTCAGGATGTAGGATAGTGTATGGAATATCTCCCTCCTTAACAGGCTCAATAATTACCAGAAGGATGGAAGGATAAGGCATCATAAGATTTTGAGCACGGGTTCGTACCCATTTAAGGTAAGGATCAAGAGGGATGGAATTCTTGTGCCCCAAAGTCTTGCTATCCACCTTGTTTAGCATCCTCCAAGCTCGGATAAATCTCGGGCGAAGACCTTGATCGTCGTTGTCGTAGTCGAATACTAAACCTTGAATCAACATCTCGTGCGGGCCATCCCTTCGGGCATAACCAAAATGTCTTAAAGCTAAGCATGGATTGTAGGTGATGCCTCCCCTAATGCCAAGTATAGGGACATTAGGGAATTCTCCATAACGGTCAATAATGATAACATTCTCTTTGGATCGGGAACACCAATGAATGTTTGAATGTTTGAGCATCATTAATCTTTGTGACCACCTTAATCCTTGCTCATTCTGTAAGACTGATTGGGGAAGATGAGAAATAAACCATCTTTCCAGGAAAGGAGTGCAACATATAAGGACACCTCTTTTCCTCATTGTGCGAGTGTGAAAATAGTGTAGGATATCCCCTAGCAATGTAGGCACCAGATTGCGTGACATAAAGATTTTGACGGTGCTCACATCTATGAGTTGGTCAGGATTGGGAAACAAGACCATCCCATAGATAAGAAGAGCCACAATTTCCTCAAAGGCTTGCAAGTCTAAGGAATTCGAACAACTTTGGGCTTTCTCGAACAGGAACTTTTCTAAGAAACCTTTGACACCACTTCTAGTTTCCCAATGAGTTGTGACATCAGATGAGTACAAGTGTAGAGCTTGAGCAATCTCTTATGGCTTTGGGTCTCTTTCCGTACCGTTGAAAGGTAGTTGATTGAGAACGGGAATTCTCAAGAGTTGGGAGAATTCTTCCAAAGTAGGCACAAGCTGATAGTCGGAAAATATGAAGCAACGGTGCAAAGGATCAAAGAACTGAAAGAGCACCTTCATCATATCCTCATCGGTGTTGGAGGTGACTAAGTTAAGTAGACGATCATGTCTCTCGGTGAAAGGAGAGTTCTCAGGGATCCGCGAAGCTAGCTCCTTCAGTTGTGGAGGGATTCTCACAAGGTTGACCTGAATAGTTTTCCTGCGAAGTGAATCCATATCCTACAAAACAAGAACAAAGATGAATCTCCAAAATCCTTGAAATGGTTAGTAGATGTATGTGATGTTCATGATGTCCATGATGTTATGTACAAGTATTCATATACAAGCAAAGAAAACAAGTTCTTAGTTTTGGATTGCATGGAGTTTTATAGGTAAGTACCCTCTTGAAGTTTAGTTGGCTTAAACCTGTCCTAGTTATAGTAACCGGGTTCTAAGGAGCTCAATATCACTGGATTGTTTCCTTGGTCATTGTTTCAGCTCAAGCCTCTTTAATGGCGACCGAAATATCCCAAGAAACCAAACCTCAATGAGTGTAGTATCGAGTATCTACCAACTTCGGACTGCACAAAAGCCGGTCATCTCACTATATCCTAAAGGCCAAGTTGGTCAAGTAAAGGGTTCTAGAAGTTCATTAGTGCTTTACGATATCACTCAGCGGCCCCGTATTCTCTTTTATTAACTCAAAGGCTACCGGTACCCAAAAATATGTTACACTAACATAGATATTGCTTAGACTATGTCAGTATACCCCGCACAATTTCCACAACGTATTGCTATTTACCTATAATGTATCCCAAATTCGGGTAGAGGATTTCAAACCCAAACAAAGAAACATAATGTAAAGCATACAAGTAAAACAATGTAAGCAAATAAATGTGATCTAGCCCTAAGGTAACCTCACTTTTAAGTATAATCCTCAGCAGAGTCGCCAGTTCTGTGATACGGTGGGAGAACTGACTTGAGGGTTTTGCGTTTTATCGCAAATGTTGCAGTTAGCAAGAGTCGCCACCGACTTTTCTTTTATCCAAAAGGAAAGGTGAAAAAGCACAGGAAAGACCTTCGAGATTGTTTCTTGAGTTCGGGGGGTAGATTATGAAAAGGGAAGGTATTAGCACCCTTTTCATCCATGGTTTTCCATGGGCTCTTAGTTACTTGCTAGACCACTTGCTTTTGTTTTGAAATTGTGCTTTTTGTGGTTTTGAAAGTATTTTGTAAAAGAGGCCATTGTTTAGGAAATATTTGTAATGATTCTCGTTCGTAAGAATGTATACAAAGATGTTTGTCTTTTTTGAAAATGTTTTCAATGTTTGTAAGATGTTTGGAAATGTGTGTGTTTGTTTTGAAAATAGCAAGGATAATTGTTTGAAATGGAGCACGTATCTAGAAGTAATCTACCTACTCAAATTATCTTTCTTGTTTATCTCCTTTTCTTTTGATATTGTTGTCTTACCATTGATTTGGTAAGCAACCCTATCTTTGGATGTAAACGAGACGGGTGCGGGTCATCGTATAACCATGATTAGCAATGTTGCAAAGTATATTAGCATTTTTGAGGGACCAAGATCATTTTGTAGCGCAACTTTGAATAACGTCATTGAGGGACTATGATCTTATACTTGTTTGTTTTGCTAAGATACTTCGCATGCGTAATATGACCATTTTTGTATAAGGCAACAAAGTGGAGTAACCCTAAGGGTGCTTGTGTGAAAGTGTGTTTGTTTTATGCTTGGTTTTGTCTTGGATTAGGGTTTTCTATTGTATTTGTTTTTATCTTGCCATACAAACCCTAATTACTAGCATGTTATATAAAAAGCGATAAATTGCGTAATTTAAAGATTGCGACGCTATTACAACATTTTATGGGAGGGGGTATACAAGTTTATGAATGGGGATTGCAAAGAAAATAAGCCCTAAATTACTATTACAACCATATTGAAATGCATAATAATGTACAAGAAAATGTGAAACGAACTTATTTTGTTTTAAGAAAATATTTTGGTCTTTTGTTTTAAGAAATAAAATAAAGTGTGAAGGAAATACTTTTGATGTTTGTTGATTAATGGAATGGAGAGTGATAGCAAAAATAATGAAAAAAGGAAAAAATAATCAACGTGTTGCTGATAAAAATGAAGTCAGAGGTTCTGACCCTGGCACGCTGCAAAACAGAAACCTGTTAGTGAAAATATATAAGGTCATAAGTTCTGAACCCACTGGGAACACAGTAGTTTTCAGAAGTTCTGATATTACTGGTAACAAAACAGACTCCAGAAATGCTGGCGCCACTGACAAAACTTGGGCTCTCTCTCTCTATATATACTAGTCAGAACATCTGCAATTTGGTTATTTCTCCATAAAATAGAAGACATGCTTAGAACAGTTATAGCAGGTGTCATGGTGTTTCAGAAAATAAGAAATATCAAAACTATAAATCAAAGGCAAGCATGTATTTGCTAATCCTAACTGAGTTCTAGTTTCTTCAAGAAGTTCTGAACTAATTTATTCTCTACTTAAGCAGGCAGGTGCATGAAATCTCAAAATACGTACAACATCATAAACATGATATCTACATTGTATTTTTGAGCATGTAAATCTGGTAATGATTAAGTAATGTGTTGAGGGTCAGCAGAAACTTACCTTGCAGTTGGAAGAAGTTCTGTGAACCGGAGTTAACCTCAACTCTGATGATGCTCTGAACAGCTTCTTCACGTACTCAGTAAGCTGGAAGTTTTCAACTTCTGGGGATGGCAAGGAGGTGATGCTCAGATTTCTTTGAGTGTATGGATGGAGAGTGTATAGTAGTATGAACACAGAAGTTTAGGTAGTTTCCAACATGTGGATCAGAAACTGTGTGAATGGCTTTTAGTCAAGAAATATTTGAGAACAAGTGGAGTTTTGAATGCAAGGAATCAAAAGTTAACAAGGTTTTATGTGTTGTGTTTACAGTTCTTGGAATTCTTGGAATTTTGGCAGGGATTCAAAGCTTTTCTTTCTCAAATTTTTGACCTCTTTCCCAAAAAATTTCTGGAACCCTTTCTCAGTGACCAATGGTGTTCTATTTATAGGCAAAGCTTTATGAGTTTGAAATGTCAAGTAGCGCCAACATCATATGCTAGATGCTGACTTGCTCTTGAAGCAAGTTCAAAAAAAGGTGTGATAGTTGACAGTTTTTAGCCTAGGTTGGATTAGCAAGCAGGGATTAAGGAAAAGTGATTCCACAAGAAAAAAGTAACGCATGGACCCTTACCTAATTTTATACAAAAGTATTTCTATGCTACACGTGGAGAGATACTTTGGACAAAGACTCAAAAGTGGTTGTGAGCATTATTGAGCATTAAATAATGATGAGATTTGTCAAAATCAGAAATCCTGTAATGTGAGATTTTGCAGCATTGCTTAATTCCGGATCAGAAGTTCCATTTCAGCGTAGTCTAGAACAAAACACCTTACTTCTGATCTTAGTATCCAGTTGCCTCAGCAAACTCTAAAGGATTCCCCAGGCTTTCCAGTAACCTTCTTTGATTTACCTTTGAAAACTCTGGATTAGAAGTTTTGCTTCAACGTAGCATCCAATCTTCTGATCCTCTTACCTTTTGGCTCCAGCATGTTCTGAAGGAGCTTTCAGGATTCAGATTACGCTTGATTACCTTCTTTGCATTACCCTAGCAAACTCTGACTGAACTTGCGTAGATGCTGAAGAGCCATGTTCTAACTGAAGACTATGTGGTGAACCATGTTTACAACTTCTGACTGCACCTGCCTGGAGGCTGGCTCAGAAGTTCTGAAGTGTCATTTTTCTTAAATACTTAGAAAATTCCTAAGTATTTAGAAATTTGGCTTTTCCATAGTAAATTTGACTTTTGAACTTTTTGATGATACAAACTTCATATTCTAACATGTCTTGATGAAATATGATTTCAGAGATTTGATTTTGATCCAAAAGTCAAAGTTTGACCTTTTAATGTGAAAATGACTATTTTGCCCTTGCAGGCGACTTTCTTGAAAAATTTGTAATTCAAAGCTCGGGATTGGATGGAATTAAACCTGAGGATCCAGGGTGATTTCTTGAGAAAATGAGAGGGAAAATTTTGGGGTACAACAATTATCTTTGTAAGATAGCAAGTGGCGGCCTCTTCATGAGCAACTTTTGCATTATTGATATATTTGGAAGACAACAAGTGGAGGCCTCTTTATTTGAGAAGCTTGTGTATCCCCAACAATATGTTATTTCAATAGTAAATGGCGTCTCTTTTGAGAAGTTTTCTCATCAATAACAAATGGTATCTCTCTGGAAAAGTCCCGCAGAGAAGTTTGTATATTATCCTTTTCAAGTGGAAGACTTGATAAATAAGAAACTGGAACTCGTTCATCATGGAAAAGTTTATTATCTTTTCTACCTTCACCTATTGAGTTGGTAGTTTACCGTCACCTGTGAGTCGGTATCTCTTACTTTTCTACCTTCATCTATTGAGTTGGTAGTTTACCGTCATCTATGAGTCAATATCTCTTACTTTTCTACCTTCATCTATGAGTCGGTATCTTATCGATCTTCTACCTTCAACTATTGAGTTGGTAGTTTACTGTCATCTGAGAGTCGGTATCTTATTGATTTTCTACCTTCAACTATTGAGTTGGTAGTTTATCTTCATCTGTGAGTCGGTATCCTTTTTGATTTTTCTACCTTTGACATTGAGTTGGAAATTTACCATCATCTTGAGTCAGTAGCCAATTATCTTTTCATAACCTATGTAAGGCGTCTTCCCTGATAGAGTCAGTAATTTTTTCTTCTCTCGAAGTTGTTCCCCAAAAAGAGTCTCTCAATCGAAGTCTGTGGCTCTATTCCCCAGTGGAGTTATAATCTCTTCCCCTGTGGGATTACTTTATCATGTGCTTGGTTTCTCCAGCAGTAGTTTGTCTCATGTGGCGTCATTCCCTATAAAATTCAGAGTATTGCATTCATATCATATCATAAACATCATTGTGGTATCTTAGGACCAAAAATTGTGTATTCAATATTTAAGTATCTTCAATCTCGTCGAAACAAAGATTTCAATCATCATATCTTTGAATAGAAGAAACTTCAATAGGGGCAACTATCATACCCCAATTTTTGACCTAAGATCCCACCCTCCATTTTCGTCATTGCATAATAAGTGTTCACGAGTGGTTTGGCCTATTTTTTGCCAATTCTTGAGTTAGATTTCAAAAATTTATAACTTCTTCAAATTTTGACATTTTTTAGTGGTTCTTTTTGCATATGATTCTCCTTAACATCATCTACGATTTCTTTTTACAAGTCAAGAGCTGACTGTGCTTTGAAAAGCCACGTAAAAATAGAAAAGTTTGAAGTCGTTTATGAATTTAGTGGAATTTGATTTTTATTGTGTTTTATTCATGATTTCTTTTCCATTTAAAAAAATCATAAGAAAATGTACTTAGCATCATGTTTTTTTTTTATTTACTATTTTTACCTCTTTACTAAAAAATTATCAAAAATATGTTATTTTATTAATTTAAATTTATATATCGGAATCATTTATTTCAAAAAAAAATCTAGAAAATTTTATATAAGTCCTTTTACTTTCTGTTGCGACTGGTTTTTTAATCAGGAGCCGACACTATTAGTTTTTATCCTAGGGAAGGGAACCTAACAGAAAACTCAAATTCGCGGACAGAGATTCTAGGTTTCAGACTCAATTAGACGAAAGGAAGGTGTTAGGCACCTTTCATCTACCTTGTTCACAAGGATTTTAAGCTCTAGGTTTAGGTTTAGGGTAAACTGGATTTTAAGTTTTATTTAGAAAGACTCACCATGATTCTTGATCGTATACATATGTAACCTCAGAGTCCCAATTCGTAGTTTGTATGGCTTGGTGTCTTTTAGGGGTTTGCAAACATATTTTGAATCACTTTGCACTCGGTCGGGAGTAGTGATTGCGGAGATTTTGACTGAGAATGCAGTAAGCCAAAATTAGTTTGAAACCCCTTTGCAAAAAATACTGTTGATTAACTTAGTTTATTGCGAAAAATAGTTTGTTGTTTGTTGAGTGTTTTTTATAATATTAATTGTGAAATTCTTGGTTAATGCATGAGTAAACATATTTTAATGCAAATGATATAGGAAAATAATATATGTATTTTGATATAAAAAACTTATTTTCATAATATATATATATATATATATATATATATATATATATATATATATATATATATATATATATATATATATATATATATATATATATATATATATATATATATATATATATATATATATATATATATATATATATATATATATATATATATATATATATATATATATAATAAAAATTAATAATAATACTAATTTCAAATATAAATTATTATTATTATAAAAGTAAAATAAGTATAAGAATTAAAAATAGATAAAAATAATGTATTAAAAATAATAAAACAAATAATTGATTAAACCTGGGGGGTGCATTCCCAGTTATGGAGTAAAAGGATGGGGGTGCTGAAATTAGATTTAATTAGGCCCATTGTACCAGCTGGACAGGGGGGGGTGCGTTCTGTTTTATGTGTTTAGCAAAGTGGAAAAAGGGTGTGTGAATAATAAAGGGCTTAGGCCCAGGACGTTCAAGTAGGGGCTGCTTAGATCTAATGTTGCGAGGGTGCACGACTTATCATGTGACTTGGCCTAGCGGCCGTCAGATTAAAATATGATGGATAAATTTAAGAGAACATGATTTTTATGGTGGGCGCGGTGTATTAGATCTTATCAGTAGTAACAAGCTTGTTTTTTTATGCATTTTTTATCTTTACAATCTTACAGTATACCTCACCTTCTCTCTCTCTCTCATAGTTTTCCCTTCTCTCTTCCTCTTTCAACCCCTTTACGAATCCTAATCCGATGCGTCCCTTCCAGTGCGACGGCTCCAGTAACCTTATCCCTCATTATAAATAAAAAACCCAGCATCCCAATATTAGAACAACAACAAAAGAAAAAGCCAAGTGTTTTTACCCCTTTTGATTTTGTCTTTTCTGACCTTGAGCTTCTGTACTTCAATGCTAACCCTTCTTCTTCTTATTCACAGGCTCATGGCGATGATTGAAGGTCTGAGGATGGTGGTGCAAATCAATGGTGATTGGGATTTCCAAAGTTGAACCCTAATTACCCCCACTCTTCTTCTTCGACGACGACTTCTTCAACTCTTAACAATTTGGTATAAGCCTTGTTTCCAAATCTCTTTCTCTTTCTCCGTCTCAGCCCTCCCTGTTCTTCTTCTGTTCAGAAAGGTCGTCGTCTCCCTTATTCTTGTTTCTGTAAACGAACCCATCTCCTTGTTCTTCAATTTTATTTTTCTATTCTTCGCAAAATAAATTCCCTCCCCCCACTGTATTTTCTTCAATTAGTTTATATAGGTTTTAGAATTAGGGTTTGAATTTCTGTTATAGGTTAGATTAGCACAAATTTTGGATTATGAATCAATTAGGGATTTGATTCTTGTTGTCGTTGATTAATTTTGTAAATGAGCAACTTTGTATTCCTTCTTTCAGATTTGTATATTTAATTTGGTTAGTTCTTGATTTGCTGTAATTTTATATTTGATTCTGATTTTGCTTTACTGCCCTGTATTTCTAGATTTTATTGAGTAAAGAATTCCCGGGCTTTGGTTTAATGTAGGATATGAATTTGATTCGTTTTAATATAAACAGTAGATGTTAGTGGCCAAGAAACACGTGTTATCTTCTACTTTAATCGCTACAGTATCCGTTGGCTACTTTTGGGCCTTGCGCTGCTATTTTTTGTTTAGCCCAACAACAACTTTTTTTCGTTGTTACGACCAACACCCTTTTTTTAAGCACAGACTGGGCCTAAATCCTAGGGCCTTAGGAATACCTTTTAAAACTTTAACAGATCTTTTAAAACACTACACTCATGTTTGCAAAACTTTTAGTAAAATATTTGATAAAAATAGTTTACCAAATCTCTTAAAAATAAATCTCTTTTAATAAATTGTAAAGAATAATAATAATAGAAAATATTTTAATAATAATAATAATGTTTTTCTTTTCTAAAATAAACAGTAATAATAAAAAATGGACTAGTTTAAAAAAAACTTTACTGGGCCTGCAACTTCTAATCATACCTCGCCCCTTTGCTATTCAATCCCTAAATGAAGTGGGCCAAACAAGTCATGCTAAATGGGCTTATAACTCGAAATCGTACCCCCTTTTTCTTTACTAAAATAGTAAAACCCAATGGGCCTTCAGTCAATATTCCACACCCCCTTTCCTTACTAACAACAACTTAAACTTAAGTGTATTTAATAATTTAATAATTTATTAATTACTCAAATGATTTTTGATTTTTTGACTGCATGGGCCATTGGCCAAAATGCCCCACGATTGGATTTATGAGTCTTTCTGATTTAGAAAGCCCCGCTTTCCTGAATTAAAATACACCCCCTAGTCTTGGATAAAGATGGGCCATCAGATACTGCTGTACCACATTTAGTTAAATATTTCTTCTATTTTAATCTTGAAAAATAAAATCATCGAGGTAGGGAAAATTTGGAGTATGACCGCTGCCCCTATTCAATTATCTTTCAATCGAATAACGTGAGAAAACCCGAGTCTTGTGCATTTTGATTGAAATTTTATTGAATACTTGAAGTATCCCAAAATTTGTCCGACAAATATAAGGTTACACTGATATAGCATACCCTTACGAATCTCAAGGAAGTAGGAAAAGCTGGTGATATATTGCTTACCCGGGTTTGATAACGAGGAAGTTAATCTCTGAGCGCAATGTTGTACGTCTTGGCTTATTCACCCATCTGGAGGGTGAGTATAGCAATGATTGATGATGCATGGCTGCTTGAAGACTGAGGCCATGGGTTACGTTTGTGAATCGCTGCATGACGTCTGAGGCGATGTTTTGAGCATGAATACATTATGGCTCAGAGGCTATGTGTTTGAGTTTAAAGGATGCATTGCGGCTTAGAGGAAATGTGTTGATCTAGATAGTACATTGCGACTTAGAAGCAATGTGTTGAGTTTGGATAATACATTGCGGATTAGAGGTAATTTGTTGAGTTTGGATAATACATTGTGGCTTAGAGGCAATATGTTGAGTTTGAGGCTACATTGCGGCTTAAAGGCAATGTTGTGAGTTCTGAAAATGCATTGTGGCTTAGAGGCAATGTGTTGAGTTTGTGAATACATTGTGGCTTAGAGGCAATGTTTTAAGTTTACGAATATATTGCAGCTTAGAGGCAATGTGTTGAGTTTGCAAATACATTGCGGCTTAGAGGAAATGTGTTGAGTTTGTGAATACATTAAGGCTTAGAGGCAATGTGTTGAGGTTTGTTTTCTTTTAAGCATCGCAGCATGAAGTTTGAAGCGATGATCGGTGTTTATGGAATAATGAAATGTATTGCTGCATGAAGTCTGATGCAATGGGTAAAAGTTTTGTTTTTCATCATAGCATGAAGTCTGAGACGATGGTCGGTGTTTATGGAATTAAAGAAGGTATTGCTGCTTGAAGCCTGATGCATTGGGTTACAGTAATTTTTGCAAATCGCTGCGTGAAGTCTGAGACGATAAGCTAGATTTGGTTTGCGGACATCACTGCATGAAGTCTGAGCTGATGGTCTGGAACTTGGCATAACGAAATACATTATTGCATGAAGTCTGATGCAATGGATTACAGTTGTGCAAATCTCTACGTGAAGTCTGAGATGATAAGCTAGATTTGGTTTTCGGACATCGCTGCATGATGTCTGAGGTGATGGTTTGTGTTACAGAGTAATGATATATACATTGCTACATGAAGTCTGAGGCAATGAGTTTGGTTTGTGTATCGCTGCGTGAAGTCTCATGTGATAGGCTGGATTTTGTGGAATAAAGAAATACATCGCTGCATGAAGCCTGAGGCAATGAGTTTGGTTCGCGAATCGCTGTGTGAATTCTGATGCGATAGGCTGGATTTTGTTTTCGAACATCGCTTCATGAAGTCTGAGATGATGGTCTATAATTTTGAACACATTGCTGCATGAAGTCTGAGGCAATGATCTGTGTCGCAGAATAGGGGAACGTACTGCTGCATGAAGATTGAAGCGGTGGGTTAGGTTTGCAAATCACTGTGTGAAGTATGATGTGATAAGCTAAATTTGTTTCGAACATCGTTGCATGAAATCTGAGACGATGATCCGGAGTTTGGAATATATTGCTGCATGAAGTCTGAGGCAATGATCTGTGTCGTAGAATAAGAAACACATTACTGCATGAAGTCTGAGGCAATAGGTTTAGGCTGGAAAATCACTGCGTGAAGTATGATGTGATAAGCTAAATTGGTTGTTTCGAACATTTCTGCATGAAGTCTGAGACGATGGTCTGGAGTCTAGAATATATTGCTGCATGAAGTCTGAGGCAATGATCTGTGTCGCGTAATAAGAAATACATTGCTACATGAAGTATGAGGCAATGGGTTAGGTTTGTAAATCACTGCGTGAAGTCTAATGTGATAAGCTGAATGTGTTTTGAACATCGTTGCATGAAGTCTGAGACGATGGTTTGGATTCTGGAATATATTGCTGCATGAAGTCTGAGGCAATGATCCGTGTCACGAAATAAGAAATACATTACTGCATGAAGTCTGAGGCAATGAGTTAGGTTTTCAAATCACTGCGTGAAGTCTGATGTGATAAGCTGGATGTGTTTCGAACATTGTTGCATGAAGTATGAGACGATGGTTTAGAACTTGGCATGACAAAATATATTGCTGCATGAAGTTTGAGGCAATGGATTAGGTTCGCAAATCACTGCGTGAAGTCTGATGTGATAAGTTAAATTTGGTTTCGAACATCGCTGCCTGAAGTCTGAGACGATGGTCTGAGTTTGGGTAATGCATTGCGGCATAGAGGCAATGTGCTGGTTTATATTGCGGCTTAGAGGTGATATGTTGATCTGGAAAGATACATTGCAGCTTAGAGGCAATGTGTTGAGTTTTTAAAATACATTGCAGCTTAGAGGCAATGTGTTTGATTCGGACGATATATTGCAGCTTAGAGGCAATATACTTATCTGGAAACATACATTGCGGCTTAGAGGCAATGTGTTGAGTTTTGCAAATACACTGCGGCTTAGAGGCAATGTGTTTGAGTCGGAAGATATATTGCGGCTTAGAGGCAATATACTAATCTGGAAAGATACGTTGCGTCTTAGAGGAAACATAAAGGGCTTTGAGAATATGTTGTGGCTTAGAGGCAACATAATGGGTTTTGAAGATATGTTGCAGCTTAGAGGCAACATACCGAGTTTGTAAGGAGTTCATCACTATGATGGGTTGAATGTGTCACGGCATGAAGACTGAGGTGACAGGTTGAATCATAGGATAAGTATTGCGTTGGTTGACCCTTAGATAGTTGAATCGAGGGTAAAACCTATTTGTCTGTTTTCTATGTGATACATGTGTATGCATGCGTATTGAATGTTGTATGTATGCGAAACGTATGATGTTTGACATTAATATGGAACCCTGAGTGTATTGAATATTGAAATGTATAAGGATGTATGGTGTAGACATGCAAAATGAAATGTATGTAAGATGCGTATATGCCTTGAAATGTTTTGAAGACTATTTCTGTCATTCTCTCCTTTGAACCATTTATTTAGAGTTACCAATCCCCTGGCGTTGTATGTTATGTCGTCGTAGCATTGTTGAACTTGAACACAGTGGACAATGTTAGCAAAATTTGAGCATTGATTTTGTATTGCGGGCGTAGACGTAGATAATGGCCTATGCGTAAATTTGTATGCAGGCATAGATGTAGACGTAGACGTAGGTAATGGCCTATGCGTAGATTTGTATGCAGGCGTAGACATATGTATGTGGTCTCTGTAAGCGTAGGCGTGAGCGTAGGGGCACGTAGATTCATATGTTGTAGGCGCAGGCGTAAGCATAGATGTACATAGATTCGTAGGCACAGGCGTAAGCACAAATTCATATGTCATAGGCACAGGTGTAAACGCAGACGTATGTAGATTCATGTGTCGTAGGTGCAAGCGTAAGCGTAGACGTATGTAGAATTGGCAGGAATACACATGTGCGTGGATGCATGTGCGGACGTAGACCTCGCGTTGCAATTTAAGCATAAGTGATGACATGGACGTAGACCTTGCGTAGGGACGCGTAGATATATGTGTAGACTTTGTATTGCTGAGTGCAAGCATAGGCGCAGATGTACGTGTGGGCGTAGTCTTTTTGCGTCGTGAGCATAGATATGCATAGATACAAGTATAGACATATGTGTAGATTTGCAAGACGTAGTAGTAGCCATGTGCGTGGACGCAGACGTGGATTTTCTTTCGATATTTTTCTAACCCAAAACGTTTTTCGATCTTTCATCAAATGCTTTTATTTTGTTAATGCCCCCAAAATGATTTCAAGACAATATTCACAAGTAATGATCGTAATATTTTGTAAACAAGTTTGAGAAAAGAAAAAAAGGAATTTGAAAAATGCAAAGAAAGCAACCTTTTTATTGATAGGCCTTTGAATAGGCGAGAATACAAGATGCAATTCCTAAAAAGAGGTAATTACAGAAAGCTTTAAAACTGTAAATGGCAATGAATAATGATAATTGCTACTGCTATTCTCTAATATCCTTTTTATAATCTTATCTCCTTTTCTTTCGAGTCGTATGATTCAGATCTATCTCTCCCTTCGTGGTTCGTAGTTGTTGTTTTTAGATCACAGTCTTTTTGTTCTTTATTTCTTTTTAATGATCCCTAATTTTTTCCTAGATTTCCCTTTCAGGTTTTCAATCCACCGGGATATTTTTTTCGTTATATGCCCCTAATTTTTGCCTGGACCTCCCTTTAGGGTTTTCGATCCACCGGACGCTCCTTTTTGCCTAAGTCGCCTATTTAAGGTTCGAGCTTAGCGAGCTTCTTATACATAGTGTTTTTGACTGCGTCTGAATCTGCCAGACGCGGTAGCTCTTCCTCATCCATTATTGTGGAGACAAGATTACCACCAAAGGATGTTGTTTTAACTACGTACAAACCTTCGTAATTGGGGGTCCGTTTACCACGTGAGTCAAGGCGAGGTAGCAGAATCTTCTTGAGTATTAGACCATGTCGTGGTTCACCTTGTACAGTATATCGTTACTCTGGAAGAATTCTGAGGCTAATTTCCGTAGAGTTCGTTTTGTCGATGCTGGAGGCATTTCCTAGATGTCATGAAACCAAGGCTTGTTATGTAGCAAGGCAATGTGTGGGCTCTTCGAAGTGTCTATTTGTGATGCGCGATTCGTGATCTGACCAAGTTACTTTGAATATAGACGATATAGTTTCCAGGGCGTCTGTCATTCGATGTCCTTTTTGTGGGACGTGACTGAAAATGATCTTCGTGAATTCTGTAGTTAGTTTTAAAACATGATCTTGATAAGGAATCAATTTTGGATGTTTAGTATCCCGTTCACCATTGAATGGTATATGGTTTATGAGCATTCTTCGGGGGAGTCAATACTGCCCCTATATCGTGCCCCAGTGTATTTGAAGCATTCTTCGAACGTGGATACCCGACGTGCCCCTGGCTCGGGTTCTTCGTCAGATCTTGGTATTTCGTAGTTGTTTATTTTTACGGCACTGTATGTATTCGACTTTGGCCAGTTTACATAGATATGCACAATAACTTGATCAACTTCTTCGTGGCTCCGCTCTTTAAATTGCCCATTAGCTCGGCTTTTTTGGGTCTTCCCCTGTGCTCATATTAATGGTCTTAATAGCCTCTTGACATGGTTGCGCATTGCTAGTTTTTCCTTCGCCCTTTTCTTAGAGAGTTCAAGATCTTTATCATCTTCCTCTTTAGTTTGGTTGATAGGAGCACCAAAATTATATCAGATCACAAAAATAGTATTATCAGTGGTTTTGGGTATGAATTTGCACCTTTATCATGTTTTGGCGCAACTTTAGTATTTGAATATTTGAAAATGCATATGTAGAGAAAGTATTGCCATTTTTTTAAAAATTAAGACATGAATGCAAAATAAAGATATGGATCTTGATTTAAAACAAAACATAACTTTTATTAATCATAAATGTTGTCTGAAACAAAATAGGGAAACCCTTACAAGCAGCCCCTGTGCCTCGGGCTTGACATAGGTTCTTTCAAAAACAAGAAAAGTTAATTAGGAAAGAAAAAGATCTCAGGAATCTCCACGGCCATCCATCTTTTGAGTTTTTTCTCCTGGGGGGCATTCTTGGATGAATTCAGTTTCCCCTTTGGTGTTGGCTTAGTTGAATATTTTTGCCCTATATCTTCCATGCACTACTCCATTGTTGACAAAAGTCTCTTGGATCGGAGGAAAATGTGCTTCACCCTTCAGAGTAGCTTTATATTTTTCCTCAGGGTATTGTCCGAACTGAACTATCCCCTGGTTCCCTAGCCTTTGTAGAGCTCTTTCGAAAGCTTCATTGTGTTCTAGCGGGTGTCCATATCCTAACCGATATTCTTTCAGCGAGTTTATCGGGGTCTTTGCTTGCCTGCTTGCCCCAGAGTCAGTGGCTACTTCAATTGCATTTATTGTTAGCCTTTAATCTTTCTTCCAAGGCTTGGTTTTGATTCATCACTAATGGATTATCAACAGCATGAGTACTAGTCGTCTTTGAGGGAACTTGGTTGGCATCCTCTGGGTCGTGCTCTCCATATTTCAGGTCCAAGTAATTGTCTACATCATTGGTCAGAATCTGTAGGGTACGAGATGCCCCTGCTTTTGGCAGCGGTGGGACAAACCCTTCAGTGTTAGCTTCTTGTTGGGCCATGACGGACTTCTGGAGTCCTTCCTCTGACTCTTTCCTTAGTTGGTGACCGCTTGATGCACCAATAGTCTGGGCTACTTCCTCGAAAGCTTCCCTGGGAACTTGGTCTTTCCTGCCAATAATGTTATTCAAAGCCAGAAGAGCTTGACTCAAATATCCTTTCATTGACCTTACGTTGCCCTTTACTTGGTCGAAGTCCTCTTCAAATGCAGCCTACGTTTCCTCGATTTGCTCCATTGCTTTTTTGTTGATAAGCCCTGGTTTGGTACGGAGGCCAAGGAGGTGGAGACCTTCTTCTACTAATGGTTCAACTGGAGAGATGTTTTTTTTTTTGAAAAATGAGTTTTGACATGATATGCGGGTGTTTGTGAATGCATGCGTGTGAATGAATACATATGAATATGAAATGGTTACTTGTTTTGAATATCTTATTCACTTGTGTATGTATTTGTCTTTTGTTTATTATTTTACTTAGAGACTATATTTAAAATAGATACGCAAACGCGATGTGGAAACAAAATGCCTTTATTGAAAGTAATGTAATTCAGATATTGAAAAATATTACGATCTTAAACCAAAACTTTATTGGCGTGAAATCAAGCAAAAAGGAAATAAGTCTTCTAGGTGCGCCTGTGGATATCTGATCTTGAAACCATCCCCTATTGCTGGACAAATCTTGAGAAAGTCTTCAGCATATTATTTCTCTTTTGTAACCTTGATTTCAGACATGTTTGGCGTGTTGACGCGGGCAAGTTGTTTCTTTCGGCATCCACTTTTAAAGACAGTCACCGAGATCTTGAGTTTATTATTATCTTTTATACCCCCTGTGAGTAAGACAAGTGTAGGGTGACGAATATATGAAATGTATGAATGCGTGGGTGTAAGGTTGAATGACAGTATTTTTGTAATAAGTACCCCTATAAGGTAGGGATGTATGGTTCAGTGACAGGGTTTTTTTGATAAGTACCCTTAGAAGGTAGGCTCCTTAATTTTGACCTACAGTTAGTCTACCCTCCCAAAAGGTGGATTCCTTAAGGGTGTCATGAATAACACCAGATGGAAAAGGCACAAGGGCCTCCTTTAGGTGGAGCTTCTTTACGGACCGAGACTTCCGTCTCAAAGTCGTGAAAGGTCTCGTCATGAGATTATAGGTTAAGGTCGTTACAAAGAGTCATGATTGACTTTCCAAAGTCCTACTCGTCAAGAGGATATCTCTCGATAAGTATTCCTTTTTTCGGAAGTTCACCGACTCTAGACGAAGTCGTCACATAAACTCACAGGGATGATGTACCCCCTAAGCTAATAGACGAACCTTCTTTCTAAAGGTTATATTGAAAATAATTTTGAGATAGAAAAATCCAGCCACACAGTAAATATATGATGGTAAGAGAAATTGACAGTAAATAAATAAATACGATAAAGTAGATAAACGCAATAAATAAAGCAAATAAAAAAATAGAAATCCAAAAATACCTAAACCTAGGGTTAAAAAGAGTCCTCAGCAGAGTCGCCAGCTGTTGCGACTGGTTTTTTAATCAAGAGTCGCCACTATTAGTTTTTATCCTAGGGAAGGGAACCTAATAGAAAACCCTAATTCGCGGATAGATATTCTAGGTTTCAGACTCAATTAGACGAAAAGAAGGTGTTAGGCACCTTTCATCCACCTTGTTCACAAGGATATTAAGCTCTAGGTTTAGGTTTTGGGTAAACTGGATTTTAAGTATTATTTAGAAAGACTCGCCACGATTCTTGATCGTATGCCTACGTATCCTCAGAGTCCCAATTCGTAGTTCGTATGGGTTGATGTCTTTTAGGGGTTTGCAAATATATTTTGAATCACTTCGCACTCGGCCGGGAGTAGTGATTACAGAGATTTTGACTGAGAACGCAGTAAGCAAAAATTAGTTTGAAACCCATTTGCAAAAAAACTGTTGATTAGCTTAGTTTATTACGAAAAATAGTTTGTTGTTTGTTGAGTGTTTTTTATAATATTAATTGCGAAATTCTTGGTTAATGCATGAGTAAACATATTTTAATGCAAATGATATAGGAAAATAATATATGTATTTTGATATAAAAAACTTATTTTCATGATATAATAAATAATAATATATATAATAAAAATTAATAATAATACTAATTGCAAATATAAATAAAAATTATTATAAAAATATAATAAGTATAAGAATTAAAAATAGATAAAAATATAATGTATTAAAAATAATAAAACAAATAATTGATTAAACCTGGGGGATGTATTTCTAGTTATGGAGTAAAAGGGTGTGGGTGCTGAAATTAGATTAAATTAGGCCCATTGTACCAACTGGACAGGGGTGGGGGTGCGTTCTGTTTTATGTGTTTATCAAAGTGGCAAAAGAGGGTGTGAATAATAATAGGCTTAGGCCCAGGGCATTCAAGCAGGGGCTGACTGGATTTAATGTTGCGAGGATGCACGACTTATCATGTGACTTTACCCAGCGGCCGTCAGATTAAAATCTGATGGATAAATTTAAGAGAACATGATTGTTATGGTGGGTGCGGTGTATTCGATCTTATCAGTAATAACAATCTTGTTTTTTTTTCTTCGTGTTTTTATCTTTACAATCTTACAGTACACCTCACCTTCTCTCTCTCTCATAGTTTTCCCTTATCTCTTCCTCTTTCAACCCCTTTACGAACGCTAATCTGATTCGTCCCTTCCAGCGCGGCGGCTCCAGCAACCTTCTCCCTCACTGTAAATAAAAAACCGAGCATCCCAATATTAGAACAACAACAAAAGAAAAAGCCAAGTGTTTTTACCCCTTGCGATTTTGTCTTTTCTGACCTTGAGCTTTTGTACTTCAATGCTAACCCTTCTTCTTCTTATTCGCTGGCTCCTGGAAATGATTGAAGGTCCGAGGATGGTGGTGCAAACCAATGGTGATTGGGGTTTCAGAAGTTGAACCCTAATCACCCTCACTATTCTTCTTCGACGATGGCTTCTTAAACCCTTCGTAATTTGGTATAAGCCTCATTTCCGAATCTCTTTCTCTTTCTCTGTCTCAGCCCTCCTTGTTCTTCTTCTGTTCAGAAAGGTCGTCATCTTCCTTGTTCTTGTTTCTGTAAACGACCCCCTCTCCTTGTTCTTCAATTTTCCTTTTCTATTCTTCGCAAAAGAAATTCCCTCCCTCCCACTGTATTTTCTTCAATTAGTTTATATAAGTTTTAGAATTAGGGTTTTAATTTCTGTTATAGGTTAGATTAACACAAATTTAGGGATTATGAATCAATTAGGGATTTGATTCTTGCTGTCATTAATTGATTATGTAAATGATATATTTTGTATTACTTTCTCAAATTTGTATATTTAATTTGGTTAGTTCTTGATTTGCTGTAATTTTAGGTTTGATTCGATTTTGCTTTACTGCCCTGTATTTCTAGATTTGATTGAGTAAAGAATTTTTGGGCTTTGATTTACTGTTAGATATGAATTTGATTCGTTTTAATCTGAACATTAGATGCTAGTGGCCAAGAAACACGCGTAATCTTCTACTTTAATCGCTACACTATCCGTTGGCTACTTTTGGGCCTTGTGCTGCTATTTTTTGTTTAGCCCAACAATAACTTTTTTTTGTTGTTACGACCAACACCCTTTTTTTAAAGCAAAGACTGGGCCTGAATCCCAGGGCCTTAGGAATACCTTTTCAAACTTTAACAGATCTTTTAAAACACTACACTCACGTTTGCAAAACTTTCAGTAAAAATATCTGATAAAAATAGTTTACCAAATCTCTTAAAAATAAATCTCTTTTAATAAATTGTAAAGAATAATAATAATAGAAAACATTTTAATAATAATAATGTTTTTCTTTTCTAAAATAAACAGTAATAATAACAAATGGACTAGTTAAAAAAAAACTTTACTGGGCCTGTAACTTTTAATCATACCTCGCCCCTTTGCTATTCAATCCCTGAATGAAGCGGGCCAAACAAGTCATGCTAAATGGGCTTATAACTCGAAATCGCACCACCCTTTTCTTTACTAAAATAGTAAAACCCAATGGACCTTCAGTCAAAGTTCCACACCCCTTTTCTTTACTCACAACAACTTAAACTTAAGTGTATTTAATAATTTAATAATTTATTAATTACCCTAATGATTTTTTATTTTTGGATTGCATGGGCCATTGGTCAACATGCCCCGCGAACGGATTTATGAGTATTTCTGATTTAGAAAGCCCCGCTTTCCTGAATTAAAATACACCCCCTAGTCTTGGATAAACACGGGCCATCAGATACTGTTGTACCACCTTTAATTAAATATTTCTTCTATTTTAATCTTGAAAAATGAAATCATCGAGGTAGGGAAAATTTGGGATATGACACTTTCTTATTTGTGTTTTATTTTTTTTCTTTTAATTTTCACTTATGTTTTTATTTATTTTAATTTAAGAAAAAATCATAAATAATTAATTTAATGTCTCTTTTATTTTCTATTTTGTATTTATTATTATTACTAACATTTTTAATTATTATTATTATTATTATTATTATTATTATTATTATTATTATTATTACTCTGTCCTTTTGTTTTTATGTGTCAATAAAGAAAATTTAGGATCACTATAATGTAGTACAAACATTCACATGGATTGCCAACTTATACTTATCAATGGTCAAGAATCATTCTCACACTTCACATGGATTGCCAACTTGGACTTATCAATGGCCAAGAATCATTCTCATAAAGTCACATGGATTGCCACATCAACACTCCCACCTCATTCACCCTATAAATAAGACCTTTTTTTCTTTCATTTGGAGGAACAATACCATAAATCATTCACTAAACTAAATCAAAACACTATTCTTTTTTTCTCTCTTCATTTTCTTTCAAGTCATTCTTAATTTTATTGAATAGGTAGTCTATTATACTTGTTCTTTATTTGATTCTATTACATTTTTACTTTTTATTTATTTATTTAGTACCATAATTATCACCATTTTGCAAGGAAACTCCATTGATTCAAAATCAAGAGTTGAAAAGTGAAAGTGATTTATTATTGTTTAATTTTTATTTTTTTCTGTAATTTTTTGTTATTTATTTACTTATTTTGAGGATGGATCCTTGGTCATGATATTGAGTAGATAAACTTTCATTATTCATTTGTTTAATTTCATGAAAAACTTAGAAAGTTATGACATTTATACTATTTTTATTATAGACTTCATCTTATTCTTCTTTATCTATTTTAATTTTATTTTATTTGAATCAACTTGGAAAGCTTTTAAGCTTTTTTAGTTCATCTAAGTTTATCGAATATTTGATGAACTTTCATCATTTCCAATCTACCTCTAAATGGTCCTTTGATCATTCAAAGTACTTGGAATTGATGATAAGTTTGTCATAATGTATCTTCCTTGACTTTGTCTTGATCTCCCATGTTTGTTAATTGTACTACATGTATAAGTGAATGAACTACAAAGTGTCATTTCTCTAACATGTATGGATGCATACATTCTATGCTCCATATGAAGTTACACTTATCCCAAATCAGATTATTAACTTTATATTGTACTAACTTTACTTTAATATCATTTATATTTCCGCACTTTATATTTTCCTGTCTTTACTTTTATGCCATTTATCATCGATAACATTCTATTTTCTTTAATTTATGTATTTTTCTTTGCTCACTTGAGCATTTATCTTCTCTTTGCTCACTTGAGCTTCTTATTTTCTTTTGCTTGTTATAAGCCACTTAATAAGAAGAAAAAAAACCTAATATTGGTTCTTTAATCCTTGGACTATGGTTACTATCCATTTTTATCTGATGCATGGTGTGATACAGTGGGAGAACTGACTTGGGTGTTTTACGTTTTATCGCAAATGTTGCGGTTAGCAAGAGTTGCCACCGAATTTTCTTTTATCCAAAAGGAAAGGTAAAAAAGCACAGGAAAGACCTTTAAGATTATTTCTTGAGTTCGGGGGGTAGATTATGAAAAGGGAAGGTATTAGCACCATTTTCATCTATGGTTTTCCATTGGCTCTTAGTTACTTGTTAGATCACTTGCTTTTGTTTGAAAATGTGATTTGTGTGTTTTTTGAAATTATTTGTAAAGAGGCCTTTGTTTAGGAAAACTTTGTAATGATTCTCGTTCGTAAGAATGTATATAAAGTGTTTGATCTTTTGAAAATGTTTTCAAGTCTGAAAGATGTTTTGAAAGTGTTGGTGTTTGTTTTGAAAATAGCAAGGATGTTTTGGTTTTGAATTTGAGCAAGTAACTAGGAACATTCTACCTACTCAAAAGTCTTTCATGTTTATTTCCTCTTTCCTTTGACATTGTTATCTTACCATTGATTTGGTAAGTAACCCTATCTTTGGATGTAAAAGGGACGGGCGTGGGTTATAGTATAACCATGATTAGCAATGTTGCAAGATATCTTAGCATTTTTCTTTAGGGACTAAGATCATTTTTAAAAGGCAACATGGATAGCGTCATCGAGAGACTATAATCCTGTATTTTTGCTTGTTTTTGCTAAATACCTCACATGCATAATATGACCATTTTGTAAGGCAACCAAGTGGATTTACCCTAGGGGTGTTTGTGTGCAAGTGTATTGATTTACATGCTTGATTTATCTTTTGAATATGGTTTGTTATTTGTTGGTTTTAGTCTTTCCATATAAAACGCTAATTACTAGCATTTGTATATAAAGCGATAAATTGCGGAAATTAAAATTACTACGCTATTGCATCATTTAGGGGAGGGGGTATACAAATTACAAATGGGGAATATTGCAATAAATTAAATCTAAGAATGTAAAAATACAAGAATGTAAATGTGAAAAAGAAATATGATTTTTGTTTGGTTTTTTATGAAAAGGGTTTTTTGACCTAATTAATTAAAATAAAATAATTTATTAAAAAAATAAAATTAAGGTTAAGTTAGTAAAAATAATTATTTTAAGGAAAATTGTTTTTTTAGGGTTTTTTGTGAATTTAATTAAACTAATAAATGAAAATGATTATATAAAAGATCCTAAGTTCTAAATTGATTTTAATTTACAAGAAAATAATATAATAATATTTAAATTAAATTATCTATATCCCCCCCCCAACCCCCCCCCCCCCCCCCCTACTAAGTGTTTACTTTTATTTTTTGTAAAGAAAAAATACAAAAAATAAACTAAAAATATAAATAATAAAATATAAATATTTTTGGATTTTTGTTATTAATGAAAATAATAATAATAATAATAATAATATTAATAATAATATATAATAATAATAAATAATGAAAATAAAAAATAAAAATAAAAACAAAATGGGCCAGGATGTATGAACAGCAAGGCAGGGGGTTAGAACATAGCAAAAAATAAAGGCCAAACAAGAGGAGAAAATGTGAAAAATGCAAAAAGGTCACGCTGGGGCTTGAACCCAGGACCTAAGGGTGACACGCGCGCGCTTTAACCAATAGGGTAGTGATACATCTATTAACTTGTATGAAATGATAAATATATAACATAAATCTTACCCTAAATATACTCCATCTTCAACTTCCAGCCAGAAGCCCCGCAACTTGTTCATTTCTCAACCATTTGCAAAAATGTATACATGAAAATTGCTCCATTTTTTCATACGAATCCAACCATATATATATATATATATATATATATATATATATATATATATATATATATATATATATATATATATATATATATATATATATATATATATATATATATATATATATATATATATATATATATATATATATATATATATATATATATATATATCATAAATTATAAATCAAAGATGAATGATATTTTTTAAAAGCACCAAATTTTGACCTAACTATTTTAAGAGATTCAATCCTAAAATACTCCTAGCTCAATCAATATAAATGAAATCTATGGACATGTACAACTTCAGGGCAATGATGTCTACATTTCATCTTCACAAATGCAAGCCTAACAATGCCTAAGTAATGAGATAGAAGTTCAAGAAAAATACCTCAAAACTAGAAATCGTGAAATACAAATGAGCTTGATTCAGGGTGCTGCAATGATCAGGTTAGCTTCCTCAAGTTCCCAGGAAGCTAATGCAATGGTTTGCGAGCAGTGGATGGTTGGAATGGCTTGGAGAAGTCAATGTGAAATGCTCTATTTTTGGTTATGGAGGATATGGTAAATAATGTTACAGTGATGAAACAGGGACACAGATAGGTTACACTTGATGTAAGGAATCTTTAGGAACCAAAATGCTAAGAAACGCACGATGGAAATATTAGTTTGATGTTCAAGGTTAGAAACTGTGCAGCAATGGTATTTTGGGGCAATTTCTGATTGGAGAGAGTTTTTATGTATTTCAGGGTGCTTAAGCTCGTGTTCTAGCTCACAAATAGTGACTCTATTTATAAGCAACAAGTTTGGAGACTTGTCCTTGATCATAATTTAAAAATCACATGTTATGGCTCTTTTTCTTGTTTTTGAAGCAAGCTTGACACACATTGTCCCAATGCATAGTACAAGGCTCTCTAGAGTGGTTGCAAAATTTAAACATGTTTATCTGACTTTGTATGTTGAGTGTGTGCTGAACAAACAAGTTAGAGGCTCAAGAAGAGTGGACTTTGTGCATAAAACCACTTTTCCAAAATGGCAATGATGCCTTTCTTCCTAAAATGGTATTAAGCATGGGAAATGCATTGAATGCTTGGATTAAAGCTTCTAGCACCTGTAAAAAACATTAATTATGGAGTAACAAACAAGTTTGAGGCCTACAAAGTAGATATTATGCAGCCTGGCATAGATTTGGTTCATGTGTTAATCAAAAATGACTTATAATTCAAGTTTGAAAATCCTAACTTCCTCTCTTCGATTCTCCCTGCTCAAGAATGATCTGAATGAGTTCTTGGACATTTCAGAAAGCTTGTAATGTTATATACAACCCCTCTTTGAATCACTTTTGTAAATTTCCTTGGAACTATATGAAAAAGTGCCATGAAGTTAGGTCAAAATCCTGCCTAAACTAGGGCAAAATTTCACTAAGTGTTTAGTTTCAAGACTATGACTTCATGAATTAATAACTTGATATCCAATAACTTTTATAAGAAGTTATATAAATAAATATTGTATATATCATGGGTATCTACAACTTTCATGTTGAAAGTTTCTTTTGAATCATCTTGCATCATGGTGAAAAATTTGCTCAAAGTTGTGAAAAAACATGAAGTTTTAAACACTTAGAAAAATTTCTAATTTAGAAAACTTTGACTTTTCAAAATGAAATCTTGAATTTTTTATTTCTTGATGAATAAGTTTCATATTTTGACATGTTTTGATGAATTGTGATCTTTGACACTTGATTTTGACCAAAAAGTTAAAGTTTGACTTTTCAGTGTACAATTGACTTTTGATCAGTTGACTGAAAATTCACTAACAATCCAATTGAATCTTGAGCAATGTTTTGGGTCATGACATTAGGTCAAAATGATGCAATTGAAATCTTGAGATCATGCCTCAAACCAATTAACCCTTTGCTAGGTCAAAAATCAGAAATCGCCCTTTCTCATTCAAAACCCTAATTTTGACTATTTTGCCCTTTTGATGATTTGATCACATTTCTTGAGGAATTGTGGTCCAAACATGATCAAATGATACATATGAGTTTATAATGTTTATGTGGATAAAAAATTATGAAGCTTGACTGTAAATTGGCCTCAGTTGACTTTTTCCCCAATATAGCTGATTTTTAGGTCAACTGCTCAACTGACTGAGCAAAATTATGATCCAAGGCTTGAAACTTGACAGGAGAAATCTTGGGGGTCCATAGTGATCCATGAAAGTCACATGAGGAATTGTAAGTTCAATTATCCTTGTGCAATCTCAAACCCTAATTTGAGTCATCAGTGCTTAAGGAGGTGTCTTGAGTTGATCAACCCTAGTGCATTCTTGAACCAAGAGAGATATTTGTGAGAAGATATTTGATAAGTGAGAGGGCAAATTTATGGGTAAAACAACTTCCCCTGTTCAATCTTCTTAAACCTGAAGAGTTAGATTGGCAGATTTGCCATTTGTGACTTGAAGGTGGAAGATGATTGGACACTAGAGTGCCCAGAAATTTGCATTCGAGGATGTGATGGTTGATGGTGTAGAGAATGGGCTTAAAAGATGCCATTTGGAGAGATGATGGAAATTTGTTGGAGATGGGCTTATAGATGCCATCCAAAAATGATTGTTGGTAGGTGTTGTACCCCAAAATTTTCCCTCTCATTCTTCAAGGCCTTTCTCACAAAGACTCTCAAGGTTCAAGCTTGAACAAGTGCATTTGGATTTTCCAATACCAAAATTAAAAGGAAACTGTCAAAAATGGGGAAAACAGATAAAAATATTATTTTGACAAAAATAGAAGAAATACAAGTGCTCTTCGATCAACATCCTTTGATTGGCCTTTTGGCCTCTTTCGACGCTAGCTTGGCTTGCATCTTTCGATTGGCATTTTGGCCTCTTTCGACACAAGCTTGGCTTGCATCCTTCGATTGGCCTTTTTCCCTCTTTCGACACAAGCTTGGCTTGCATCCTTCGATTTGGCCTTTTGGCCTCTTTCGCCTAGGCATGTGACTTCTTGTTGCAGTTTTCGTTTGTGTCTTTTGCTGCCTGCATGCTTGCAATCGAAAGCCATGACCTACTGGCCACATGTACCCCCTGCAAGGCAAGTCTTCGTTTGGGCACTCACCTTCTGTATGCCTGGATGAAAACTTCAGTGGAGCAAGAGCCTCCTTCGAATGCAACTTGGATATGTCCTTCATGTTGAACTCTAAGCCTTCTTCGAACACGGACTTTCGATTAGGAAAGATGTTTGCTTTGAGCATGAGCTTTCGACTGGGCAATAACTTCCTTCGAGTTAGCTTGTTTCGACCACAGGCTTCGACTGAGACAGAGGCTTCCTTCGAACCAGTGCGCTTCGATCTCACTCCTGCCTTTGACTCAAACCCAAACCTCGTTTGCCAGGCTGTGTTGCATCCATATCTTTACATAGTCAGAAATTTGCACAAGGGTTTCAAGCTTTGTCTGTTGGATACTGCTATTCTAGGCTAAAGGCTACATACTTTTCCTTCAAGCAGAGAGTACTTTATCACAAAAGCAGCTTTCCATCTGATTTCAGTCTGAGCACAAGCCATGTCAGAGGCCTCAGTCACATCTCCTGCACCCAACTGCTGCTGCTGCCAACAGGACCCCCCCACTTGTACTGTCACGTTACAGTATCTTATTATTGTTGCAAGGCTGGCTGTTTTCAAACATATCCATTCTTCTTCTCTATAAATGCAAGAAATTATGCAAAGCTAGGGAGGACTGTCGAGCCAGAGGAACGAATCTGCAGAAAACTGTTCTCAAACACTACAAAAAAATCTCAAGTTCATCAACACTTGAGAAATAAAAAATATCCAGAATCCAAACACTTGTCCCCTTAGAATCTGAAACGTCCATACACCTTGTTACCCTTTCGAATCCAATAGGAAGAACCTCACACTTGTTCTTCTCTGTTGAATCCAGTATCAAGGACGTGACCCCTGGTTTCCCCCTCCGAATCCAGAAGCATTCAAGGGCCACCACTCAAGGCCCCACATCCATTCAACGCCTCCATCAAGGTAATTCACTCTTACCCTTGAGCTTTTTATTTCATGACATAACATGTAAATAAACTCCCTTTCGTTCCAAGCATGTACATACTGTTGTTCCTTTCGTTTCCACCCTGTTAACATGTTTCGTTTTGCTTGTTGTTCGCCTGAATTAGCTTTAGTTATTAAACTGTTTACTAGCATGGCCTTAGGCCATGTTGCTATTTAATGTCTCAAACGAAGTAAACAGGAAACAAGAATATGAAACGAAGCCTCAGGCTTCCTCACTGACTCCAGGCCCAATCGAAGAAGGCAACAAGGCAGAAAGGCCCAGCCAGAGGCACACTTGCACTAAGTCCAGGCTCAGTCGAAAGGTACTCCCATGCTGATGCCAGCTTCCAATCGAAGTACATGACCTGACTGGTGCTAAAGCCCAATCGAAGTACATAACTTGACTGGTGCCAAAGCCCAATCAAAATACATGACTTCGCTGTTGCTGACCCCAATCGAAGGAGGCCAACAGAATGCAAATCGAAGGCTGCTCCTGCCGAAATCGAAGGAGGCCAGCAGAATCCCAATCGAAGGATGCTGCTGCCTGGGTCGAAAAAGCTCTTTTTATTTCTTTTTATCTTATTTTTGCCTTTAAATTTTCTTGCCTTTCAATATGGTTGTAATAACGTAGGATTTTATCTTTCTGCACTTTATTTACTTTGTACAAATGCTAGTAATTATGTGTGTATGATAAGATAAAACCAACAAATAGACCACCAAAAAAAATCAAAGACAAATGCATGCAACGTAACACACTTTGCAGACATGCACCCTTAAGGTAATCTCACTTGTTGCCTCGGAAAATAGTCATGTCCCTCGAGCATGGGCATTTTAGCAAAGACCCTCGATAAAAGATCGTAGTCCCTCGATGACCCTCGATGTTGCCTTCTGTAAACGACATCGTCCCTTACAAAATTTCTAGAACGTCCCATATGTTGCTGTTGTACCCCAAAATTTGCCCTCCCATATTCTTCAAAGTTTTGACAAGCATCATCTCAATTTGCTCAAGTCTACTCAAGGGTTGCACAATTCAAACACCCTCCTAAGCCAGTCAAATTAGGGTTTTGGTTCTTGCAAGGAAGTTGAGGTTTTCAAGGGTCCAATCAAGTCGCATATGCCTATATACATTGCCAAGCATCCATATGCCAAGTTTCAAGGCTCACAAGGTCAAGTTGCACAGTCAAAAGCCCTAATTGCTTCACAATCAACTGTAGGGGTAAAATGGTCATTTGGCAGTCAATAGTCAAAAATTTTGGTCAACATCTTATTTTGAAGCCACAATCATCATTTGATCAAGTCTTGATCATGATTCCACAAGCATGGCTCAAAAGTCATCAAGATGCAAAAGTTTCCAGTTTTGGACAATTGAAAAGTCAACTGTAACTTGACCAAGGCATAACTTTTTCATGGATCATCAGAAAAATCCCATCCAATGCTCATTTTGAAGGGGAGGACATTTCCTACAACTTATCTTCACATTCCAAGTCCAAGAAATTCTCCCACAAAAAGTTACCAATTTCAACATTATAGGTCATTTTCAAAAGTCAACAAAAATGCACTTTAAGTCAAAGACCATAACTTGAGATTAGTAAATTCAAATGACATGGGACCAAAGGCATTGGTTAGAGGACTTCAAGACCTTTCCAAAATGTCCAAGAACATGTTCATATGATCAAAATTGAGCAAGATATGCATTGGAGAAGTTGGGAAATTTTTGTGAAATGGCAAAAGTCAACTATCCTTGAAACTTCAATTTTTGACAAAAGGGCCCACTTTTTTCCACGTGATTCAACCTTGTCATGCCACCCACGTGCCCCATTATCAATTTCAAGATTAAACATTAATTTTTCTATTTTTATTTAATTTTATTTGATTTAATTCATTTTAAATCCATAAAATTCAAATAAAATCAAAAAAATTAATTAAATAACATCATTTGATTTGAATGACTTTTATGTGTCATGAACAACCTACCAATTTCGTGCTAGGGCCATTTTATGCATAAAAATTCAAAATTTGAACAAGCTTGGAATGTTTCTTTAATGGTGGTTATGAAGAATCCAAAAACTTAATTGCAAGGGATCATTAGCTCATAATGTGACATATTCTCATTCATTACTACATATGCAAGTGTGACAAGCCTCATTCACAACCTGAACATTACACAAACGGCCAGAGCAAAATCCAAAAAGTGTCAAAAAAGTGTGGGATCAAAAGGAGTATTGCAAGCATTTTCAGGCCAAAAGGAGAACGTGACTCTCTTCTTTGCCATCCCCTGAAGCTAAAGCAACCCTTGCCACGTCCTAAGATCCATCATACCGCGCTGTAAGTTCTTCCCAGGTCCCCCAAAATTCCATATCATTTTTTCTTATGTGTTTGTGTGCAGGATGCCCAATGCGTTTCACCATGAACCTTCAGCGTTCCACATGCCAAGTGGCCATGATCATCAATCCGAGGGTCAAAAAGTGATGAACACTATATTCTCCAGTCAACGTGCTCCAGGCAATCTCCAAAAGTCAACAAGGCTGGTTAATGGGCCAGCAATTTCCAGGCTTCACACCTCCATTGGGCCATCAACACCCCCATTGGTTTCTATTTCTTTTTTTTTCTTCTATTTTCCTTTTCTTTTTATTTTCTTTTTTTAATTATTATCATTATTGTTAATTAACCTAACAAACTAATTTTTTCACATAAAATTCAATAAAACCAAAAAAAAAACATTTTATTATTTATTAACTTATTTTGTAAATAAATTTTAATATTAATTAATTAGTTGTGTAATTAGAACAATTTCAACATTTTTTTTAATAAGTAAAATTAATTTAGAATTAGAACTTTCAATTTCTTTTTTTATTTTATTAAAAACATAAAAAACACAAAAATATTTTCCTTTTAATTAAATTAATTAATTAGTTATTAGTTTTAATTTCATTAATTACAAAAAAAGGACAAAAATTCAATTCTTTCTTAAAAAAGGGTCAACACCCTAAAGACGTTCCCGATTAAATTTCTATTCGCGCGTATTTATTTATTTTGATTATTTATGTAACTGTCTCCGGATATGTAATAGTTAATTAGGTTTATCGCCTTATTTAAATTCTCGCACTTTATTTTCCAAAACGGGTTTTTGTTTTTTCGGCGATGTATAGACCCGCGCCGTGTAATAGTTAGATTTACATTTCTGCAATTTATTTTCCGCACTCCTAACTGTTAAAAAATGCATGAAAGAATGTATGAAAAATAAAATCAATCCATAGCTTACAAATAACATGTTCAAAGATCAACATAAACTGAAATTGAACACACATGCACATGCCACTCCTAGGGTACGCCTCACTGGTTGCCTCGAACGTGGTCATCAAGTATAGGGTGTCTTAGAGGTCGCCCTCTTGTCTAAAGATCCAGTTGCCTCAAAACGGTTGCCTCGGATAAAAAGGATCTAGGACATTAGGGTTACTTCTAAGGTGTCCTACTATTGCTTCGGTGACCACACTGTCCCTTAATCGAATTGACCCGAACACCTCCAACGATGGTGCTACCTACCTCTCAATGGTGGGATAGCACTATCTAAAGGACTCTTACACAGCCTAATTCCCTAGAGTAGGTAGATTCTCATGGGTACTTGCTCTTTCTCAAAACAAACAAAAATACTTTTCACACTTCACACTTTCTAAAAGTTTTCAAACAAATTTTTCCTACACTCTTGAGGACAGATACAAGAGTAACTTAGAAATTTTTCAAACGAAACTTTTTCAAAACCCACACACACTTGAAAAGCAAACAAATTTTGAAAACATAAGAGCAAGTACCTAAGAGCCCGTGGATAACCACGGATAGAAAGGGTGCTAACACCTTCCATTTCTATAAATCTACCTCCCGAACCGAGAAACATTCTCAAAGAAGGAATTTTGCTGTGCTTTTGTCCTTTCCATGTTGGAGAACATAAAAGACGGTGGCGACTCTTGCTTACCGCGACATTTCGCGAAACCAGCTAAAAAACAGTCAGTTCTCATTCCCACCGATCACAGAACTGGCGACTCTGCTGGGGAATCTTTTTGAAGTGAGGTGTACCTTAGGATTAGATCATACTTATGTTTTCAATTGCTTGCTTTGATTGCTTTAAACATTGTGAGCCTGTTTTGGGAGTATCATAGATCCTAACCCGGATCTGGGGGATACCTTTTAGAAAGTAGCAACAAATTATGAGGGAACTGTGCGGGGTATACCGACACGGTTGAAGCAGTTTGCTACGTTGATGTGGCACTTTGGTGAGTACCAGTAACCCTTGAGTCAAGTCAAGGAGAGTACGGGGCCGCCGCATGGTGTCGTGAAGCATCAACTGACCTTAGGAACCTTACTTGACCATCCTGGCCTCTTTAGGGGTAGTGAGATGACCGACTTTGGTGCAGTCTGAAGTTGGTAGATACTCGATACTACACTCATTGAGGGTTGTTTACTTGGAATATTTTGATCGCCAGTTCAGTGGCTAAATCAAAACAATGAACATAGAAAACAACCCAATGATATTGAGCTCCTTAGAACCCGGATACTTTTAATAGGACAGGTTTTTGAGCCCACCAACTTCAAGAGGGTAGTACCCCAAACTTCATGCTGGCCTAAACTCTAAGGGCTCTTTGTGTGACTTGTGTGCCTTCAAACTTGACTACTTGCATGCTTGTTATCTGACACATGAGTTCCTTGCAGGTTTTGTTTACAGTCCTTAATCTGGACTCATAACAGGGTTTACCTACATTACTCCATGCATAGCATAGCATCATACCATCATACCATTGCATACATCCTGCATAAGGACTAATCCATTTCAAGGATCTCAAGGGTTTGTGATGCAGGTCATGATGAAACAAATGTCTAGCAAGGGGCAAAGGGGATTTATTTTCCTCTAGCCAAGGTTAATGACTTGAGTCAGGGGCTATGACCCACTCGATATGGTGAGCCTTGACTCTTGAAGAAGGACTCTCATCAACATGAAGTTCCTTCCATCAAGCTACAAAATTCAAATTCTAACAATTTTTCTTGTTTACCCCGCGAGATCCTTGAAAACATCGCATGCGTACATACATATCATTGCATTACAGGTACCCTTGGTACAGGTCTCTTACCTTCTTCGCTGTTTATTTCAGCAATGGCTTCCCAACAAGACAACCAGGATCTTCATGATCAAGAGACTAGGTTCGGGGAGATCCTCCTAAATCTATCCAAGGGGCAGGAAGAGCTGAGAACACTCCTCATGGGGACTTTGGTCAGGAACAGTCCAGAAGACGACAAAGACGAACGGCTGAAACGTCGGAAAGCTGAAGTGGATAAAATGAGAACCCAGATGCTGGGGTAAATGGCTCTTATCCAAGACTTATCTCAAAGACAAGGAGAGCTCAGGGTTCTCGTCAACCAACTGCTTCGGGATAACCAACTGGGGAAAACATCTAAGGTTGAAGAGCCAGTCATCATTCAACCACCTTTGGGGCAAAAAGACAAAGGAAAAGCTCCTCAGTTTTCTTCAGGGTCACAAGCCCATCATCAACCTCACCAGCATCAACAGGGTAATCGGCGTAAGCGAAATAAGTCTGGAAGACATTTCTCGGAGACTGGTATACCATCATCACTAATACTGAAACGCTTGTTGGAGGTCAAACTGATTGCTTTAAAGAATCCTCCTAAGAAGCTCAACATAACCTCCCTAAAGTACAATCCTGATGAAAGGTGTGCCTACCATTCTGACAGTCCTGGACATGACACCGACGACTGTTGGAGCTTGAAGAACAAGATCCAGGACTTGATCGACGGAAGGGTGCTGGAGTTCATGCCGGGTGGCCAAATGAAAATCTTCTGCTGAGAATCTTCCATCTGAGATGACTAGTTCAAACTAGAAAAACTTTTGTTCATTTGAATGTTCAATTTGTATTTTTCTTTGATTGTTCAAACAATTATCATGTCAAACGCTGTTATTTCATTAATGCATCGCATATGTCTGTTTTGAATCAATATATTCGCATTCGCTATATTCAAACTGCTTTCATTTTTTTGATGTCAACTCTCAATTAATAATTCTAAAGCCTCTTGAGGGAGGATGACGGAAACGATACCACGATCTCTACAGTATGCTTTTGAACAGACCCCGCTGATGAGGTACAGACATTGTTTCAATTCCTAAACACTGGAGTTATAAGGAAGATCATCCCTCGTCAACCCCTTCGAGCCAAAGAAGTGGGAGTTTTGCTTTTCACAAAAATTAAAACCCTTAATCATAACCTGGGGCAGGGTAGTTCTCTCAGTTGATCCAAGTGCACAACGAATAGCATCAAAGGAGTCTTTCCAAAACAAAAGACGATGATGGTTCTGAATAATCATAAGGACGGGCAGTCATTATTTCAAAAAACAAAAGCCCAACAAGTCAAAACCTATGAAGGAGACTTACAAAACTGGGGCACCCCGCTGACTGTAATCATGAAAAGGAACAGTTCAGGCAAAAAACAGGGATAACGAAATCAAAAAAGAAAGAGGTCCTACAAACCCTCAACCAAAAAAAGAATGATCGTCTATTCAAAATAAATTGTCAATATCCGAACCATCACTGGAATATCAAGGCAAAGACTCAAACAAGGTCCAACGCACGATCAACTGAGTTTAGGTTGAAGAACATCACGAAGAATGGGTGGTTACAAATAAAGTTTGAGCCTTTATCCTTTGTTTCTTAAACCGTGAACCATGCCACGCTACAACCCTTAAAAGTCCTAGTCGAAGCATGGGTTTAGTTTGAAAACATACTGTTACCAAAAGTATCCTGACTCCTTAAGGCTTGCGGTAAAATAACGAGTTGACATCACAGTTCAAAAAAAAATTCACTTGTTTTTATGAAAAAATGCATTTTCAAAAACTTCAAGACAGACATAAGCTTTGCATTCTTAAAATGATTTTGTTTGCATATGACTATTTGTTTGAACAACATGGAAATTCGCACGAAGAATATCTAAGTGAACAAAAGCACTTCCAATCAAGGGGCAGACATGATCATGGTCTATCATCTGGGGCAGTCCAGTCAAGATTCGGAGAATCTCTCAAAAGGCCAACCAGCTTGGGGCAAATCTCCATCTGGATCACTTGGGGCATTGGACGATCAAACAAAGATCTTCTGGTGGTAGGGCAACGCAACACTATTGACAGGGGCACCTCCCTACATCCTGAGAATGCAGACATAGTCGAAAAAATACTACGCATAATCAAAGACCCGCTAGGTTGACGCACCTAGGCAAAAATAAGGGCTTCCCGGCGAACCAAAAGGGTTCGGGCAAAAATAAGGGATGAAATAGAAAAATCTGTACACCCGGCAAGTCGAAAACCTGAAAAGGCGGCTTGGGCAAAAATGGGTATCCCGATGGACTGAAAACCCGAGACGGCGGTCCAGGCAAAAGTTAGGGACCAAAAGCGTACGACTATGTCTCGTCATCTCGTCGCTTGCCTACCAGAAGAAGATTTGTCGATCGGCAGTTATCAAGCACCTCCACGAGGTATCTTCTTCTCCCACATCAGAAACAATGGCAATAATGAGTTGTCCAAGCGGTCTAGTTGCTCTGTCAACAAGGTACCAAGGTAGGTTCAGCTGAAGAACGTGACCAAGATACCTTCACTCCCTGCAGAGTAAGGACAGGTTTCAGCAATACTCTTCCCCCGAGCAGAGTTGGTCTATCATCAGCCCTACAAAAGGCACAGTATCCCTAACAAGTCAGCAAGGCTCTCCCCAAGCAGAGTCAGTCTACTGTCAGCCTTAAGGAAGTCGGGTACCCCCAGAAAATCTCAATATTCCCCAGCGGAGTATACAGATGTTCCTCAGCAAGCATCCCCGACAGTCTTGATCTAAGATTGTTCCCCGGCGGAATACAGACACCCAGTGGAGCCACTTCCCCGGTACGGTTCAAAAATTTCCCCAGGAGAGTTAAATCAATCTCCCCAGTAGATTCTGGAAGCTTATCCCCAGTAGATTATGGAAGCTTATCACCTGCAGAGTACATACGCATCTCCTCGGCTTTATTCAGAAGATTATTCCCCACCGGAGCTTATAACTGGGTTATCCTTAGCTAATTACCACAGAAAGATCGTCCTCGGCGAAGTTCTTCCTATCCCCCAGTGGAGTTCATCATATCCCCCAACATAACTCATCAACGGTATCCCCGGCGGAGTTATCATCAAACCTCAGCGAAGTATCTCTTCCCACAGAGTAATTCCCCGCAGAGTAATCTCTCCAACAAGTTTATTCCCCAACGGAGTCATCTTCTCCTACCAGTTTATTCTTGCAACCATCATTCCCCAGCGGAAACGAAGAACTCTACTCTTTAAACATCAGTCCAGGATTCAACAAGCTCCCGGCGTTCGTCAAGGATTTATTTTCCTAGACGAAAATACATTCATAAATATCACATTATCATACACCATGACGCATGCATATACGCATCATAACACACAAATCTCATTTATTCTTGAGAACATCTTAATATCATGCAGTTCATGTATCATGACACTGCATACAGCTAACGTTTTGCCTTTTCAGGAAAAGATCAATCAAAAGATGATTACCATCTACCTCTACAGTTCCAGATCAACATTGGTAACAAGCCAGGAAATTTTGTGGACGATTGATCGTGGGTTAATATCTGAAACCAGACAGGACAATCATCCACTTGATCATCATGAAGCAACCCCACACCGGTTCCTTCTCAACTTCAGATGTAGTTTTACACGAACTCATCATCAGGCAACCCCACACCGGTTCCTTCTCAACTTCAGATGTAGTTTTACACGAACTCATCATCAGGCAACCCTACACCGGTTCCTTCTCAACTTAAGATGTAGTTTTACACGAACTCATCATCAGGCAACCCTACACTGGTTCCTTCTCAATTTTCAGACGAAGTCTTACACGGACCCACCCTCAACAAGTAACCCTACACCGGTTCCTTTTCTTTCAGAAGAAGTCTTACACGGACTTATCATCGAAGTAACCCTACACCGGTTCCTTTTCTTTCAGGAGAAGTCCTACACGGACTTATCATCAAAGTAACCTTACCCCGGTTCCTCCAGAAGTCTTACACGGACTTACCTCAAGATAACCTTACCCCGGTTCATCAAGAAGTTTTACACGAACTTACCCTGCAGTAACCTTACCCCGGTTCCTCCAGAAGTCTTACACGGACTTACCTCAAGATAACCTTACCCCGGTTCATCAAGAAGTTTTACACGAACTTACCCTGCAGTAACCTTACCCCGGTTCCTCCAGAAGTCTTACACGGACTTATCTCAAGGTAACCCTACACCGGTTCTTCCCGAAGTCTTACACGGACTTATCATCAAAGTAACCCTGCACCGGTTCCTTTTTCTTTCAAAAGAAGTCTTACACAGACTTATCATCAAAGTAACCCTGCACCGGTTCCTTTTTCTTTCAGAAGAAGTCTTACACGGACTTATTATCAAAAGTAACCCTACACCGGTTCCTTTTCTTTCAGAAAAAGTCTTACGCGGACTTATCTCAAGATGACCTTACCCCGGTTCGTCAAGAAGTTTTACACAAACTTACCCTGCAGTAACCTTACCCCGGTTCCTCCAGAAGTCTTACACGGACTTATCTCAAGATGACCTTACCCCGGTTCATCAAGAAGTTTTACACGAACTTACCCTGCAGTAACCTTACCCCGGTTCCTCCAGAAGTCTTACACGGACTTATCTCAAGATGACCTTACCCCGGTTCATCAAGAATTTTTACACGAACTTACCCTGCAATAACCTTACTCCGGTTCATCAAGAAGTCTTACACGGACTTATCTCAAGGTAACCTTACACTGGTTCCTCCAGAAGTCTTACACGGACTTATCTCAAGGTAACCTTACACTGGTTCCCCAAGAAGTTTTACACGAACTTATCCCAAAGAAACCCTACACCGGTTCTCTCTCTCCAGACGTAGTTTTACACGGACTCGTCATCAAGAAACCCTACACAGGTTCTCTCTTTCCAAAGATGAAGTTTTACATGGACTCGTCATTAAGAAACCCTACACAGGTTCTCTCTTTCCAAAGATGAAGTTTTACACAGACTCATCACCCAGAAACCCTACACAGGTTCTCCATTTCCAAGGATGCAGTTTTACACGGACTCGTCATCAGTAAACCCTACACAGGTTTCCTTCTCATCTCCAGATGCAGTTTTACACGGACTCGTCATCAGTAACCCCGCACAGGTTCCCTTCTCAAACTCCAGACGTAGTTTTACACGGACTCGTCATCAGTAAACCCTACACAGGTTTCCTTCTCAGCTCTAGATGCGGTTTTACACGGACTCGTCATCAAAGTAACCCTAAACAGGTTCCTTCTCCATTTCAGATGCAGTTTTACACGAGCTCATCATTAGTCAACCCTACACAGGTTCCCTCTTTCAACTTACAAAAATTACAGTTCAATAGACCACCTCCAGATGGCATCTATAAGCCCATCCACCTATCAACAGTCTCCAATTGGCATCTATAAGCCCATTCCTGACAAGGTTCTGTCACATCTCCAGATGGCATCTATAAGCCCATCATCCCATACCATCTTTCCAAATGGCATCTATAAGCCCATTCTTGACAAGGTTCTGTCACATCTCCAGATGGCATCTATAAGCCCATCCTCCTATCCACCATCTTTTCAAATGGCATCTGTAAGCCCATTCCCGACATCACATTGCTGCTTTTCTACTATGCGAGTGCAAATTTCTGGGCACTCTAGTGTTCAATCATCTTCCACCCTCGGATCACGAAAGGCACACAAGCCAATCTACATCCTCAGGTCTAAGAAGATTGAACAGGGGCAACTATTGTACCCCAAAATTTGCCCTCCCATATTCTTCAAAGTTTTGACAAGCATCATCTCAATTTGCTCAAGTCTACTCAAGGGTTGCACAGTTCAACCACCCTCCTAAGCCAGTCAAATTAGGGTTTTGGTTCTTGCAAGGAAGTTGAGGTTTTCAAGGGTCCAATCAAGTCCCATATGCCTATATACATTGTCGAGCATCCATACGCCAAGTTTCAAGGCTCACAAGGTCAAGTTGCACAGTCAAAAGCCCTAATTGCTTCACAATCAGTTGTAGGGGTAAAATAGTCATTTGGCAGTCAAAAGTCAAAAATTTTGGTCAACATCTTATTTTGAAGCCACAATCATCATTTGATCAAGTCTTGATCATGATTCCATAAGCATGGCTCAAAAATCATCAAGATGCAAAAGTTTCCATTTTTGGACAGCTGAAAAGTTAACTGTAACTTGACCAAGGCATAACTTTTTCATGGATCATCAGAAAAATCCCATCCAATGCTAATTTTGAAGGGGAGGACATTTCCTACAACTCATCTTCACATTCCAAGTCCAAGAAATTCTCCCACAAAAAGTTACCAATTTCAACATTATAGGTCATTTTCAAAAGTCAACAAAAATGCACTTTAAGTGAAAGACCATAACTTGAGATTGGTAAATTCAAATGACATGGGACCAAATGCATTGGTTAGAGGACTTCAAGACCTTTCCAAAATGTCCAAGAACATGTTCATATGATCAAAATTGAGCAAGATATGCATTGGAGAAGTTGGGAAATTTTTGTGAAATGGCAAAAGTCAACTATCCTTGAAACTTCAAGTTTTGACAAAAGGGCCCACTTTTTTCAACTTGATTCAGCCTTGTCATGCCACCCACGTGTCCCATGATCAATTTCAAGATTAAACATTAATTTTTCTATTTTTATTTAATTTTATTTGATTTAATTCATTTTAAATCCATAAAATTCAAATAAAATCAAAAAAATTAATTAAATAACATCTTTTGATTTGAATGACTTTTATGTGTCATGAACAACCTACCAATTTCGTGCTAGGGCCATTTTATGCATAAAAATTCAAAATTTGAACAAACTTGGAATGTTTCTTTAATGGTGGTTATGAAGAATCCAAAAACTTAATTGCAAGGGATCATTAGCTCATAATGTGACCTATTCTCATTCATTACTACATATGCAAGTGTGACAAGCCTCATTCACAACCTGAACATTACACAAACGGCCAGAGCAAAATCCAAAAAGTGTCAAAAAAAGTGTGAGATCAAAAGGAGTATTGCAAGCATTTTCAGGCCAAAAGGAGAACGTGACTCTCTTCTTTGCCATCCCCTGAAGCTAAAGCAACCCTTGCCACGTCCTAAGATCCCTCATACCACGCTGTAAGTTCTTCCCAGGTCCCCCAAAATTCCATATCATTTTTTCTTATGTGTTTGTGTGCAGGATGCCCAGTGCGTTTCACCATGAACCTTCAGCGTTCCACATGCCAAGTGGCCATGATCATCAATCCGAGGGTCAAAAAGTGATGAACACTATATTCTCCAGTCAACGTGCTCCAGGAAATCTCCAAAAGTCAACAAGGCTGGTTAATGGGCCAGCAATTTCCAGGCTTCACACCTCCATTGGGCCATCAACACCCCCATTGGTTTCTATTTCTTTTTTTTCTATTTTCCTTTTCTTTTTATTTTCTTTTTTTAATTATTATCATTATTGTTAATTAACCTAACAAACTAATTTTTCCCATAAAATTCAATAAAACCAAAAAAAAAACATTTTATTATTTATTAACTTATCTTGTAAATAAATTTTAATATTAATTAATTAGTTGTGTAATTAGAACAATTTCAACATTTTTTTTAATAAGTAAAATTAATTTAGAATTAGAACTTTCAACTTTTAATTTCTTTTTTTTATTTTATTAAAAACATAAAAAACACAAAAATATTTTCCTTTTAATTAAAATAATTAATTAGTTATTAGTTTTAATTTCATTAATTACAAAAAAAGGACAAAAATTCAATTCTTTCTTAAAAAAGGGTCAACACCCTAAAGACGTTCCCGATTAAATTTCTATTCGCGCGTATTTATTTATTTTGATTATTTATGTAACTGTCTCCGGATATGTAATAGTTAATTAGGTTTATCGCCTTATTTAAATTCTCACACTTTATTTTCCAAAACGGGTTTTTGTTTTTTCGGCGATGTATAGACTCGCGCCTTGTAATAGTTAGATTTACATTTCTGCAATTTATTTTCCGTACTCCTAACTGTTAAAAAATGCATGAAAGAATGTATGAAAAATAAAATCAATCCGTAGCTCACAAATAACATGTTCAAAGATCAACATAAACTGAAATTGAACACACATGCACATGCCACTCCTAGGGTACGCCTCACTGGTTGCCTCGAACGTGGTCATCAAGTATAGGGTGTCTTAGAGGTCGCCCTCTTGTCTAAAGATCCAGTTGCCTCGAAACGGTTTCCTCTGATAAAAAGGATCTAGGACATTAGGGTTACTTTTAAGGTGTCCTACTATTGCTTCGGTTACCACACTGTCCCTTAATCGAATTAACCCGAACACCTCCAACGATGGTGCTACCTACCTCTCAATGGTGGGATAGCACTATCTAAAGGACTCTTACACAGCCTAATTCCTTAGAGTAGGTAGATTCTCATGGGTACTTGCTCTTTCTCAAAACAAACAAAAATACTTTTCACACTTCACACTTTCTAAAAGTTTTCAAACAAATTTTTCCTACACTCTTGAGGACAGATACAAGAGTTACTTAGAAATTTTTCAAACGAAACTTTTTCAAAACCCACACACACTTGAAAAGCAAACAAATTTTGAAAACATAAGAGCAAGTACCTAAGAGCCCGTGGATAACCACAGATAGAAAGGGTGCTAACACCTTCCCTTTCTATAAATCTACCTCCTGAACCGAGAAACATTCTCAAAGAAGGAATTTTGCTGTGCTTTTGTCCTTTCCATGTTGGAGAACATAAAAGACGGTGGCGACCCTTGCTTACCGCGACATTTCGCGAAACCAGCTAAAAAACAGTTAATTCTCATTCCCACCGATCACAGTTGCCTTCTATGACTATACAAACGTCCCGCGCCCGTCCCGTTCAACATCCTAACGCAAGGTTTTTCACCAAATACAATGGTGAAACAACACTGTTAAAAGGGTTAAAAAGCATAAGAAAGATCTTTGAGTTAAAATAGGGTAGATAGCTCTTAGTTACTTGATCAAACTTGCAAAACACACTTGCCATTTTCAAACACATCTCACAAACACACTTTTGAACTATTTTCGAAACAAACACTTTGTTGGCGTTCTTATAGAAACGAGAACCATTACGAAGTTCCATTTTCAAACAACTTTCAAAAACACACACCACAAGCACATTCAAACAAAAGCAAGTGATCTAAAAACGAGTAACTAAGAGCCCATGGAAAACCATGGATGAAAAGGGTGCTAGCACCTTCCCTTTTCATAATCTACCCCCCGAACCCACGAAAACATCTCAAAAGGTCTTTCCTGTGCTTTTTGACCTTTCCTTAGGATAAAATAAAAAGTCGGTGGCGACTCTTGCTAAACCGAACATTTGCGAACACAAACGCAAAACCACAAGTCAGTTCTCCCACCGTATCACAGAACTGGCGACTCTGGTGGGGAAAGTTCTAAAAGTGGGGTTACCTTAGGGTTTTAGATCACCTTTACATGCTTGCTTTGATTGCTTTGATTGCTTTACTTTTTGGGTTCCTTGCTTGGGTTTGTTTTAAATCCTACACCCGCATTTGGGGGCACCTTTTTAGGTAAATAGCAATAAACTATGAGGGAACTGTGTGGGGTATACTGACATGGTTGAAGCAGTAGCTATGTTAGTGTGACATATTTGTGGGTACCGGTAGCCCTTGAGTAGTCAAGGAGAATACGGGGCCGCTGAGCGATGTCATGAAACACTAATGAACTCTTAGAACCTTACTTGACCATCTTGGCCTTTTTAGGGGTAGTGAGATGACCGACTTTGGTGCAGTCCGAAGTTGGTAGATACTCGATACTACACTCATAGAGGATTATTTTCTTGGAATATTTTGGTCGCCAGTTAAGTGGCTAAACCAAAACAATGAACACAGAAAATAATCCGGTGATATTGAGCTCCTTAGAACCCGGTTACTATTTATAGGTCAGGTTGAGCCAACTAACTTCAAGAGGGTACTTACCTACAAACCCCATGAAAGCCTAAACCTAAGGACTTGTTTGCTTTGTGTGAATATGATCGCCTGTATATACACTTGCTTACTTTTCATACATGTACATAACATCATAACATCATACCATAGCATTTTCAATAACCATTTCAAGAATCTTAGGGGTCTTTTTGATGAAGGGTCACGTTGAACCAGACGTCTACCAAAGGGTAAGAGGTTTCATTTTCCTCTAAACAAACGCCGTCAAAGATCAAGTGCAACAACTTAAATCAGGGGCTATGACCCACTCGACATGGTGAGCTTGATTCTCGTGGAAAGACATCCACCATTACAAAGTTCTCCAATCAAAGATGTTGATCAAAGTTCAACCTCTAACATTTTTCTTGTGTTTACCCCGAGAGATCCTTGAAAACATTGCATACATATATCATACATATCATTGCATAACAGGTTTCTCCTACAGGTCTCCTTATCTTCCTACTGTTTATTTCAGTAAGATGGATATGGAACAAACGGTGAAAGACCTCCAAGCTCAAAACGCTCAATTCCAACAAATGCTTCTGGCTATGGGTAAAGGGCAAGAGGATCTGAAAGCTCTCCTTCTCAAAGACAAGAAGAAGAAGTCCAAGAAGGAAGCGAGCATCCTGAACTTGAGAAGAAGACCTAAAACCCTATACCTTTCAACTCCATCCAACATAGGGGATAGTCTTAAAGAAGACCACAATTTGGAGATTGATGAAGTTGAAGCTGACTACTCCGAGGAACAATATCCTCCCGCTGATGACAAGTACAAACAGTTGGAGGATCGCCTCAGTGCTATGGAGATTCAACAAATACCTGGCTTGGATTTATGAGACATGGGTTTAGTTTCTGGTTTAGTCATTCCGCCAATGTTCAAGGTTCCTACCTTTGCCTGTACGATGGAGTCTCTTGCCCTAAGATGCACTTAAAATCTTATGTCCGCAAGATTCAACCATACACAACTGATCCAAAGCTTTGGATCCATTTCTTCCAAGAAAGCCTGGTAGGGACTCAACTCGAGTGGTTCTATCAATTGGAGAGTTCTCGCATCCACACCTGGGAGGACTTAGTTGTTGCTTTTTATAAGCAATATCAGTATAATGCTGATCTTGCACCACCTCGTGTGCAATTGCAGAACATGACCATAGGTTCCAATGAGAGCTTCAAAGGATACACCCAAAAGTGGAGAGATCTGGCCGGTAGGGTGCAACCCCCTTTAACTGACAGGGAGCTGATTGACATCTTCATGGGAACATTGACAGGGCCTTTCTTTAAACACTTGATCGGAAGTTCTTCAGACGGGTTCACCGAGCTAATACTGACCGGCGAAAGGGTCGAAGCTGGCATCAAAAGTGGGAAGATTCAGGAAGCTACACCTTCTGATGCTCAGAAAAAGCCCTACAATGGGAAGAAAGAGTCAAATGTTGTGTATGGTCAAAAGAGTCATCATGACCAACACGTAGGAGCAATCTTGATCTCTAATCCTACGCCTGCTCAACAAGGACAGGGGCATCGGCGTAAGGAGGTCGCGCCTAAAAGACAATTCACTAAGATCAACATGTCATTGGGTCAAGCGCTACAACGCATGTTGGAGGCAGAGCTGATTACATTAAAGGCTCCTCTCCGGAACCCAAATACTTCCGCTCCTACCTATCATCCTAATGAAAGGTGTGCATACCACTCTGACAGTCCGGGACATGACACAAACAAATGTTGGGCTCTGAAGAACAAGGTCCAAAACATGATTGATGCCAAAGAGATCAAGTTTGACCCTCCGGAGACTCCAAACATGATCACTGCTCCTATGCCAAATCATTGAAGGCTTTTGTTTCATTTGAATTTTCAACTTGTAATTTCTTTTGTTATTCAAACAATTATCTATTAATGTCAAACTTTGTTTCATTAGTGCACTGCATATGTTTGTCTTGAATTATTTCATTCGTTTTCATTTCATTTAAACTATGCTTTCTACTGTCTTTATGATATTCAACTCTTGCTAAAAGTTACAAGCCTTTAGAGGGAGGATGACGAAACAATGCCATAATCTCATACAGTATGCTTTTGAACAAACCTTGCTAACGATGTACAGGCATTTCTTTCAAATCCTAAACACTGGAGTTATAAGGAAGATAATCCCTAGTCAACCCCTTCGAGCCAAAGAAGTAGGAGTTTTCTGTTTTTAAACAAATTGAAACCTTTGATTTAAACCTGGGGCAGGGTAGTCTCCCAGTTAATTCAAACGCGCGTTAAGCCGCAAACTCTCACCTCGTAATACAACGAATGACATCAAAAACATTCCTCTGGAATCAAAAGATGGTGATGGTTCCCTACCAAATAGGCAATCATTATCTCTCAAAAAGAAAAGCCCACTAAGTCAAAACCTACAAAGGAGACTTAAGAAAAATGGGGCATCCCGCTGACTGTAATCTCAAAACAGGAACGGTCAGGAAAAAATTAGGGATACCAAATCAAAAGAACGAGGTCATTACAAATCCTCGACAACATGAAAAATGTTGCAAAAATGACTGCCTTCCAACAAATTCAACTTGTGTGAACCATCACCAAAAACGTCGTTCCAGACTCATTTGGAGTTCAAATGCACAATTAACTGAGTTTAGGATTGAAGAACATCACCAAGAGCGGGTGGGTACAAATATACTTTGAGCCTTTATCCTTTGTTTCTTAAACTGTGAACCAAGCCACGTTACAACCCTTCAAAAGTCCTAACTAAAGCATGGGTTAGTTCGAAAGCATACTGTTACAAAAGGTATCCTGACTCCTGTAAGGCTTTGCCCTAAATCTTGTGTTGAATTTGTCTTATAAAAAGTTTCTGCTAAAAAACACATTTTTTCAAAACTTCAAGACAAGCATAAACTTTGCATTATTTGAATATCACTGTTTGCATTTGGCTATTTGTTTGACAGCGGAGAAATTCACACAATGAATATTCGATGAACGAAAGCCCCCTCAGTGAATAAAATCACTTCAAAAAGGATGACACTTCCATTGACAAATCTCCTATCAACAGGGGGACTTAACATGTCACTATCCAGCACACCTGGGGCAGTCCTGTCAAGATTTCGAGAAATCTCTGAAGAAGTGCAGAGTAACCAGAGGCAAGTCTCCATCTCCATCACTTGGGGCATTGAGCGTCAATCCCAGCAAAGGGTTGCGTACAATCAAACTATTTGGCAATGCCACAAACACTCGCTGCTAGGGGCAATGACAAGTCTCCTCAAAGTCCTTCTCATAGGATGATTCCCCAACAAGGGTTTAATCTCTGAAAACCTTTCCCCAGCTGAATCAACCTCAAGAATCCTCAAGGACTTTCCCTCAACGAAGTCGTCACCTCTCAAGCAGACCGACGATAGGGTTTATTTCCCCAACAACACCAGGATTCCCCTACTTAAGTTTGCCTCTCCGACTACTACAAATCAAAGGACCACAACTCCTATTCCCCAGTAGACTACTCTACAATCCCCAGCAAGTTACTGCGAAACCTGGACCCGACCAGATATCAGTTCAACTTCGACTTCCCAGTAGAGCAACAGGCAACCAAGACTCCTGAACTCTTTTCCCAAGCAGGAATAAACATTATCCCCACAGAGTTTTCAATATTCCCCAGCGGAGTTCTCCTCAAACAACAAAGTAGGAATCTATTGGGAACATTCTAGGCAAAGTTTGAAGGCACACATACTCTTCAACAGCAGTCCAGGATTTAATGACTCCCCAGCTTTTGTCAAGGATTTATTTTCCCAGACAAAAGTACATTCATTAACATTTCGCATTTCATACAGGATAAGTGCATACAATGCAATCCCATTTACTTTGAGAACATCATTACACAATGCATACATCATGACATTGCATACAACTAACTCTTTACCTTTTCAGGAAAGATCAATCAACAGGCAAAAATCATCATCTTCTGAGATTTCCTTCTAGAAACGGTTCAGATGCGATCTAGATATGGCTGACATTCTGATACTTATTCCAGATTTCCTCCTAGAGACAGTTCATATGCGATCCAGATATGGCTGACATTCTGATACTTATTCCAGATTTCCTTCTAGAGACAGTTCAGATGCGATCCAGAAATGGCTGACATTCTGATACTTATTCCAGATTCCTTCTAGAGACAGTTCAGATGCGATCCAGATATGGCTGACATTCTGATACTTATTCCAGATTTCCTTCTAGAGACAGTTCAGATGCGATCCAGATATGGCTGACATTCTGATATTTATTCCAGGTTCATTCAAAATACAGTCCAGATACGATCCAGATTCAGATGTCATTCTGTCACTCATTCAAATACAGTCCAGATACGATCCAGATTCGGATGTCATTCTGTCACTTATTAAAATACAGTCCAGATACGATCCAGATTCAGATGTCATTCTATCACTCATTAAAATACAGTCCAGATACGATCCAGATTCGGATGTCATTCTGTCACTCACTCAAAATACAGTCTAGATACGATCCAGATTCGGATGTTATTTTGTCACTCATTCAAAATACAGTCCAGATACGATCCACATTCGGATGTCATTCTGTCACTCATTCAAAATACAGTCCAGATACGATCCAGATTCGGATGTCATTCTGTCACTCGTTCAAAATATAGTCCAGATACGATCCAGATTCGGATGTCATTCTGTCACTCATTCAAAATACAGTCCAGATACGATCCAGATTCTGATGTCATTCTGTCACTCATTCAAAATACAGTCCAAATACGATCCAGGTTCGGATGTCATTTTGTCACTCGTTCAAAATATAGTCCAGATACGATCCAGATTCAGATGTCATTCTGTCACTCATTAAAATACAATCCAAATACGATCCAGATTCGGATGTCATTCTGTCACTCATTCAAAATACAGTCTAGATACGATCCAGATTCGGATGTCATTCTGTCACTCATTCAAAATATAGTCCAGATACGATCCAGATCCGGATGTCATTCTGTCACTCATTCAAAATACAGTCCAGATACGATCCAGATTTGGATGTCATTCTGTCACTCGTTCAAAATATAGTCCAGATACGATCCAGATTCGGATGTCATTCTGTCACTCATTCAAAAAACAGTCCATATACGATCCAGATTCGGATGTGATTCTATCACTCATTCAAATACAGTCCAGATACGATCCATATTCGGATGTCATTCTATCACTCATTCAAATACAGTCCAGATACGATCCAGATTCAGATGTCATTCTGTCACTCATTCAAATACAGTCCAGATACGATCCAGATTCGGATGTCATTTTGTTACTCATTCAAATACATTTCAGATACGCTCCAGACACGGACGCCATTTCTTTTGCTCATACAGACTCAGTCCCCAGATACAGTTCAATGGCATTCTAGACACGAATACCATTTTGATACTCATTCTTCTGACCTACAACATTGCACTTACAACAAACAATCTTAGATGGCATCTTTAAGCCCATCTCCGACAAGATTCTATCACATCTCCAAATGGCATCTGTAAGCCCATTCCCGACATCGCAATGCTGATACTACACCATGCGAGTGCAAATTTTTGGGCACTCTAGTGTTCAATTATCTTCCACCTTCGGATCACGAAAGGCTCGAAAGCCAATCTATATCCTCAGGTTTAAGAAAATTGAACAGGGGCAACTGTTGTACCCCAAAATTTGCCCTCTCATTCTTCAAGGCCTTTCTCACAAGGACTCTCAAGGTTCAAGCTTGAACAAGTGCATTTGGATTTTCTAATACCAAAATTAAAAGGAAACTGTCAAAAATGGGGAAAACAGATAAAAATATTATTTTGACAAAAATAGAAGAAATACAAGTGCTCTTCGATCAACATCCTTTGATTGGCCTTTTGGCCTCTTTCGATGCTAGCTTGGCTTGCATCTTTCGATTGGCATTTTGGCCTCTTTCGACACAAGCTTGGCTTGCATCCTTCGATTGGCCTTTTGGCCTCTTTCGACACAAGCTTGGCTTGCATCCTTCGATTTAGCCTTTTGGCCTCTTTCGCCTGGGCATGTGACTTCTTGTTGTAGTTTTCGTTTGTGTCTTTTGATGCCTGCATGCTTACAATCGAAAGCCATGACCTACTGGCCACATGTACCCCCTGCAAGGCAAGTCTTCGTTTGGGAACTCACCTTCTGTGTGCGTGGATGAAAACTTCAGTGGGGGCAAAGAGCCTCCTTCGAATGCAACTTGGATATGTCCTTCATGTTGAACTCTAAGCCTCCTTCGAACATGGACTTTCGATTAGGAAAGATGTTTGCTTCGAGCATGAGCTTCAATTGGGCAATATGCTATCCTTCGAGCATGAGCTTTCGACTGGGCAATAACTTCCTTCGAGTTAGCTTGTTTCGACCACAGGCTTCGACTGAGACAAAGGCTTCCTTCGAACCAGTGCGCTTCGATCTCACTCCTGCCTTTGACTCAAACCCAAACCTCGTTTGCCAGGCTGTGTTGCATCCAGATCTTTACATAGTCAGAAATTTGCACAAGGGTTTCAAGCTTTGTCTGTTGGATACTTCTATTCTGGGCTAAAGGCTACATACTTTTTCTTCAAGCAGAGAGTACTTTATCACAAAAGCAGCTTTCCATCTGATTTCAATCTGAGCACAAGCCATGTCAGAGGCCTCAGTCACATCTCCTGCACCCAACTGCTGCTGCTGCCAACAGGCCCCCCCACTTGTACTGTCACGTTACAGTATTTTATTATTGTTGCAAGGCTGGATGTTTTCAAACATATCTATTCTTCTTCTCTATAAATACAAGAATTTATGCAAAGCTAGGGAGGACTTTCGAGCCAGGGGAACGAATCTGCAGAAAACTGTTCTCAAACACTACAAAAAAATATCAAGTTCATCAACACTTGAGAAATAAAAAATATCCAGAATCCAAACACTTGTCCCCTTAGAATCTGAAACGTCCATACACCTTGTTACCCTTTCGAATCCAGTAGGAAGAACCTCACACTTATTCTTCTCTGTTGAATCCAGTATCAAGGACGTGACCCCTGGTTTCCCCCTCCGAATCCAGAAGCATTCAAGGGCCACCACTCAAGGCCCCACATCCATTCAACGCCTCCATCAAGGTAAGTCACTCTTACCCTTGAGCTTTTCATTTCATGACATAACATATAAATAAACTCCCTTTCGTTCCAAGCATGTACATATTGATGTTCCTTTCGTTTCCACCCTGTTAACATGTTTCGTTTTTCTTGTTGTTCGCCTGAATTAGCTTTAGTTATTACACTGTTTACTAGCATGGCCTTAGGCCATGTTGCTATTTAATGTCTCAAACGAAGTAAACAGGAAACATGAATATGAAACGAAGCCTCAGGCTTCCTCACTGACTCCAGGCCCAATCGAAGAAGGCAACAAGGCAGAAAGGCCCAGCCAGAGGCACACTTGCACTAAGTCCAGGCTCAGTCGAAAGGTACTCCCATGCTGATGCCAGCTTCCAATCGAAGTACATGACCTGACTGGTGCCAAAGCCCAATCGAAGTACATAACCTGACTGGTGCCAAATCCCAATCAAAAGACATGACTTCGCTGTTGCTGACCCCAATCGAAGGAGGCCAACAGAATGCAAATCGAAGGCTGCTCCTGCCGAAATCGAAGGAGGTCAGCAGAATCCCAATCGAAGGATGCTGCTGCCTGGGTCGAAAAATCTCTTTTTATTTATTTTTATCTTATTTTTGCCTTTACATTTTCTTGCCTTTCAATATGGTTGTAATAGCGTAGGATTTTATCTTTCTGCACTTTATTTACTTTGTACAAATGCTAGTAATTAGGTGTGTATGATAAGATAAAACCAACAAATAGACCACCAAAAAAATCAAAGACAAATGCATGCAACGAAACACACTTTGCACACATGCACCCTTAAGGTAATCTCACTTGTTGCCTCAGAAAATAGTCATGTCCCTCGAGCATGGGCGTTTTAGCAAAGACCCTCGATAAAAGATCGTAGTCCCTCGATGAACCTCGATGTTGCCTTCAGTAAACGATCTCGTCCCTTACAAAATTGCTAGAACGTCCCATATGTTGCCTTCTATGACTATACAAACGTCCCGCGCCCGTCCCGTTCAACATCCCAACCCAAGGTTGTTCACTAAATACAATGGTGAAACAACACTGTTAAAAGGGTTAAAAAGCATAAGAAAGATATTTGAGTTAAAATAGGGTAGATAGCTCTTAGTTACTCGATCAAACTTGCAAAACACACTTGCCATTTTCAAACACATCTCACAAACACACTTTTGAACTATTTTCGAAACAAACACTTTGTTGGCGTTCTTATAGAAACGAGAACCATTACGAAGTTCCATTTTCAAACAACTTTCAAAAACACACACCACAAGCACATTCAAACAAAAGCAAGTGATCTAAAAACGAGTAACTAAGAGCCCATAGAAAACCATGGATGAAAAGGGTGCTAGCACCTTCCCTTTTCATAATCTACCCCCCGAACCCACGAAAACATCTCAAAAGGTCTTTCCTGTGCCTTTTGACCTTTCCTTAGGATAAAATAAAAAGTCGGTGACGACTCTTGCTAAACCAAACATTTGCGAACACAAACGCAAAACCACAAGTCAGTTCTCCCACTATATCACAGTAGGAATATAAGAAGTGTCAGAATAAATCTATGGTTAATTTACACTGGAATAATGGATGTGTCGAGTTGAGTACTAGAATAATATCCATAAATAGATTGTATTTGACTCATTTCTGAAATTTGAATTTGAATGAATATCAGAATGGCGTCCGTGTTTGGAGCATATCTGAAAGCTGAATCCAAATGAGTATCAGAATGGCGTCCGTGTCTGGAGCATATCTGAACTTTATCTGAAAGTTGAATTTGAATGAGTATCAGAATGGAATTCGTGTCTAGAGCGTATCTGAACTGTATCTGAAAACTGAATCTGAATGAATATTAGAATGGTATCCGTTTCTGGAGAGTATCTGAACTGTATGTGAAAGTTGAATTTGAATGAGTATCAGAATGGCGTCAGTGTCTGGAGCGTATCTGAATTGTATCTGAAAGCTGAATGAGAAGAAACCCATTTATGATCACTTCAGCTGGTCGTATAGATAATTGTCCTGGCTTGTTTTTAGGTATCAATCTCTGACTTTTTGCAAATTGTTGATGATAGCCATCTGTTGTTTGATCTTTCCTGAAAAGATGAAAGTTTAGTTGTATGCAATATCATGATGTATGAAATGCATTGTATAATGATTTTCTCAATAAAGTGAATGAGATTATGTTGTATGCATTCGTGTTGTCAATGTTATGACGTATGGATGCGATGTATGGGCATGTAAGCTATGCTGTTGTAACACTGTTGGATTAGGGAAAATAAATCCCTGACTGCTTGGGACGTGGAGTGTAAGTCTTCATGTTTTGAAGTGCTGATGAGTTGATGAGCTTCTATTAGTTAGATAAATAAACCTTGTTGTAAGGGAAACACCAGGTATGGATTGTTAAATCTTGTTAGAGAATCCTGAGAAATTGGACGACCTTTACTGGGGAGTGATAAACTGGAAGTTTTGTTCCGCCGGGGATGTAAGAGAACTTGACATCATTAAGCTGCACATTGTGGGGGATTTTATGGAATAGTCTAAATATATTATCCTATTTCTTAAAGCCATTAGTGATTGTCTTCTATTTCTGCTCCTTTTTATTCATTTGTAAACAGTAATTATGTTCAAATGCAGATGTTCAAAAGTAAATCATTGGACGTTTTTGTAAACAAAACACAGAAATAAAGAAAAACATATAGTTTTTCACTTTCAAAGGAATATCTTTGCATTAACTTGAATAAGTATTTTGTACAATGAGACAAACATCCTAGTAAGAGAATTTTGTCGTAAAATATGAAAATTTGATACAAAGAAAAGATAGCTATGTGCAATAATCCCATGGGGTTCCCATTCTGCTATAGCCTTCGTGCCTCTGAGCATCTTGTCCACTTGTTGCCTTGTCTGAAGTTGATTAGATTTATTAGACACGTTGAGTTTGTCAGTCGAAGCCAAAGGTTGACTGCAAGGTGATCTAACAGGACATAGTCATACGCTTTAATTCCCTAACTTTTTCCTGGACCGCCCTTTCGGGTTTTCAGTCCACCGGGATACCCTTTTTTGCCCAAGTCGCCCTTTCGGGTTTTCGACTTGCCTAGTGTACAATTTTTTTTGTTTTAACCCTAATTTTTGCCCGAACCTTTTTTTTTTGGTTCGGCGGGATGCCCTTGTTTTGCCTAGGTGTATCAACCTAGCGGGTCTCTTATGCGTAGTGTCTTTTGACTATGTCTGCATTCACAGGGTGTGGAAGGTCGTCGCCATCCATAGTGGTCAAGATCATTTCTCCACCAGAGAATATGCTTTTGATCACAAATGGTCCTTCGTATGTAGGAGTCCATTTTCCCCTGGGATCACCCTGCGGCAGTATGATGCACTTGATCACCAAATCCCCAACTTGATACACATGACGTATGACCTTTTTGTTGAAAGTCTTGATCATCCGTTTTTGATACATTTGACCATGACAAACAACAGTAAGCCTTTTCTCATAAATCAAGTTCAGTTGATCAAGCCGAGTTTGGATCCAATCGTCTTTACTCAATCCTGCATCCTTTATGATTCTCAGAGAAGGGATCTGGACCTCAATAGGCAAGACAACTTCCATGTTGTATACCAAAGAGTAAGGTGTTACCCTGGTCGATGTGCGCTCCGTGGTACGGTAACCGTGGAGAGCGAATGGTAGCATCTCATGCCAGTCCTTATAGGTTACTATCATTTTCTGTATGATATTTTTAATGTTCTTGTTTCCGGCTTCGACGACACCATTCATCTTTGGCCGGTAAGGGGAAGAATTATGGTGTTGGATTTTGAATTGCATGCACAGTGCGGTGATCATAGTATTGTTGAGATTCGTACCTGTGATCGGTGGATCTGGAACTGACTGTTTAACGCTTGTTCGCGAAATGTCGCGGAAGCAAGAGTCGCCACCGTCTTTTATTTTCTCCAAATGGAAAGGACAAAAGCACAGAAAAATTCCTTAAAGAGATTGCTCTCGGTTCGGGAGGTAGATTATAGAAAGGGAAGGTGTTAGCACCCTTTCTATCCATGGTTATCCATGGGCTCTTAGATACTTGCTCACTTGTGTTTTCAAAAATGGTTTGTTTGCTTTTCAACTGTGGGTTTTAAAAAGTTTCTTTGAAAATTCCAGTTCGACTCTTGTATCTGTCCTCAAGAGTGTTTGAAAAAATGCTTTCGAAAGCTTTTTGAAAATGTGTCGGTGTGAAAAGTATTTTTGAATTTGTTTTGAAATTTAGAGCAAGTATTTAGAGTCGTCTACCTACCCTAAGGAATTCGTCTGTGTAGATGTCCTTAAAGTAGTGCCATCCCACCATTGAGAGGTAGGTAGCACCACCGTTGGAGGTGTTCGGGTCAATTCGAGGTTCGAGACATGGTGATCACCAAAGCAATAGGAAGACACCTTAGAAGCTACCCTCATGCCAGGTTCCCGGATCATGAGGACTTACTAAGACATCCTCTACTCGACGATCACCTTTCGAGGCAAGGCAACAGTGAGGCGTACCCTAGGGGTGGTGTGTGATTTTGTGTGTCAGATTCATTTGCATTTATCTTGTTCATGTCAAAGTGATCTATGCGTTTGTTTTTTTATTTTAGGCCATTCATTCTTGCATGCATTTATTTAACAGTTAAAAAGTTGCGGAAAGATAAAATTCTAAACTATTACAAAAGGCGCGGGTCCACATCGCCAAAATTTCCAGAACCCGATTTGACAGAAAAATAAAGAATTAAGATAAAGGTAAAATGCGAGAAATTAATTACACGGCTTTGGGAGAGGTACATAAAAATTATACGAAAAAGAAATAAACACGCGAATTAAATAAGAATTAAAAACGAGGGCGTTGGACCCTTTTTGCAAAATTAAATTAAATGATTAAATTAATTAAAATTAAAAGAAAAGGAAATTGTTTTTGGTATTTTTGTATTTTTATGACTTTAATGAAAAAGATTAATTAAAATAAAATATTAACCCTAATTCTAATTGTTTTAGTTTATTATTAAAAAAATATTAAAGTTTAAACCTAAGTTAACCTAATTATTTACATGCAATTTTAATTATAAAATAAATAATATTTAATTATTAGTGAAGAAAAATAAAAAAGGATGAAAATTATTACAAACCCTAATTCTACCAATTTTAGATTTTTATTAAAAAAAGTTAAGATTAAAACCTAAATTAAAAAAACTAAGTTAATTAATGAACTTTATTTACAAAAAATATAACATTAAATAAAAATATTTATTATTTTTTTATCTTTTCTGATTTTTGTGTTGTTTTTTTTATATTTTTTTATGAAAAATAATTAAATTAAAGACTTAATTAAAATAAAGACAATAATTGAAAATAATACTAAAATAATGAAAAGAAATAATGCAAACCTAGGGGATTCTGCCCCTAATTTGGAGGGTATGCTTAGCATTTTTGGGCCCAATTGTTCATGGCCTGGTGGACTTTCCAGCTAGCGTGCAACGTTTTTGACTCATGTCCATGATATGCTTCCAACGACAGCCCTTGGATTGATCTCATCATGTGCGTGAAAGGCTTGATTTTGAGGACGTATGGTACACCTTAGCGCTGAAACTGCATATGAACGTTATATGAAAAATAATATGAAAGGGGGGTGAGGACCTGGGGTTCGAACCCAGGTCCTGTGGTTTACCAAGCGTCTTCCCTACCACTCAAGCCAACGCGTTTATTCTCTAATCTGATGGACGCTAAATAATATAATAAGAAAAACAATGGATTAGTGGACAAAATAAAAATGCGCTAATTATTTGAATCATCCAATGGTATTCTTCCACGCCTATCTTCTTCTTCTTCGTTTATTTTTTCTGAAACACAAAACTATAAGCAACGGTTTTTGAACCGTTCCAAAATATACCATTCCAGAAAATAGCGATTAGGAATCCTTGCATTAGAAATTAGGCGCGAGGGTCGTTTTGTTTTCGTCTAAGAGCGCTGAGTTAAATGGCCTAGGTCCCATGTGCCAATTGTTCCTTAATTAAAAAACCCTAATTCAAGGTCCTGGAAACCCTAGCGCGCATTCATGGTGAAATCCTCAAGGGTGCACAAAAACACAATTAAACCATACAGTTAGCATTAGAATCAAATAATGAATATGAATCAAATATTAAAAAGTGCCAAAAACGCATGATTCATGATGTACAAATGCAAGAAATTTTCTGTACAGGTGGCGTTCGTTTTACCAATTCTCGATGTTAGGATGAATGATTTTGATCTGTATATGTTCCTTGAAGCCTCAGGAACACAATGGAATCAGTGTTGTGGCTTGAAACGACCTGCAAGTGTGTTTTCAGTTTTGAGTTTTCAAGCAAAAAGTTCAAGTTTGTTTCTTGGTATATGGCGCAGCTTTCAGTCTGTATGCATTAGGGTTGCACTTGGTACTTATGTGTGAAGGTTCTAGGGTTGAGAAACTGATCACAAATCCATGAATTGATGAAAAATATATTTGATTTTCAAGCCATTATTTTGCAATCTTTTTCACATTTTTTTGATACAAATCATGTCCAATTCCATTGATTCTTTCTATATTTGGTTAGGCACGAAATCTTGGAGATATTATATGCATAAAAAGATTGAAAAACCTAGGTTTAGTATTTTTCATGTATTTTAATTAATTAAATGAATTATTAATAATAAAAATCCAAATAAATAAATAAAAAATGAAGAAAAACTTCCCTTTGGGCCAAATGGTCGTGCACATGCCTTGGATAATGAATTGTGGAAGAAAAAGAGGCCCATTAGCAATTTTAGGTCATTTGAATCAATGTTGACTTTTCAAAATATCCAAAAATTTCCCAACTTCTACAAGGCATAACTTGCTCAATATTTAAGCTTTGCTCATGTTCTTGGACATTTTGGAAAGGTCTTTGAGTCCTCTAACCAATGACTTTGGTCCCATGTCATTTTGATTTACCAATCTCAAGTTATGGCCTTTGACTTAAAGTCCCTTTTTGTTGACTTTTGAAAATGACCTATAATGTTGAAATTGATAACTTTTTGTGAGAGCATTTCTTGTACTTGAAGTGTGAAGAGGAGTTGTTGGAAATGTCTTTCTCTTCAAAATGAGCTTTGGATGGAATTTTTCTGATAATCCATGTGAAAGTTATGCCCTGGTCAATTTTTAGTTGACTTTTTCAACTGTCCAAATATGGAAACTTTTGCATCTTGATGTTTTTTGAGCCAAGCTTTGAGAATCATGATCAAGCATTGATAAAATGATGTTTGTGGCTTCAAAATGAGATGTTGACCAAAAATTTGGACTTTTGACTGCCAAATGACCATTTTGCCCCTACAGTTGACTGTAGTGCAATTAGGGTTTTTGACTGTGCAATTTTGTACTGAAAGTCTTGAAACTTGGTATGAGGATACTTGACCATATTTTTAGGCATGTGGGACTTGATTGGACCCTTGGAAACTTCATTTTCTCTGTCAGAACCAAAACCCTAATTTTGACTGTTTAGGATACCCTTGCACTGTGCAACCCTTGGGGAATTTTGCAGCTTTGACTTTGCAATTCTTGAAGAATATGGGAGGGCAAATTTTGGGGTACAACAGTACCATTTTCTATGATGATCCTCTCTGGGATACTGTACCGACATATGAGATTCTGTTTGATGAACCGGGCAACAACACTCTTCGTAACAGAAGCAAAAGAAGCCACCTCAACCCACTTTGTGAAATAGTCAATGGCCACCAAGATGAAGCGGTTTCCAATAGAGGTTGTTGGCTTGATTTCCCCAATAATGTCGATGCCCCACATAGCAAAGGGCCAAGGATCTGTCAAAACGTTCAAAGGAATCAGAGGCATGTGCACCTTGTCAGCATAGATCTGACACTTATGACAAGTTCGAGAGTGCTGATAGCAATCTGCTTCCATGGTAGACCAGTAATAACCTTACCATAGGATCTTCTTTGCCATCGTATGCCCACTGGAATGGGTGCCAAAAATTCCTTCATGTAGATCAACCTTAATCTTCTCTGCCTCAACCTTGTCTGTGCAACAGAGCAAAATAGAGTCATGGTTGCGTTTGTAGAGAATGCCATTACTAAAGAAGGCCCTGAGAATCTCCTTAAGAACTTCTTGTCGTTGAATGAAGCTCCTTTCGGATATTCTTGAGCCTCGAGACACCTCTTGACTTCGTGGAACCAAGGTCGGTCCACTACTTCTTCAATATTGATCTCGTGACAGTGAGTTGGTTCATCCATTCGTTCAATGGTGATTTGGGGAGCCTCGTTATCCCAATTGAGTTTAAACATGGATGACATTGTGGCTAGTGCGTCTGCTAGCTGACTTTCTTCTTGCAGGAAATGCTCGAAGGTAATCTTCTCAAAGTGTGGGATTAATGTCAACACATGTTCTTTGTAGGCGATGAGGTTTGGGTGCTTCGTGTCCCATTCTCATTTGATCTGACTGATGACCAAAGATGAATCTCCGAATACACTTAAGGAATTGATCCCCAAATCTATGGCAGCTTTGAGACCAAAAATGCATGCTTCGTACTCTGCCATGTTATTTGTACAGTTGAAGTAGAGTCTTGCAGTAAAAGGAGTATGACATCCTTTCGGAGATATGACTACGACACCGATGACATTGCCGAGTGCGTTAGACGCCCCATCAAAAACCAGGGTCCATAGGGATCCTTGTTCAGGTCTGCCATATGGTCTGAGTCCCTCACAACTGTTTACTATCATGATGTCTTCATCTAGGAATTCGAACTTCTTGGACTTGTAGTCATCCACAACTTGATGAGAAAGGTGATCGGCTAGCACACTGCCCTTTATTGCTTTTTGGGTAGTATACTGAATGTCATACTCCGTCAGGACCATCTGCCATCTCGCTATTCTCCTAGAGAGGGCAGGCTTCTCGAATATGTATTTTATTAGATCCATCTTGGATATCAATAAGGTAGTTTGGGTCAGCATATACTGTCTTAGCCGTCGAGCAGCCCATGCCAGAGCACAACAAGTTTTCTCGAGCAGTGAATATCTTGTTCCACAGTTGGTAAACTTTTTGCTCAGGTAATAAATAGCATGCTCTTTTCGGCCAGACTCGTCATGCTGCCCCAACACACATCCCATTGAATTTTCCAAAACAGTTAGATGCATGATCAATGGTCTTCCCTCGACTGGTTGCATCAAAACATGAGGCTCTTGTAGGTACTCTTTGATCTTGTCAAAGGTAGTTTGGCAGTCATCATTCCATTTGACTACTTGATCTTTCTTCAGTAACTTGAAGATTGGTTCACAAGTAGCTGTTAAGTGAGAAATAAATCGAGCCATGTAGTTTAGCCGTCCTAAGAATCCTCTTTCTTCCTTCTCGGTGCAAGGAGCAGGCATTTCTTATATTGCTTTCACCTTGGCAGGATCCACTTCGATACCTTTACCGCTGACGACAAAGCCTAGGAGTTTACCCGACCTCACCCCAAATGGGCATTTATTCGGGTTCAACCTCAGCTAGTATTTCTTTAGTCTCTCAAACAGTTTCTGCAAATGGTCAAGACGTTCTTCTTCAGTTTGAGATCTGGCTATCATATCGTTCACATAGACCTCTATTTCGTTATGTATCATGTCGTGAAATAAAGCTACCATGGCACGTTGATAAGTTACCCCAACATTCTTCAACCTGAATGGCATAACCTTGTAATAGAATGTGCCCCACTGTGTGACAAAGGTCGTTTTCTCCATGTCCTCAGGCGCCATTTTGATTTGGTTGTAGCCTGATACACCATCCATAAATGAGAACACTTTATGTTGTGCGGTGTTGTCAACCAAAATATCGATGTGGGGAAGTGGGAAATCGTCCTTAGGGCTTTCCCTATTCAAATTTCGATAGTCCACGCACATTCGCACTTTGGCGTCCTTTTTAGGCACGGGAAAAACATTGGCGACCCATTGTGGATAGGAGGTAACGACTAAGAATCCAGCGTTGAATTGTTTCATGACTTCGGCCTTGATCTTCTCTGAAATGTCTGGTTGCATTCGACGGAATTTCTGTTTTACCGGAGGACAATCTTCTTTTGTTGGTAGAGGATGTACCACGATATCAACATCAAGTCCTGGCATGTCTTTGTACGACCAGGAAAATACCTCGACATAATCATGTAGCAACTAAGTCAGACGCTTCTTGACACTGGGTTTCAGATTGGCACCCACCTTGACTTCTTTCTTGTCCTCTTCAGTACCTAGGTTAACTGTGTCCATTGATTCTTTGTGGGGATGAATGATCCTCTCTTCTTGTTGTAGTAACCTGGCTAGTTCCCCTAGAATTTCATAATATTCCTCACCTTTCTATTCGGCTTGGTAGATTAGATTTTCAGAGTTACAAAAGGCCATAGCAGAATCGTTACCCATGGGATCTTGAGTGGATGTAGACCTGCATTTTGAATGTGAGTGTGTGTAAGATTATAGCTATCTTTGAAAGAAATAAAATGTAAAAAATAAAGACAAAGAACACAAAGTTTGTATGCAAAAATGTCCATGATTCATTGATGACATATGAAAATGAGGTAAAAACCCTTACAAATGGACCGTTGTGCCTTGGGTAAGACACAAGGCTTTAAAAGTATGAATTGTTTAATTGTTACAGATCCACAAAATTTAAAGACAATTAATGTTGGATAAAAGTAATTGGGACAATATCTTTAGCTTCCCAGTTGATGGGTCCTCCATTGACAGTTGGGAAAATCCAATCCTCCAGGTCGTAGCTATCCTCATCATCCTCCATTGTATTGACTATGTGGTTGCTGATCTTCAAGGGTGGTCCCCCGACACGAGCACGACGTATAGCTCTCTGGGCTCCTGAAGTGAAACCCAAACCAAATTTGTCAGATTTGTATGGGATATCCGGGAGTTGGCCCAAATAGTGCACCCACCTTCTTCGATTACTGCCTTGGCATCTTTCATAGAAGACATCTTTAGTGGAGGTCTTGTAATCTTTGGGATTTGGAAAACAGCCTTGGTTACTGCCACGGTTGGTGGCACTTCCTCGAAATGCTAAAGCAAAGTTTCAATGAATTCACCATCCAATTTCACGTATCTGGAGGAGTTTAAATGACTGGCCATATATTCCTCTTCTCCATGGACAGTAATGATCTTACCCTTGGTTGGGTATTTCAGAATTTGATGTAATGTAGAGGTAACGGCACCAGCGTTGTGAATCCATGGACGGCCCAATAAGCAGGAGTAGGAAGGGCGAATGTCCATCACATAAAAAGTTGAATCAAAGGTTTGGGTTCCAACTTTTAAGGGGATGTCCACCTCCCCATGCACCATTCTCTTTGAACCTTCGAAGGCCCTTACCACTATATTGCTGGGTTTTAAGGTCAAACCTTCACAGTCAAGTCTATCAAGAGCCTTCTTAGGCAGCACATACAAAGACAAACTGGTATTAACCAAGACACGGGCCAAAGTTGTGCCCCTGCATTCGATAGAGACATGCAATGCCTCGTTGTTCTTCCTTCCTCTGGGTGTCAAGTCAACATCAGAAATGCCTAAACCATTGTCAGCCGTTAAACTGGCCATGCAGTCTTGGAACTGATCAACATAGGTTTCTTGTGGTACATGGGCAGTTTTAAGAAATTTCACCAAGGCTTTCGTATGAGCCTCGGAGCACAACAATAAAGCCAGCATGAAAATCTTTGACAGAGTCTACCCTAGTTGTTCGACTACGTTGTAGTCGCTTCACTTTATAATTTTCAAAATTTCTTCCATCTCCTTTTGGGAAGCCTCAGGGATAGATATTGTTTGCGCCTTCATCCGGACAGGCTCAACCAAAATACCTTTGCCTCGATTCTCGGTCGACTCGGAGGTAGGAGTGTCAGCAGGGGTAACCAAAGGGATTGTAGTAGTAGTAGTAGTAGTGTCAACAGGAACGAGAACAAGGATGATCACAGGTCCGGTAACAGTCTTCGGAGGAGAAATCTATGGAGAGAAAATTCTTCCACTTCGAGTTATCTTGCTGGTTCCCGCAATATTACTGATGTCGGGGTCAGCCTTCTCGAGAGTCATCAGCTAACCAATCTTGCTTGACGCCGTGATAGTAGACGTCTCCCCTATAGTTTCATGGGACCGTTTTATCTGATGAGTACGGGATTGGTCCAGGCATAGTAATTATCAGTGGAGCCAATTTAGGAACTGATGTAATCCTAACGGGTCTTTTGGTGGAGACCCTGGAAGGATTGGCGGAAATGGTTATTATTGAAACATCTTTGTAAGAAACTCTTGGAACGAGAGTCTTTTCAAACAAAATCTCTTTTTCATCCATTAGGCGCTGAACACCTGCTTTCAATAAATGACAACTAGTTGATAGGGATTAACAGAAGTGGCAACCTTCAACATAACCCGTAAATAAATCGGCCTTCAATAGGTTCTTCTTGACGGTCAGGAGAGGAGTAACATGTTCATCAACAGCAATAACAAACATGTCATCTTCAATAGTGTTAACACCACGACCATGCTTGGGCATAGGGGCGGTGATAACATTTGGGATCTCAGGAGCATCAAACTCAATTTCTTTTGCTTCAAGTAGGTCTTGCACCTTGTTTTTCAAAGCCCAATAGTTGTTGGTATCATGGCCTGGACTTTCTGAATGGTATGCACAACGAGCATTATGATAGTAATGAGGAGAGGCTGTGTTAGGATTCTTAGGAGATTACTTCAAAGTTACGAGATTAGATCTCAACAAATATGGCAAGACTTGAGATAGTGTCATATTAATCCGGGTAAATTGTCTTACTGGTCTTTCTGTTCTAGGTTGATCGTTCCTTTGTGGAGTAGGTGCAGGCTTAGGGATCATGACAACCCCTACCATTGGTCGGTGTTCAGTTCTATCTTGATTTCTTTGAGGATACACAACACCAACTTCTTTCTTCCCAATGAATGATTTTCTTACAGCGGTGGAGGATGCATCTTTTTGGATCTTCCCACTCTTAATCCCAACTTTCACTCTCTCTCGGGTCAAGATTAATTCAGTGAAGCCTACTGAGGAGCTTCCAATTAAATGATTAAAGAAAGGACCAGACAAGGTACCAAGAAACATGTTTACTAACTCTCTTTCGAAAAGGAGAGGCTGGACTTTTCCTTCTAAGTCCCTCCATTTCTGAGCGTAGTCTTTGAAACCTTCACTTGAAACCATAGCCATACTTTGGGGTTGAGTACGGGTAGGAGCAAGGTCCGCGTTGTACTGATACTGTTTATAAAAATCGGCTGCAAGGTCTTCCCAATTATTGATATTGTCCCTTTCTAATTGATAAAACCAATCAAGCTGAGTTTCAGATAGTCTGTCTTGAAAGAAGTGGACCCACAAATCTCTGTCAGTAGTGTGTGGCTGTATCTTCCTCACATAGGATCATAGATGCATTTTGGGACCCGAAACTCCGTCATATTTAGCGAACACTGGTACCTTGAATTTTGGTGGAATAACAATCCCAGAGACTAAACCCAGCTCTTCAAAGTCTAACCCAGGCACTTTCTGAATCTCCATTGCACTTAGTCGTTCTTCCATATGTTTGTATTTGTCGTCGGTCGGGGGATACTACTCTTCAGAGTAATCCTCTTCTTCTTCCTCTTCAGATTCTGGGTGGACAACCGCTTCCTTTCCTTTCCCATATTGATTATCCTTTTCACCATATGACATTGCAAAGTCTAGAGTCTGTCTAGCTTGTCCTTGGAACCTTCTTCCCATATTTAATGCTTTCTTCTTATTTTCTTCAACCAGCAAAGTTTTAAAATCCTCTTGTCCTTTGGCTAGATTCAAGAACATCTGTTGAAACTGAGCATTCTGCGCCTGGGGGTCTTTTACTGTCTGCTCGAGATCCACCTTACTAAAATAAACAGTAGAAAGATGAGGAGACTTGTTGTAAGAAACCTGCTTATGTTATGATGAATTGTAAATGCATATGCAATGATTTCAAGGAAATTAGAGATTTAAATTCTCTTTAGACCAAAAAGTAACACACGTTATATTAATAATCAAAGCTTGAGTACATCATGTCTCTTTTGGGATTACAAATAAATGCAAAAACTCTAAGATAAAAAAGTTGTACGCATCCTCTTTGGTGCAATGTAGGCGTTCAGGCTCCGCTCCTCATGAAGTTGCTTAATGAGTTCCAAAACCTTCTTCTTGCTGGCATAGAATTGGGCCTCAAAAGTGTCGCGGTCCCCCTTAAGCTATATCCAATCCCTTTGTAAGTCTTAAAGAGAGGTGGGCATGTTAGGATGTAGGATAGTGTATGGAACATCTCCTTCCACAACAGGCTCTATGATTACTGGGAGAATGGAAGGGTAAGGCATTATAAGAATTTGAGCACGAGCTCGTACCCATTTTAGGTAAGGCTCAAGAGGGATGAAATTCTCATGCCCCAATGTATTGCTATCTACCTTGTTCAGCATCCTCCAAGCTCGGATAAATCTCTGGCGGTGACTTTGATTGTCGTTATCATAGTCAAATACCAAACCTTGAATAAGAATCTCATATGGGCCATCCCTTCAGGCATAACCAAATTGTCTCAAGGCTAAGCAGGGGTTATAGGTGATACCTTCTCTCATGCCAAGTAAAGGGACATTAGGGAATTCTCCATAACGGTCGACAATAGTAACATTCTCTATAGATCGGAAACACCAATGAATGTCTGAATGTTTGAGTGTCATCAACCTATGTGACCACCTTGAACCTTGCTCGTTCTTAAGTACAGATTGGGGAAGATGCGAAATAAACTATCTTGCCAAAAGAGGAGTACATCACATAAGGATACCTCTTTTCCTCATAGTGCGAGTCTGAAAGGAATATAGGTTGTCCCCTAGCAAAGTAGGCATCGGGTTACGAGACATGAAGATTTTGACGGTGTTCACATCTATGAGTTGGTAGGGATTTTAAAACAAAACCATCCCATAGATGAGGAGAGCCATAATTTCCTCAAAAGCTTGCAAATCCAAAGAGTTCCAACAGTTTTGGGCTTTCTCAAACAAGAACTTTGCTAGGAAACCCTTGACACCACTCCTTGTTTCCCAATTAGTTGTGATATCATATGATTGCAAGTGTAGAGTTTGAGAAATCTCTTCTGGATTTGGATCTTTTTTTGTCCCGTTGAAAGGTAGTTGATTGAGAATGGGAATCCTCAAGAGTTGGGAGAATTCTTCCAAAGTTGGCACAAGTTGATAATCGGGAAATGTGAAGCAATGGTGTAAAGGATCAAAGAACTGAAAGAGCACCTTTATCATGTCTTCATCAGTGTTGAAGGTAACCAAGTTTAGTAGGCGACCATGTCTTTCGGTAAATAGAGAATTTTCAGGAATCCTTGATGCTAGCTCTTTAAGTTGAGGAGGGATCCTTACAAGATTAACTTGAATAGTTTTCCTGCGAATAGAATCCATATCCTATAAAACAGAACAAAGATAAATCCCAAGATCCTTGAAATGGTTAGTTGTAAGTACGAAGTGTGCCTAAGAGGGGGAGGGGGGGGGGGGTGAATTAGGTACTTTTAAAAATTATAGTTTTTAGTGATGATGGTTCTTATTTTTCTGGTTATAAGTGAGTTTAGGAAAGCTTAAGAATGCAGAAAAATAAAGAGACATGGGCGATATATCCTGGTTCCTCTTACAGTCCGAGAGTACTCCAGTCCCCTTTCAACATGAAAGAGATTTCCTTATTGTGGCAAACTTACATAAGAACTACCAACCAAACCAAGAACAATCCTCTTGGACCAAGAACAATCCTCTTGGATTTTCACTAAGTTACCTATGAGAACAATCCTCTCAATCTAACTACACTTATATCCAACAACTTGGAAAGACAAGATTTCAACAAAAACACTTAAACTTAATTCCAAAAATCCTGGAAAATAAGTAAGTAAATATTAATTTGTGAGTTTGAGTGAGTAGAGTATATTGATCACTTAAGAGTGATTTTGACAATGTATAATCTTCTTCTTTCAATAATAAGATTGTACAAAGACTCAAGATATATTTGCTCAAAGTTTTCTGTTTGAATTATGAAAAAGTGCAGAAAACTTATGCATGAAAATGAAGAATGCTTGAGTTTGTATTTTGAAAGTTCAGAAAAAATATTATGAAAGAAGGTGTTTTAGATCTGAATTTGAAATTGAATATTTATATGTTCATAACACCCTTTTGAAACATCATGAAGATCTGGAAATATATCATGAACAAATGCCAAGTTTGAGTGAAAAGATGTAATGAAAAGGCATGATCAAAAGGCATGAACAAAGCTGTAATTTTTCAAATTCGCGCAGTGTGTAATCGATTGCACCTTTAGTGTAATCGATTTCACAAGGTTTTCAACAACTATATTTTCAAAAATTTTAAGAGTGCAATCGATTGCATCAACAATGTAGTCGATTGCATGCTAAGTCAGTAGCAAAATTTAACTAAGTGCAATCGATCGCACCAACTATGTAATCGATTGCATGCTAAGACAAAATCAAACATTTTGAAAATTTTAAGTGTGCAATCGATTGCACAAACAATGTAATCGATTGCATGCAGAAACAAAAGCAAAAGATTTGGAATTTTGAAGAGTGCAATCGATTGCACTAAGATGTAAATCGATTGCATGCATATGAAAAGTGAAATTTTATCTTTGAAAAGCTTTGAGTAATGATTCTTAAACATTTCTTTTTCATTTTTGAGCATCTATATCTTAAGATCAAAGTAGATAATATTATTATACCTTTAAAGTTGTTGAGAGCTTTGATTGAAGATATTATCCTTAGATGCTTAGATGCTTGACCAAAGTCTTTGCCTTCTTTGTTAGCCATGGTTTGTCTTCATCAAAATAAAAGCTTATTTGAGAAGCTTGATTTCACATTAGTGAATATGAGTATGATGTTATGATGTTTATGATGTTATGTACAAGTAAATATATACAAACAAAGCAAACAAGTCCTTAGGTTTAGGCTTGCATGGAGTCTCATAGGTAAGTACCCTCTTGAAGTTTAGTTGGCTCAAACTTGTCCTAGTAATAGTAACCGGGTTCTAAGGAGCTCAATATCACCGGTTTGTTTCTTTGGGCATTGTTTCAACACAAGCCTCTTTAATGGAAACCGAAATATACCATAAAACCAAACCTCAATGAGTGTAGTATCGAGTATCTACCAACTTCGCACTGCACCAAAGTCGGTCATCTCACTACGTCCTAATGGCCAAGTTGGTCAAGCAAATGTTCTAAAAGTTCATTAGTGCTTTATGACATCACTCAGCGGCCCCGTATTCTCCTTGACTACTCAAGGGCTACCGGTACCCACAAATATGTCGCACTAACCTAGCTATTTCTTAGACCATGTCAGTATACCCCACACAGTTTCCACAATGTATTGCTACTTACCTATAAGGTATCCCAAATCCGGGTAGAGGATTCAAACCCAAACAAAGAACCATAATGTAAAGCATACAAGTCAAACTAAGAAAGCAAGTAAATATGATCTAACCCTAAGGTAACCCCACTTTTAGAATCTTCCCCAGCAGAGTCGCAAATTCTGTAATACGGTGGGAGAACTGACTTGGGTGTTTTACGTTTTATCGCAAATGTTGCGGTTAGCAAGAGTCACCACCGACTTTTCTTTTATCCAAAAGGAAAGGTAAAAAAGCACAGGAAAGACCTTTGAGATTATTTCTTGAGTTCGGGGGGTAGATCATGAAAAGGGAAGGTATTAGCACCCTTTTTATCCATGGATTTCCATGGGCTCTTAGTTACTTGCTAGATCACTTGCTTTGTGTGTTTTTTTGAAATTATTTTGTAAAGAGGCCTTTGTTTAGGCAAACTTTGTAATGATTCTCGTTCGTAAGAATGTATACAAAGTGTTTGATCTTTTGAAAATGTTTTCAAGTTTGAAAGATGTTTTGAAAGTGTTGGTGTTTGTTTTGAAAATAGCAAGCAACTAGGAATATCCTACCTACTTAAAAGTCTTTCATGTTCATTTCCTCTTTCCTTTGACATTGTTGTCTTACCATTGATTTGGTAAGTAACCTTATCTTTGGATGTAAAAGGGACGAACGTGGGTCATTGTATAACCATGATTAGCAATGTTGCAAGATATATTAGCATTTTTCTTTAGGGACTAAGATCATTTTGAAAAGGCAACATGGATAGCGTCATCGAGGGACCATGATCTTGTATTTTTGCTAAGATACCTCACATGCATAATATGGCCATTTTGTAAGGAAACCAAGTGAATTTAACCAAGAGGTGTTTGTGTGCAAGTGTATTGATTTACATGCTTGATTTATCTTTTGATTAAGGTTTTCTATTTGTTGGTTTTAGTCTTTCCATACAAAACCCTAATTACTAGCATTTGTATATAAAGCGATAAATTGCAGAAATTAAAATTACTATGCTATTACATCATTTAGGGGAGGGGGTATACAAATTACAAATGGGAAATATTGCAAGAAATTAAATCTAAATAATCATTACAACCATATTGATTTTTTTTAATAAATGTACAAAATGAACAAATAAAATACAAGAATGTAAATGTGAAAAGGAATATGATTTTTGTTTGGTTTTTTATGAAACGGGTTTTTTGACCTAATTAATTAAAACAAAATAATTAATTAAAAAAATAAAATTAAGGTTAAGTTAGTAAAAATAATTATTTTAAGGAAAAGTATTTTTTAGGGTTTTTTGTGAACTTAATTAAACTAATAAATAAAAATGATTAAATAAAAGATCTTAAGTACTAAATTGATTTTAATTTACAAGAAAAATAATATAATAATATTTAAAATCAAATTATCTAAGTGTTTAAGAAAATAAATTAATTAAAGAAAATGTTTTTTTGTTCTTTTATTTTTTGTTAAGAAAAAAAATAAAAAAATAAACTAAAAATATAAATAGTAAAATATAAATATTTTTGGATTTTTGTTATTAATGAAAATAATAATAATAATAATAATAATAATATTAATAATAATATATAATAATAATAATAATAAATAATGAAAATAAAAAATAAAAATAAAAACAAAATGGGCCAGGATGTATGAACAGCAAGACAGGGGGGTTAAAACATAGCAAAAAATAAAGGCCCAACAAGAGGAGGCTCAGGCGCTGCAAAAAGGGTCAAAAGTATGAGAAAAATGTGAAAAAATGCAAAAAGGTCACGCTGGGGCTTGAACCCAAGACCTAAGGGTGACATGTGCGCGCTTTAACCACTGGGGTGAGGATACATCCGTTAACTTGTATGAAATGATAAGTATATAACATAAATCTTGCCCTAAATATACTTCATCTTCAACCTCCAGCCAGAAGCCCTGCAACTTGTTCATTTCTCAACCATTTGCAAAAATGTAAACATGAAAATTGCTCCATTTTTCATACGAATCCAACCATATAAATATCATAAACTATAAATCAAAGATGAATGAGAATTTTTAAAAGTACCAAATTCTGACCTAACTATTTTCATAGATTCAATCCTAAAATTCTCCTAGCTCAATCAATATAAATGAAATCTATGGACATGTACATCTTCAGGGCAATGATGTCTACATTTCATCTTCACAAATGCAAGCCTAACAATGCCTAAGTAATGAGATAGAAGTTAAAGAAAAATACCTCAAAACTGGAAATTATGAAATGCAAATGAGCTTGATTCAGGGTGCTGCATTGATCAGGTTAGCTTCCTCAAGTTCCCAGGAAGCTAATGCAATGGTTTGCTTGAGCAATGGATGGCTGGAATAGCTTGGAGAAGTCAATGTGCAATGCTCTATTTTTGGTTATGGAGGATATGGTAAATGATGTTACAGTGATGAAACAGGGACATGGATAGGTTACATTTGATGTAAGGAAGCTTTAGGAACCAAAAGGCCAAGAAACGCACGAGGGAAATATGAGTTTGATGTTCAAGGTCAGAAACTGTGCAACAATAGTGTTTTTGGGAAATTTTTGATTTGAGAGAGTTTTTATGTATTTCAGGGTGCTTAAGCTCGTGTTCTAGCTCACAAATAGTGACTCTATTTATAAGCAACAAGTTTGGAGACTTGTCCTTGATCAGAATTCAAAAATCACATGTTATGGCTCTTTTTCTTGTTTTTGAAGCAAGCTTGACACACATTGCCTCAATGCATAGTACAAGGCTTTCTAGAATGGTTGCAAACTTTAAACATGTTTATCTGAATTTGTATGTTGAGTGTGTGCTGAACAAACAAGTTAGAGGCTAAAGAAGAGTGGGCTTTGTGCATAAAGCCACGTTTCCAAAATGGCAATGTTGTCTTTCTTCCTAAAATGGTATTAAGCATGGGAAATGCATTGAATGCTTGTATTAAAGCTTCTAGCAGCTGTGCAAAACATTAATTATGGAGTGACAAACAAGTTTGAGGCCTGCAAAGCAGAGATTATGCAGCCTAGCATGGATTTGGTTCATGTGTTCATAAAAAATGACTTGTAATTCAAGTTTGAAAACCCTAACTTCCTCTCTTCGATTATCCCTGCTCAAGAATGATCTAAAGGAGTTCTGGGAAATTTTCGAAAGCTTGTAATGTTCTCTACAACCCCTATTTGAATCAATTTTGAAAATTTCCCTTGGAACTATATGAAAAAGTGCCATGAAGTTAGGTCAAAATCCTGCCTAAACTAGGGCAAAATTTCACTAAGTGTTTAGTTTCAAGACTATGACTTCATAAATTAATAACTCGAGATTCAATAACTTTTAGAAGAAATTGTGTAAAGAAATATTGTAGATCTCACAGAGATCTACAACTTTCATGTTGAAAGTTTCTTTTGAATCATCTTGCATCGTGGTGAAAATTTTGCTCAAAGTTTTGAAAAAACATGAAGTTTTAAACACTTAGAAAAATTTCTAAGTTAGAAAACTTTGACTTTTCAAAATGAAATCTTGATTGTTTGATTTCTTGATGAATAATTTTCATATTTTGACATGTTTTGATGAATTGTGATATTTGACACTTGATTTTGACTAAAAAGTCAAAGTTTGACTTTTTAGTGTACAGTTGACTGAAAATTCACTAACAATCCAATTGAATCTTGAACAATGTTTTGGGTCATGCCATTAGGTCAAAATGATTCAATTTAACTCTTGAGATCATGCCTCAAACCAATTAACCCTTTTCTAGGTCAAAAATCATAATTTGCCCTTTCTCAGTTAAAACCCTAATTTTGACCATTTTTCCCTTTTGATGATTTGATCAAATGTTTTGAGGAATTATGGTACAAACTTTGTCAAATGATACATATGAGTTTATAATGTTGATGTAGATAAAAAATTATGAAATTTGACTGTAAATTGGCCACAGTTGACTTTTTCCCCAATACAACTGATTTTTAGGTAAACTGCTCAATTGACTGAGCAAAAATGTGATCCAAGGCTTGAAACTTGACATGAGCAATCTTGGGAGTCCATAATGATCCATGAAAGTCATATGAGGCATTGGAAGTTCAATTATCCTTGTGCATTCTCTAACGCTAAGTTGAGTCGTCAGTTCTTAAGGAGGTGTCTTAAGTTGATCAACCCTAGTGTAGTCTTGAACCAAGAGAGATCTTTGTGAGAAGATATTTGATAAGTGAGAGGGGAAATTTTGGGGCACAAAACATGGTTCTTATCCGGTCTTAATATAATTATTATCTTTGTGTTTGAAGCCAAGGGAAATGACCTTCTCTTTGACTTTATGTTATTATGAGTCTTTATTTTTGTCCCTCATATTTGTTTCTCATTACTTAAAACCTTTAAAACCCAATTTTCAAACTTACACCCTTTTAAGCCAAAACCTCGACATTAGGTCGTTGCTTTTTCAAAACTTCTCATCTCCCTGATCCTTTTTGCAAACAAACTTTTTAACCAAAAACACAGATATTTCAAAAGGTTCCTATAGAATACTATAGATACATAGGGTTCAAGTACTTTCCCTTTGTATAACCAACCCTTGAACCTTCGATCTTTTCAAATACATTGTATTTTTCTTTACTTTTAGTATTACACTTACTTTGCATATTTATGGGTTTTATTTTTCACTTTTCCCTTTTCCCTTGGAAATAAAAAAGCGCAGTGGCGACTATTGATTATTTGTGAGTCAAGTTAATTAATAGTTTGATCTCCGATTTTCACCACTACAGGGACTAACTGGAAACGATACACCATTACTCATCAGAGACCTCCGAGGAGTCAAAACTTCCACACAATCATCAAACAAATAATTTGTGATCAATCTCTCAAACTAGTCTTCTTTAATTCAAGGAGTAGCTAGAAAGTATGCCCCATATTAAGATCATTATTTTCACATATCCATGAAGCAATTCAACCGTCTAGACAATCAGACTCTTCATATGATGCTCATTATGCAAGCTCGCTTGATGTTTAATCACTTTTTCATATGCAAAGAACGTTTTATCCTAAGAATAATAAATCTAATGCAAATCATATGTTTGTCTTGAAGTTAGAAAACTTTTATTGAAAAGATGCCGAAACATTGAGGTTTTTTTGTACAAAGAAAATAAAAGAAGGAGTGATACCAACTCAGAAGTTTTTAGCAAGCTTCCTAGGAGTCATGTTACCGTATTCTCGTAACCGTTTTGCTTTCGAATTAACCCATGCTTCAATTAGGACTTTTAAGGGTTGTAACATGGCCTGGTTCACGATTTTTAGAAAAAAAGGTTTTTAAGACTCAAAATTATTTAGTGCCCACCCATTCTACATGATGTTCTCCAGTATTACATCCATTTAACTCGATACGATCACTCATCTCTCAAAAGAGTTTATGATGGTTGAGGAACCACAACAATTTCTTGGACACGACAATCACTTAGCCTTTGGTTTTTAGGTGTTCGATCACACAACTTTTCTTTTGATGAGGATTTTTATTGGATAATCCTTTTATGCCTTTCATGCTTTTTAAATTCCTTTTCACTTTCCCTAACTTTTGCATGGACTAGTTCTTTTGAATTTCAATTTGGAAGTCCAACGGGATGCCCTAACTTTTGCCTAAGCGACTTGTTTTCAAGTTTCTACTTAGTGGGGATTTTTTTTGTTTCTTTCTTATTCATACTTTCCCTTTTGAACAATTAGTGCGACCCTAAGTCTTTGGACTTTTTATAAGAAAAGTGACTGCCTCATTCCTTGGTCGGTGAGGGATAACCATTTTTGTATCGATTCGATCTCGACCTCAGGATTTTGTGAGGAAATAACCATTATGGTTTTGATCTTTTCCCGATCTCATAATGTTAGGGATAAAATGTGGTGATCCTCATATGGGACACTCCTTCTGAAATTTGAAGGCTCGATCAAATTAACTGAACATCTACCTTGCCCTAGGTTAAAAAATAAGGATTTTTTCTGAACAGAAAAGAAACTCCTACTTTGAAGGCTCAGAGGGGTTAACGAGGGTCTATCTCCCTTATATCTCTGGTGTTTGGGGATTGAAACAAGGCATGTACATCGTCAGCAAAGTTTTTACTCGAAAGCATACCATTTGAGATTCCAGGTAAATTTTTGTCATCCTCCCTCAAGAGTTATTGCTTTATTAACAAGAGTTGAATATAAAAAACATAGAAAAACATTAATGAGTGAATACGAATGGATTAATTAAAGACAAAAATATTCAATGCATTATGATTTAGTATTCCAAAAGATGATCAAGTTTGCATACAAGAAAGTACTAAACAAAAAATAATTAAGATTGCGAAAGATATTTGAAATATCCATGGTTGAGGAGACTTGACTCCGTATGGACTGATCGCTTCAAACAATCTTTAGCAACCTCGAGGCTCACTTGGATAAGAGTTTCCCCTCTGATTTGGACACCACAGTCTCTGAATTGATCCAAGCTTGGGCTTTATCTCTGGATGACAAACCATCTTTAACTGAATATTCGAGTGCCCTCGAATATACTCACATAAGATTCTCTTAAAAGAGAACGGGAATGTTGTACCAAGCGGAATTACATACACTTAATCACTAGGTATCTTCTACCACACGAGAAAGATGTTATCCATCAAATAGAAATTGGACTTTGGAAAAGATGCCAGAAAGAAGCTGGACTTTACTTAAACCATCTTGAAATTTTCAACATCATGACCAAATTCCCCAGAATGGGAGACACATTTAGCATTTGCATCAGGAGAGATATTAATCAACTGAAAAGTCTCCAAAGCATGAAGCTTAATCAAATGAATTCCCAACAGACAAGGAAGTTCCAGGATGTAAAGCATTGAGATGGTATCAACATACTTCTCAGTCTTCTTCTATATTTTCTTAAAATCTTTTCCCCATGGATTCACTTGGGAAACAAGAATTGACTGCTGATGAGAAGATCAAGGAACACAAAACTTTGGAGAGTGCCCTTGACTGAATAATCAGGATCCCCGACATGGTAACCACATATGGCGTTGACAATATGATTTGTAAGGGATATTTGTAGACATTACTGAAGTACGGAGACTAACCCACTGAAGCTCAAACTAGTGTGGAAACAAATGAGAATAAATCACTGAAATGGGATAAAAAATCGTTCTCGAGGATTCTTCCGTTCTTGCTGATAAAACAAACCTCTTGAGTTCAACTGGTAAATGGAAACCATATGCTAATAAGACGTTCCAAGCAATAAAAATAGTGGATGAAATCCATAAGGTACTCCATGGTTTGAAAGAAATTCCGAAAGACGAGGAGAAGATAATAACTCATGTTACAACAGTCTGTGTAGGATTGCTGACACTATCATCAAGACTTCCATGACCTGACTTAACTGAGCCTTCAACTGATTATCTTCCTTCTCAAAGAGTTCCCGATCACGGGCCAAGGCTTGCATGTATACAACAAACAACCACATATGAATCTTCATCACGACCAATACCCAACGAAGTCGTTCCATAACTGATATTTGAACATGTGACAACAAGAGTTCTAGTCTATAACTCTGAAAAGAGAACCAAGTCTGAATATGAATCTCCAACTCTGAGTACCTATTATGAATGCATGAATATGCATGAAGTGCGTGAGTGGATGCAATGCCATATTCAATCATTTCCAAGGAACCATCATGTTTTGAATTTTTATATTTTAAACCAGTAAAAGGTGAATAAGTGCAACACAAAGCTTGCAAGCACGATTAAATGGAAATGAGAAGAACATGTGTGTCAAAATGATGTTAACATGTTGTATGTGCAAGAAAACGGGACCAAGGTTCCATAAACATGGAAAATGGTTGCACTGTTTCTAAACTGAATGATGAATATCGCTGGATCAAAGGTCCGACGCCATCTTGGAACACAAAAGAACCAAGTACTAAGTGGATCAGCAACTGCATGAGACCAAAATTTCCCTATCTTAAAAGATAACTACTGAATTGCCGAAACAAATGGCCATCACAAGGTGAGAAGTGTGGAACAAAACTGAGAGAACACACAGTCACTGACTGCATCAAGTCACCATCAAAACACTCAATAACTATCAGAACATGAACACCATCAGAACTCAAGTCACCAACATAACCAAAGTCACCATCAAAACTAGAGTCACCATCTGTACCTATAATAATTAATCATCCCTCCCCACTCACAGGAGAAACTAGGTCAGGGTAAGGCACGGGTAACTCAGAATCATGGGTCGGCCTGAGGTCACTATCACCAAAACAGCTACGTGAAACTATAACATCTCATTTGTACCTCAACTAAGCATGGACAACATGACCGTACTAGCAAACCAAAGTCGACTAGTTGTTCATGTTCCACTCTATTCCTAGGATTCCTATGGTCGTAACTTGGCCTAAGTATTGGGTCTTTTACCTCTTGTAACACCCACCCAATCATGAAAACAGATCCAATGCAACAGTATCACTAATATATGGAAAGCGATAAATGCAATGCAAAGATATGCTCAGGTAAAGATATACAAAATGAACAAGCTATAAAGCATCAAAAAGAAACACCCAATGAAAAGAAACCAAGAGCTAGGATCGACTCCGGGATGGACCATTATTTGGTCAATCTTTTCCCCAGTGAAGCCGCCAGCTGAAACAACCGACCGAACACTCATCTGATATAAAATCAATGAAGTCGCCATCGAACGTCTTTTATCCTTCCGAAAGGGAAAGGTGAACATCGAGAAAACCCGAGAAGGGTGAAATCACATTTTTTCGACCGAGATATTGGGTAAGGGAGTCTGTTACGCGAGGGGAAGGTATTAGCACCCCCACACGTCTGTAGTACTCTACGGTATCCACTCTTGTTGTTATAATCTAAGGGTGTGTAAAAATCTATGTCTAAAGCTTAAGAGATAAAATGGAAAGTGCAAAGAGGGAATGCATTCAAAAGAGAAAATAATGTAGGGAAAATAAAGTTATGCTCGTTTGGGCCCTACCTCAATGCCAACGTATCCCTTTTAAGGAATCAGAGCATCGTAGTTCGGCTCATATGTTTTGGTTGGTTTGTGTTTTTTAGTTAAAAAGACGAAAGCGATAATCAAGATGGCAAAACATCAAATAAAATGAAAAAACATCGACAACAATGATAAAACATCAAAAGGAGTGAAATTTTGGCACAACAAACTCAGATGTCCTACAAGGATGTCAGGACATCTGATCTGACATAAACACACAAGCAAGATAAATATTACTGAAAAGATAAAGAACACACCAGAATTGTTTATCCATTTCAGTGTAAAACAACACCTACTCTGGGGGCTACCAAGCCAGGAATAAAGTCCACTATCACTAGTACCAATTTGCAGACCCTACATCCAACACACCCATTGACAATCTACGCACTTAATCACTACCCAATGACCCTTCTACCTAAGTTCTACCTAGATATGGAATATCCCCATCCCACTTCCAATCATCACAATGATGTCTAGCAACCAACACCTCAGTCACTGCATAAACGACCCTTCACCCATATTCTGATTACATAGATGAACAATTTGAAAGACATACTTCTATGACAATCTAGCTAAGTCTCTAAGACAAACTCCACTGTTTGTTAACTTTTCTCCTAACACATCCTAGAATTGCTTCAAATATTCCTCCAGGAACAATGCATCGCTTACCTACAGGCTTCGAGATGAACATGGTAACCTTCCCACAACCCGTGAGGTTTACCTTGACAAACCCTAGACTTCTACATCTTGAGCCGTATTTATTCAAGGTTACAAACCCTTCTATTTATAACCTGTTACCCAACTAGTTTTGGGCCTTCAATCACAACAAATCAGCTGTAACAAACTGCAGAAACTTCTGCCCCAAGAAAGGTCTTCAATCTTTACTTTCCTAAATAATCTACTTATTTAGAAAGTCTTCATTATCCTTGATTTCTGATTGAATTTTCTGGACCTTTAAATATACGCCACATAGGATGCATAATATTCTCATGAATATTTTTCCAATGTTAAGAACAAACTGAATCTCATTAATCCAGCTCAGCATGCTCGATGTCAAGACATCTTCGACATGTTGTTCCAGTTATTGAAAAAGTTCAACACAACATGTTCTTACATTGTAATAAGACTTCTTGTTGTACCTGTTCTTCTTAACAAGTTTATACATCCTATTCTACATTACATTATAGCTGCTATTATTTGTTTTACAAAAATTATGCCAATCCTAAAACAAAAGAACTGATAATCCCCCCCCCCCCCTTTGGCAAATTTTGGCTAAAACAAATAATCTAAAAACAATTACAATAGAGAAGATATCTAAAAACAATTGCAATATAGGGGATTTCAGCAATTCAGAAGCTAGTGCACCCAACAATAGATCTTCAGTTGAAAATAATGTCTCAACATCTTGTTAGACATCTTCTTTGAAGCACTATGAGGAACTCAATTGTATCAGCACCAACGAACATCGATTTAAGAATAAAAGGAGGGAAAGTCCTGAAGTTTGGTTGATGCACACGAGGAAGAAGATAGTAGAAGACAACTTGTACTTCCCCTTAATGCAGGAACATCTTCTAAACATAGAAGACCAATGGTGGAATAAGATAACTCTCAACAAAACCTTAAGACCAAATCAACCACCGCCCCCGATAACTCAGAACACATGTCAGAGTTGTGTTCATAACTCAGATCACAGGTCATAAACATATGTCACAAAAATAATAACCACTTGACATCGAATTTTTACATCTGTGGACATTAATAATAACCACTTGTGGAAGCAGCAGCAACATATGAGCTAATTCACCTTTTATCTCCCCCTTTTTAGCCAAAACTTAGCAAAGGAGACCTTCACAATACCAGACCCAAGCAGAGCTTACCCAAACCCGAATAAAAGCCATAAGAATTATGGACTCAAGGAGCTCATGGGGTTACAGAGATATGAAGAACTCTCTATAAGTAACTAGGATTTTTACTTTGAAAATAACGATCCTAGATTGTAGCACCAATCTTGGTCAAAAGAAACGATATTTGAGGAGAAAATTTCAAGTATCAAGTGCATCGTCCATAATGGCTTTGAATGCTATAGTTACTTCCTGTACATACACATGTATAGTCAGACAAATTTTTCTCCCCTATTTACAACCACGTGTTTGAACACATAAGCCACTCCATCCTATGTTGACCATGCAGGAACATGTCCTGTATAATGTCCTGACATTTAGTCACACATTGTCTTCTTATTTCAGTGATCAACACATCTTCTCCCACCAATCAGGGATGCTTCACAAGATTATCCACCTATTCATACTGGATTCTAAGTGTTCTTCTTTCACTTATACTTAGTGACATATACTGAGATATCAAAATATCACACTTGTGACACCTCTTCATAATATAAACCCTCAAGGAGTCTTTTTGAAATCTATAGAGAGAAGTAAATTCTCCCAGACTCCCCATTAAACTTCTAAGAGATATGTGAACTTCTAATCTTCACCAAGTTTCTCTTATTTAGAAACAACCATGTCTTGTTAAGTTTATCCATAACTTCATAATGTCACAACATGTTGTTTCGACATCATTTCCTCATAGAACCTTTACAAAAGTGAACAGTATTCTGGCTTGATAATATTTGTATCATTGCAGCCACAATTTACAGATATCCACACGACTCCCTTTGTCATGAGTAACTAATGCTCCAGCTAAAGATGAAGACTAGATGAGATACTTCAGCACTTCCTACAAATGCTGAACCTTGACTCCCTCAGAAGACTTAAGCCAAAGTCAGATATTCTAACTCCTTGAGAATACTTCCAGGAACCCTGACTTCTTCACAACACAAGGATACATTTGATCATTGTCTTATTATAACCACACTTTGTATCATGACCTTTTGAATAGGCAAAATGTCATGCATACTAGGTGTGAAGTCACTCACAAACTCCAAAAACTCTTAGTTTTCTTAAAAGCTTTACTAATATCCAGATCACCAAACCTTTTCTGGAGTGACTTGTAGCAAAAGTACCACTTCAAGATGCTCTGCTCAAACCTCAGTATCTGTCAGAAGCCTTCTACCTTTTATCCACTAGTAGTTGCTGATACTAGTGGAGTCTCCAACTAGGTAGTAATGCATTCATCAAGCATGCTACACATAGTCAGAAATTCCACTTCTCACAATAATTGTTAAGCATCCATCTTCACATGAACAATCCCAAGCATTAAACAAAACAACCATTAATCAATCATGATGTTAAGACATCATGTGGTGCATCAACTCCATAGAACCTAATCAAACTAGTTCTTGATCAATCATTTAAAGGACTCATTGTGCATAGAAATCCTTTAAGAAGCTCCCATTAGAACACATAGCCTGTGTGCAGGTTTCTGCATGCTTTGGTTTGCAGTAATGGCTTTTCACACCTGATTAACAGTCACTTCCAACTTACAGTAATCATCTCCATACTTGCCCAGATAACTATTGATGTCAGCAAGGAAAAATTCAACACAAAAACCTTCTGATATTCCTTACTTCCGTGATTAGCACAAGACAACAAAAGGAATCAGCTCCATAATTTCTTTGCACTCTAGTGCACCTGCTCCCAATTCTCTTTCAAGGGAAATTCTTCTTTGAGACACATATTTCCATTTTCAGCATTGCCAATAGAATGGAAGGAAGTGTTGTCAAGAGGAGCATCAGGCACCCTGACTGAAAGCTTCTTGCTTGCAGACTTCTTCAAAGGAGAGATGTCCTGGACATTATAACTAGAGTCAACATCTTCTAACAACCAGCATAATAGTCTTCTTTATGCCATTCACTACTGCAGAGAAAAATAAATTCTCGCAGAACCAACACATCCTCTTTGATAAGGGTGGTATACTCTAGCAACATATGGCTAGAGTCTTCAAAGACTCATAGGGACATAAACAACTACATCTAGTAGCAACATATCTCAGCATGTTATCCAACATCATCCTCATTGTAGGGCAATAACTCTATATGCTTGAACATCACAAGCTCCAAACAAACCAATTAGTCCACTGACTCCTCCTGTCATGGACAATCGAAATTTCATTATGGAGAAAACACACCTAAACACCCACTAGTTTACTGGGAATTACTCCAAGTGCCCTTAACTAGTCACATAACAAGCACACCTCTGGTTTATGCCCTTGCACATATTATCACGACTCTTTGGATGGCTAAGATGTCATGCACCATAGTCTGACACCAAGTTCAAACCATTTCTTAGTGTGCTTAAAAGCTTTACTAAGATTCAGACTCTCCAACAGAAGGAGTACACCTTAACCAATATGCTGACTAAATCCTCCTTCTAGTATTTGCTGATACTAGTAAAGTCTTCAACCAGTATAGTAGTTATACATTACTTGAGCATACTTCTCCTTCAATTAGAGTCTACCTATTCAACACCATAGACATAACTGCCACTAATGAGTGTGGAGTTTGAATATTGAGATTCATAGTTTCAAGCATCTTTAATAGACTATCATAAAAATGATGTTCCAACATCATTTAAGACATCAATAACATTACCACAAAGCTTATCTATTTTGGTTCTAGAATCATCATCCAAGGGACTTATTTTCCATCCATGCCCTTTAACAAACTCCCCATTCTCACAAGAGGATCTCACATGGACTCATATTCAGATTAACCACACAACATAAATATTCTCTCACTATATTTTATAGTAAGTTTCTCACACTAGGTAAAATTGACAGCTTTCTTCTTCACACCTGTGATACATGTTGAATCTTCGATAAGACATTCAATCATGGCAGCCAAAAATTTCCAGTTTAGGTCAGTGACTTGACCTTAAGCTCAACCCTTGGAGAAAGCAAAGTATACTAGCTTCTCCTGACTAGAACCACGTAGACCCAACATGGGCATAGATAGCTACACCTAGTAGCCACAGGTCATAACATGTTACCTATAATCTTCACAAGCGCAAGCTTCATAACTACTACAACAATAACCATAGATAGGTTATAAGCTCCCCCTATCATGGACAAATAAGGCTTCTGCTGAGGATGAATACTTAGACACCAGAAGATAAACAAGATACTTTACACACTCACTGAAACATATTCACACTCTTGTGAAAATAACTCATCCTGAATATGATATACCAACTCCAGGTATTCATATTTTTACAAGGTCATCTCTGATACATGGGCTTACATAACCACACAAATATTTATACCTCTTTGGATAGCCAAGATATCGTGAACACATGCTTGGACAAACACAAGCCCTCAAATAGCTTGTTTTAAGCACACCAGGCTAACATACTTGCAACAGAGGAAAACCACCTTCCTCATATTCCTTTTCTCTATCAATCACTAGCAATTACTGGTATTAGTGAAGTCTTCAACATAGTAGATATGTAGTCACCAAGCATACTACTAAAGACAGGATCAGGATCTGCATCTTCTAATCCACAAAGTATGAACTCTTTCTTTTGACAACCATGTTGATCATCAATCTTCCATAATCATAATCCCAAATCTTCCTTTACAAAATGATGTTACAACATCATTTAGGACATCAACCTTTCTTCACAGATCCTAATAATTCAGTTCTTGATTTATCAACCAAGGAGATTATTAATCTTGATAGTAATTTTTGGAGAAGATCATATAATATTACATCTACAGCCACCTGAACACTATAAGCTCTCAACAATTCTGAATCATCAGTTCAAATAGTAGATTTACATCTATACCTCCGATAAGTACTCAGCTCCCAATAAGGTCTTTATCATCATTAACATGCACATCTTCACAAGATCAGACTTATACTTAGCTCATGACAAGATATTTGTCATCAGAGGAAAAACTTGCCCACGCACACGATTGTAGATGATACTCATTTTCAACAAATGCTAGAGCACTTGAACTGACATCCTTCTTATTCATTATTAAACACAAGAGGATCCTTTCAACATTCTAGACTTGGTCAGAGACTGGTCTTCAGCTCCATCATGATCGAACATTCAAACTTTGAACTTCACCGGTGAACAACAATACTCACCTCATGATCTACACAAAAAAACGTCCTTTTTAGAGGAAGCACACACCTAGAAATGATGTCCCGACATCAGATACGACATCATCCATTCTTACTATGGTTCTGGGGGTAACTTGCATAGTAAATTACAATCAACTCTTGTAGGGGTTAGCACAAGGCAACAAACCAACAACAACTGATCAATCTTCAGGATCAGACTACCAGCATATGCAGGGAATTACACGAGCCACATCTCAATAAGCTTTTCTTTAGACCTCATGTTTGACTTTGAGATGGTGGATGCCATTGTCTGTACCTACAGAGAAAATTCCATCTATTAGGTCTCTGGGGAAGACTCTGCTAGGCATGACACAAAAAAAACTTTTCAAAGCATCTGTTTCCCTTGATTCTTTAAAAGCAATCCCCTTCAAATTTTAACATCTTCATCATTCATATCAACCCTTGACAAGGGGATCTTTTTCAACAAATTCTGAGGGTACACAAAGAGAATTACAAATTTTCTTCCTCAAGGGCAATTAAAACAACACTCAGGAGCATCAAACATTGTGGTTGTATCATAACACTCCTCTTCAAACATAATTTGTTCTAGGGTCACTCACAGGATTCCGTGAATATGGTTCCTTTGATTAGAAGGATCTTCCAGATACGAGCTCATCTCATAAAGGGTCTTGTGGAGATTCCTTTAAGAGTTCTTATCATGAGCATATAGCTCAACCTCTATAATCCCATAAGCCTGACATATGGAGTAGATAAACTGTTGATCATGTCCTAATCAACCTGCACAAACCAGATGCCTCCTCTTCCATATCAAGAGTAGGTTCCAAACAAAAAGTATTCATAATATTTATGTTCAACATCCAAAACATCTGTTCTTCAACTGGTAGTTGCATATCTACTGAAGTAATGTTCTAACATCCCATAGAGCATCAGTTCCTTCTTCTTGGGACACACCATCCTTGACAGTCTTCAAGGTCAATATGCAAATGTATATGAGCATCATTGATCAATTAATTCTCATAAACCTTATTGATAAATGTCTTTATGAGTGGACTTGAGGAAAATCTCAAGTATCTTTGACACTTTTAATACGGTTGAAAATGTCAGCATATATTATGTTGAGGATAACAACCCTAGTATCCTTCTCATACTTTTAGGGTTATATGCAGCGGAATATAACAAACTCCTCAATAATACTCAGACACACCACTATCCAAGTAGAAGCATGGCAACCTAGGATTAAAAAATAAACCCTACAAACAACAACTTCCCACTAAGCTGCAGGCCTGATGGCAACACCCACGAACACTACCTGTCATATATAACCAATGATCCTTGACAAGAGATCATCCATACAGTAGTATGAATTATCCAAGTTCATACCTCTTTTCAGTAAATACTTTCTTCCTTGCCCATGACCAGAAAGTATCTTCCCAAGATCTCACCCAGAACAGAACATGATGCCTGCTCTAATACCAATTGATATTCTGGCACAACAGACTCATATGTCCTACAAGGATGTCGAGACATCTAATATGGCAAACAGACACATGCAAGATAAAAAATACTAAAAAGATAAAGAACACACCAAAATTATTTACCGAGTTCAATATACAACAACACCTACTCCAGGGGCTACCAAGCCAGGAATGAAGTCCACTATCACTAATATCAATTTGTAGACCCTACAACCAACACACCCATTGACGATCTACGCACTTAATCACTACCCAATGACCCTTCTACCTAGGTCCTCCATAGATATGGAATATCCCCATCCCACTTCCAATCATCACAATAATGTCTAGTAACCAACACCTAAGTCACTGCATAGACGACCCTTCACCAATATTTTGATTACATAGGTGAACAGTTTGGAAGACATACTTCCATGATAACCTAGTTAAGTCTCTAAGCCAAACTCCACTGTTTGTTAACTTTTCTCCTAACACATCCTGGAGTTGCTTCAAAGATTCCTCTAGGAACAATGCATCTCTTACCTACAGGCTTCGAGATGAACATGGTAACCTTCCCACAACCCGAGAGGTTTACCTTGACAAACTCTAGACTTCTACATCTTGAGCCGTATTTTTTCTAGGTTACAAACCCTTATATTTATAACTTGTTACCCAACTGGTTTTGGGCCTTCAATCACAGCAAATCAACTGTAACAAACTGCAGAAACTTCTACCCCAAGAAAGGTCTTCAATCTTTACTTTCCTAAATAATCTTCTTATTTAGAAAGCCAATGTTGAGAACAAACTGAATCTCATTAATCCAGCTCAACAGGCGCGATATCAAGACATCTACTTCGACATGTTGTTCCAATTATTGAAAAAGTTCAACGCAACATGTTCTTACATTGTAATAAGACTTCTTGTTGTACCTGTTCTTCTTAGCAAGTTTATACATCCTATTCTACATTACATTATTGTTGCTATTATTTTTTTTACAAAAATTAAGCCAATCCTAAAACAAGAGAACTAACAAGGAGGACGATAAGACATCATATGGCAACACAAACTCAGATAAGATGATAAAACGTGAGCATGATAGTAAGATATCAGATAAGATGATACAATATCACACCTAACAATGATATTTAAAATCAAAGTAGGATAACAAACATATGCGATGATGAAGCATCGACAAAAATATAGTAACATATCATGGCAAAGATGACAACATATCAAAACTTAGATGATAAAACATCACAGCTAACAATGATATTTAAAATTAAAGTAGGATAACAAACATATGCGATGGCGAAACATCAACGAAAAGATAACAAAATATCATGGCAAGGATGACAATACCTCAAAACTTAGATGATAAAACATCACACCTAACAATGATATTGAGAATCAAAGTAGGATAATAAACATGTGCGATGGCGAAACATCAGTTAAAAGATAACAAAATATCATGGCAAGAAGGGCAAAACATTATTATTTAGATGATAAAACATCACACCTAACAATGATATTTAGAATCAAAGTAGGATAACAAACATGTGTGATGGCGAAACATCAATATAAAGATAACAAAATATCATCGCAAGAATGGTAAAACATTTATAATTAAGATGATGAAACATCACACCTAACAATGATATAGAAAATCAAATTAGAATAACAAACATATGTGTTGCACCCCAAAATTTGCCCTCCCATTTCCTCAACATTTTCTCATCACAAGACCCTTGGAGCTCAAGATCAAGTTAGGGTTTGCTCTGCTCAAGACTCCTCCTTGCACTGTTGACCCAAATTAGGGTTTGTGTTTGCACAAAGATGTTTTAACCCAAAAGGCCCAAAGTGACTTTCATGCTTCATGTTGGACTCACAAGTTTATCCATACCAAGTTTCAGGCCTTGATTCCAATCTTTGCCCAGTCAATTGGATAGTTGACCTAGAAATCAGCTGTATTGGGGAAAAAGTCAACTGTGGTCAATTGACAGTCAAACCTCATGATTTTTGACCCATATCAACATTATGAACTCATATGGACCATTTTATCAAGTTTGGATCACAATTCCACAAGAAATTTGATCAGATCACCAAAAGGGCAAAATGGTCATTTTTAGGGTTTTGACTGCACAAAGGCAATTTTTGACTGTTTAACCTAACCAATGGAAAACCAAGCTCACATATGGACTCAAGGACTCAATGGCATTGTCTTGACATGTTCAACAAGCTCAAAAGATCCCAAATGCACAAGATTGACAGATGAATTTTCCAATCAACTGAGCAAAATTTGACTGTATACTGAAAAGTTAAACTTTTAGTTTTTGGTCAAAATCAAGTGTCACGATTCATTTTTCATCAAAACATGTCAAATTGTGAAACTTGTTCATCAAGAAATCAAAAATTACAAATTAGGGTTTGAAATGAAGAAATTTCATAACTTAGAAATTTTCTAAGTTATGTAAATTCCTAATTTTTTCCTAACTTTGTCCATCTTTTCATCAAGATACATTTGGATTCAAACAAAAATCAAAACATGAAAGTTATAGTCCATTGCAAAATCTACAACTTTGATTCACAAAGTTTCCTCAAAAGAAGCTTGTAGCTCAAGTTATGATTTTTGGAACAAGGGTGCAAAACATTCTTAACTTAGAAATGTTTTGACCTATTCTAGGCAGGATTATTGCCTAACTTCATGGCCACTTTTCACCTGCTTCCACTTGGAATTTCAACTTGCATTACAAAGATGGATTGTAGTACACATTCCAAGCTTTCCAAATTGTCCAATAACTTCTCAAACACCCTTGTGGTTAGGGAGAATCGAATTGGCAAAGTTGGGCAAAAGTCACTTTTGTTCTTGACCAAGGCATGTTCATACACTATGCATTTTTGAAATCAGCTTGTACAAGCTAGATTACGGGCCTCTAATCCTTCTTGCACTCAATAATTAAATGCATATCCTTTGTGTTCTAGCATTATTTTTCTCATTTGGACAATACACATAAAATCAAGCCTTATTTGGAAAAAGTAACTTATCGATTCTTGTAAAGCATGACTTTATGTCAAAAGCAAATCAAAGAAGTACAAAGCATATCTTCTAGGCACAAGTTTATGAACTAATCCCACTGATCAAGGGGATATTATGCAGCATGCTTGAGGGACCTACCTTGGCCTATAACCTAACTTGGCAACTTTTGTTTACATTAGAAGAAACTTGGCATATTGAACAACAACTCTCATTGCTGCAAGAACTAACCAAAACAAACTTTGTGAACACCTTCCAAACATCAAACCTGACCTGAAACACGAGCAAACCACCTTCAATACCTCCTCATTCACAGAAACACCTCCTTGCTGCAAAAACAGAGTCCCTTCTGCAACTTGACTTCCACAAACACTTCCACTCGTGCGTTTTGGCTGAAACCTTTGCAAACACACTCCATAACATCCATACAAACTATTCCAAGCATTGAACTGGAACTGTAACAGCCATAGCCAAGTGTGCCATTTTCATTTTTCATCTGTGCAGGTTAACTTCTGTAGCTCGATTCAGCAAGATTCAAAGCAAGCTAAGCATAGAGGAAGCATCCCTGGACCTCAAGCAAGCTATACCATTCCTCACATTGCATTGAAAGTACCTCCATTGTCATACACGATTCAAGATGAACAGGTAAGTTTTTGAACTTCTATCTCTCTATCCAAGCATATTTAGGCTTAAGTTTGTGAAGAAAGCATGTTCTAATCATAGCCCTGAAGCCATCCATATAGTTACTTTTCATTTATATTGTGTGTGTTAAGAGTATTTTGAACCTGAACATTGGAAAAAACTTAGGTCAGAAATTGGGGGAGAAGAAATTCTCTCTCATTTCTGAGAGTTAGATCAAGTTCTTGGTATGTATGGACTCGTGATTTGATGCTTTACATTTTTGGTGTTATAAGTTTGTGCTAAAACTCAAAGAATCAGGATGTTTGAACAAGGCAAAGAAGCGCGCGTTTTTTAGAACAGGGATGGCTGGAGGTTGAAGAAGCTTGTCCTTTGGGCTGGGCCTGATTCATTTTCCTTCTTGTACCACTATTTCACACATACACCCCCTTGGCCCATTGTGTTTATTTTTATCTTTTTTTGACTTTTTCTTTTTGTTTCTGACTTCTTATTTTTTGTTAAAATATAAAAAACATTAAAAAATATTTCTCACCTTTTTTTTGTATTTTTTAGGCATTTATTTGTTTTATTTGATATGTGTATATAAATAAACATAATACTTTTTTTATTCAAAATACAAAAATATTACAAATACATTTTTATTTTCTGATTTTTATTTTATTTTATCTTTTGAAAACATTTTCTAAAAAATATACTTTTTTTGTAAATAATAAATATTTTATTTCTTGTACATATTTAATATATTTAATATATAATATAAATACTTATATATTTAGAATATTTAGGATAAAAATACAAAATAATACATTTTTTATTTTTTTTAATATTTGACCTCAAAAATCACTTTTTTACAATATACTTCTCTTTTATTTATTTTTGTATATAATTATTAAATATTGTATATAATAAATAATAAATACTTTTTATTTAGCAAAATTAGGGTTTTGCCCTAAAATATGAAAATACCCAAAAAAATTATCCTTTTTATTTTTGTTTATTTGACACATAAAAAAAATACTTTCCCATACATATAAAAATCATTTTTTTTGCATCTTGCATATTTATTGTATATTTATTTAATTATTGTACAATTAAATTAACTTGTATATTCCATTTGGATTGTAATAGTTTAGATTTAAATTTCTTGCTAAATATCCCCATTTGAATATTTGTACCCCCCATCCCATAATTATGTTGTAATAGTTTAGGACTTTAAATTTCGCATTTTTAAGCTTTCTGAATATGCCATGATAGACTTAGGGTTTTGTATGCAAAAATCAACCAAACAAATAGCTTGACCTAATTCCAAGATAAAAGCATGAAAATGAACAAACACCAATCACACTTGCACCCCTAGGGTTACTCCACTTGTTGCCTTCAATAATGGGCCATGTTGCATGTTGAGTTTCTTTGGCAAAAACAAAACAATTCCAATGATCATAGTCCCTCGATGACGCTTTCGAAAGTTGCCTAAAAATGATCAAGTCCCTTAAAGGAAAAATTACCCAAAGACACTCGGCACCATTGCAATCATGGTCTAAACGATGACCCGCGCCCGTCCCATTAACATCCTAACACAAGATTGTCCACCAAATACAATGGTGGAACAAAATTGTTAAAAGGGTTAAAATATAGGAAAAACCTTTGAGTAAATTTAGGGGTAGACAAAACTCTTAGTTACTTGATCAATCTTGCAAAACAATCCTTGCCTATTTTTCAAAACACACATCACAACACACTTTCAAAAACGACTTTCAAAAACATTGAAAACTTTTTCAAAAGATATACACCTTTGTATACATCCAAACATGGGTCATTACAAAGGTTGCCACAACAAATGGTCTCTTTTCAAAACATTTTCAAACTCACGCACAAAGCACCATTTCAAACAATTGAAAACACAAGGCAAGTGGTCTAAGCAAGTAACTAAGAGCCCAGGGATAACCATGGATAGAAAGGGTGCTAATACCTTCCCTTTCTATAATCTACTCCCCGAACCCAAGAAAACATCTCAAAGGTTTTTGCTGTGCTTTTTAACCTTTCCTTAGGATAAAATAAAAATTCGGTGGCGACTCTTGCTCTACCGAAACATTTGCGAAAACAAACGCAAAACCCAAGTCAGTTCTCCCACCGTATCACAGAACTGGCGACTCTGCTGGGGATTTTTTAAAGTGGAGTAACCTTAGGGCTTAGATCACCCTCTTGCATGATTAATTGTTTGCTTTGATTGCTTTATATCTTGGTTCTCTTGTTTGGGCTTGAAATCGTACACCCGTATTTGGGGAAACATTCATAGATATCAATACATTGTGGAAACTGTGCGGGGTATACCGACACGGTTGAAGCAATAGCTATATTAGTGCGACATATTTGTGAGTACCGGTAACCCTTGAGTTCAATCAAGGAGAGTACGGGGCCGCTGAGTGATGTCACTAAGCACTAATGACCTAGAACTTTACTTGACCATCTTAGCCTTTCATTAGGGGTAGTGAGATGATCGGCTTTGGTGCAGTCCGAAGTTGGTAGATACTCGATACTACACTCATTGAGGGTTGTTTTCTTGGAATATTTTGGTCGCTAGTTAAGTGGCTAAACCAAAACAACGAACATGGAAAACAATCCAATGATATTGAGCTCCTTAGAACCCGGTTACTATTTATAGGACAGGTTTTTAAGCCAACTACACTCAAGAGGGTACTTACCTATGAAACCCTATGCAAGCCTGAAACTAGGGTTTTGTGTGAATTGCTTGTACATATGTTTGTGCATACATCATGAACATCATAAAGCATCATATGCATACACTAACCATTTCAAGGGTTTAGATCTTCATCTTTGTTCTTGTTTTGTAGGTCATGGAAATTCTTCGCAGGAAAACTATCCAAGTCAACCTTGTGAGAATCCCTCCTCAACTCAAGGAGCTCACATCCAGAATTCCGGAAAGCTCTCCCTTCAGTGAAAGACATGGTAGACTGCTCAGCCTAGTCAACACCAGCATTGAAGAGGACATGGTAATGGTGTTGTTCCAGTTCTTTGACCCCCTTCACCACTGTTTCACTTTCCCCGACTACCAATTGGTGCCCACTTTGGAGGAATTTTATCAACTCTTGAGAATTCCTATTCTTAATCAACTACCCTACAACGGTACGGAAAAAGAACCAAAGCCTGAAGATGTTGCTCAAGCACTACACTTGCAACCATCTGACATCAAGGGGAATTGGGAAACTAGAAGCGGTGTCAAAGGCTTCTTGGCAAAATTCTTGTTTGAGAAGGCACAAGAGTGTTGGAATTCATTGGATCTACAAGCCTTTGAAGAAATTGTGGCACTCCTCATTTATGGGTTGGTCCTGTTCCCAAATCCTGACCAGCTTGTAGATGTCAACACCGTCAAGATCTTCTTATCCAGAAATCCAATACCAACATTGCTTGGGGATATTCTTCACTCATTTTACACACGAACAATGAGAAAGAGGGGTGTTCTCATGTGCTGTACTCCTCTCCTTGCAAGGTGGTTTATTTCGCACCTTCCACAATCTGTTTTGAGGAATGACCAAGGCTTAAGGTGGTCACAACGATTGATGACCCTCACTCACTCTGATGTACATTGGTGTTCTCGGTCCAGAGAAAATGTCATCATCGTCGATCATTGTGGAGAGTTCCCTAATGTTCTATTACTTGGCATTAGAGGAGGCATTACCTACAACCCTTGTCTAGCTTTGAGACAATTTGGATATGCACGGAGGGATGGCCCTCACGACATGTTGATTCCTGACCTAGTTTTTGACTTCGACAACGATGCGCAAGGACTTCGCCAAAGATTCATCAGAGCTTGGAGGATGCCTAACAAGGTAGACAGCAAGACATTGGGGCACAAGAACTCCATCCCTCTTGAGCCTTATCTCAAGTGGGTACGAACCCGAGCCCAGAGTCTAATGATGCCTTACCCTCATTGTAAGTGTTTAGTTATTGGCATGTATTTTTGGTAAAACCAGGTGTGTGAATGTCATGACTGATGTCATAACATTCTGGATTATTAGGTACTTTATGCAGAAAAAGTATGGCATACAATAGCTACTGTTTATGAGTGTGTATCTGAGCATTTTGCAATGATCACATTTATTGCCTTCTACCAAAATCAGTAAACAGGAATTCTGATGTCATAACAAATGTTAAGACATCCTGTACTGATCTAACAGTTATGCAGTTTGGTTAATTCTGAGATTTTTCAGGAAGTTGGTTCATTCCTTCCAGAACAAAATCTCGCGTGGTCTTTAAGTTAACCTAGCTCAACCCTAATCTGGTTGATAAAGTCTTGTGACCAAGTCTTGAGGTTAACCCTAATTAACCCTAGCTTTTCGTGGAAGCCCTAACTGAAGAAACAACTGCATATATATTCAACAGGAAAGCTGATTGGAAAGTAACTTTTTGACTGAAGATCAATTAGGAGCTGTATAGTTTTAACTGCTGTAATCCAAGCAAGTATCATTGTGATAAGTGACTTGGAATAGGTTTTGATTGTAAGGGTTTTTTTGTATCACTCAAAGCTTTGAAGCAAGAGTTTTTGTGTCTCTTGACTAAAGCTTTGAAGCAAAGTCAAGTTAGGTTTATGTATCACTCAAAGCTGTGAAGCACGAGTGTTTGTGTTACTTGATTAAAAAGCTGTGAAGCATAATCAAGTGTATGTTCTGAAGAGTGTCTTCATTATTTCATTAGTCAATTGTTTTAAGTATCACTGCTGTGATTGGGGGGGAGTGAGTAGGAACTCAGGTTTAAGTTGAACTTAGATTGAAGTTGCATTGGGTAGGTCTTAAGTGAAGGAGATAAACTGGTTGGTTTATTCCTGAATTAATATCTCTTATAGTGAATTTCCTCCCTGGCTTGGTAGCCCCCAGAGTAGGTGTTGTTTCACACTGAACTGGGTAAACAATTGACTGTGTTCTTTACTATTTTTATTTACTGTCTTATAGAAAGTCAGATACGGTGTCATAACATTCACTGTGACATTGAGTATCTGCTGCCAGAATTTCAATTGGCATCAGAGCAGGCACCCTGCCTGTATTACTGGGTGAGATCTAGGGATATCACTTTTTGGCACTATGGACAAAGAAGGAGTTTTTGGAAATAGACCACCCATTCTGGATGGAACAAATTATGACTACTGGAAACCTCGTATGATTGCCTTCTTAAAATCACTGGACAAAAAGGCTTGGAGAGCTGCTGACAAAGGATGGAACCATCCCACCATAACTGAGAAAGATGGGACAATCAGTCTGAAGCCTGAGGAAGAATGGAGCAAAGAAGAAGATGAGTTAGCCCTGGGTAATTCCAAAGCTTTAAATGCCTTGTTCAATGGAATTGATAGAAACATATTCAGACTAGTACATCAATGTGAACTGGCCAAGGAAGTGTGGGACACTCTCAAAACTACCCATGAGGGCACATCCAAAGTAAAAATGTCAAGGATTCAGATGCTGACTACCAAGTTTGAGAACCTAAGGATGAAGGAAGATGAAACCATTCATGAGTTTCACATGAACATCTTGGAGATTGCCAACACCTCAGGAGCATTGGGAGAAAAGATGTCTGAAGAAAAACTGGTGAGAAAGATTCTCAGGTCCCTACCTAAAAGATTTGCAATGAAGGTAACTGCTATAGAGGAAGCCCAGGATATCAGCAAGTTAAAGGTGGATGAACTCATTGGGTCTCTTCAGACTTTTGAGATGGGGATCAGTGACAATGTTGACAAGAAAAACAAGAGCATAGCACTTGTATCCAACTCTGAAGATATAAACAAGGAGGATGAAGAAGAAAATATTTCAGAAGCTATGGCCATGCTTGGAAGACAATTCAACAAACTCATCAAGAGAATGGATCCAAAGTCAAGGTCAAATGTTGAGAACACCCCCTCTGACATTAACAGATCTTATGACTCCAGTAGAAGACCAAAGTCTGAAGAGAAGGGAAATCAAGGCAGAGGAATTCAATGCCATGGTTGTGAAGGATATGGGCATATTCGAGCTGAATGTCCTACCTTTATTAAGAAACAAAAGAAAGGAATGACTGTTACCTGGTCTGACTGTGATTCAGAAAGTAATTCTGAAGAAGAATTTGCCAAACTAGTTACTGCACTAACTGGTGTTTGTACCTCTGAAAGTGACACTAGTGATGAGGAAGTAACATTTGAAGAACTGGCTGATACTTACAAGAACTTGTGTATCAGAAGTTCTGAAGTTTGTTTGCAAAATGAGAGACAAACAAAACTCATCATAAAGTTGGAGGCTGAAAAAAGGGCAGACATTGAAACTATAAGTCATCTAGAAGGGGAAGTTCAAATGCTGAACTCAAAACTGAACCAGATGACCAAATTTGTCAAGATGCTGACAAATGGAACTGACAAATTGGAAGAAATCCTTCAGGTTGGACAAAATGTGGGAAACAAGTCTGGTCTAGGATTTTTGGCAGCAAAGAAATCTGGTGCAAACAAGAAGATCAGGCCTGATAAAAAAATGTCAAAGCAGATGTCACAACATAACACTCAACATCGAGAACAGAGAAATATGAAGAAAAAGTACCAAAGATGGAGATGTCATCATTGTGGGAGGTTTGGTCACATAAAGCCATTCTGCTTCAGATTGTATGGATACCCTAATCAGAACCCAGGTGTCAAACCTAAGTCTAACAGGGTACCACATACTCCACAATGGAAGAAAAAGGCTACTACCCTGATAGCCCACACTTCCCTTAGAGTCTCTGCAAAGGAAGACTGGTACTTTGACAGTGGGTGTTCTAAGCACATGACTGGAATCAAGAACCTTCTCAATAATGTTAAACCTCACACCACTAGTTATGTGACCTTTGGAGATGGTGCTAGAGGTGAAATCAAAGGAGTTGGTAATTTGGACTACCCTGGAGTTCCAAATCTAAATGAAGTACTATTGGTAAAAGGCCTGACTACTAATCTCATTAGTATCAGTCAATTATGTGATCTAGGATTCAAGGTCAACTTCTCAAAATATGAATGTCTTGTATCTAATGAAAAGCAAGAAGTTGTAATGAAAGGAGTCAGATCTAAAGACAACTGTTACTTGTGGGAGCCTGAGAACACTAATTACTCCACTGTGTGTTCTATTGCCAAAGAAGAAAAAGAGGTGAAACTGTGGCACCAAAAACTTGGCCATCTTCATCTAAGAGGAATGAAAAGGATTATCTCCATGGAGGCAGTCAGAGGGATTCCAAGACTGCAAATTGATGAAGGGAGAGTTTGTGGTGAATGTCAGGTTGGTAAGCAGACTAGGATGTCACATCCAAAGTCAAGACATCTGACCACCTCTAAGGTTCTAGAACTTCTTCATATGGATCTGATGGGACCAATGCAGGTGGAAAGTCTTGGTGGAAAGAGATATGCCTATGTTGTTGTGGATGACTATTCCAGATTCACCTGGATTAACTTCATTAAGGAAAAATCTGACATGTTTGAAGTTTTTAAAGAACTGTGCAAAAGAATTCAAAGAGAAAAAGAAGGGTGTATTGTCAGAATCAGAAGTGATCATGGCAAGGAATTTGAAAACAGTAAGTTTAATGAGTTCTGTTCCTCGGAAGGAATTAGTCATGAATTCTCTTCTCCTATAACTCCTCAACAAAATGGAGTTGTAGAAAGGAAAAATAGGACCATACAGGAATCTGCCAGAGCTATGATACATGCCAAAAGACTTCCTATTCATTTTTGGGCTGAAGCTATGAATACAGCCTGTTATGTCCATAACAGAGTCACTTTGAGAAAGGGAACCTCATCCACCATTTATGAACTCTGGAAAGGAAGAAAGCCAACAGTGAAGTACTTCCATGTATTTGGCAGCAAATGCTATATTCTGGCAGATCGTCAACAAAGGAGAAAGCTGGACCCTAAAAGTGATGAAGGTATATTTCTAGGATACTCCTCCAACAGCAGAGCTTATAGGGTATTCAATTCCAGGACCAAAGTCATGATGGAATCAATAAATGTCATAGTTGATGATGATCATGAAGAAACAGATGTCCCTTGTAATGTTGAGACATTCTTTGAGACTCCAACTCAACAGAATGACCTTCCTAACACCACTACAGCAGACTCTGAATCCAAGGAAGCTAGCAAAATCCCTTCCATCAGAATTCAGAAAGATCATCCTAAAGAACTCATCATAGGGGATCCAAATAGTGGAGTCATTACAAGATCTAGAGAAATTATCTCAAACTCTTGCTTTGTGTCTAAAATTGAACCAAGAAATGTTAAGGAAGCTTTAACTGATGAATACTGGATTGGTGCAATGCAAGATGAATTAAACCAATTTAAGCAACATGAAGTTTGGGAGTTAGTTCCTAGACCAGAGGGAACAAACATCATTGGCACAAAATGGATATACAAGAACAAATCAGATGCTGAAGGAGTTGTCACTAGGAATAAGGCAAGACTTGTTGCCCAAGGATACACTCAAGTTGAAGGGGTTGATTTTGATGAGACCTTTGCCCCTGTAGACAGACTGGAATCTATCATACTCCTATTTGGAATTGCTTGTCTCCTGAAGTTCAAGCTGTTTCAGATGGATGTAAAAAGTGCCTTCCTAAATGGGTACTTAAATGAGGAAGTTTATATGGAACATCCTAAAGGATTTGTGGATCCAAACCACCCTGATCATATCTACAAATTGAGGAAAGCTCTATATGGCCTGAAACAAGCTCCTAGAGCATGGTATGACAGGTTAACAAAATTTCTTTCAGACAAAGGATACAAAAAAGGAGGCTTGGATAAAACCCTCTTTGTCAAAAATGAAGGAGGGAAGTTAATGGTAGCTCAAATATATGTTGATCACATAGTGTTTGGGGGAAGTCTCACAGATGGAGGACTCAATCTTTCTATCTCAAAGCAAGTATGCAAAGAACATTATCAAGAAGTTTGGTATGGAGAATGCCAGTCACAAAAGGACCCCTGCACCTACTCATTTAAAGCTATCCAAAGATTCAAGTGGGGTTAAGGTAGACCAAAGTCTGTACAGAAGCATGATAGGAAGTCTGTTGTACTTAACAACCAGCAGACCTGACGTTGCTTTTGCAGTTGGAGTTTGTGCAAGATACCAAGCTGATCCTAAAGTCTGTCATATCAACCAAGTGAATAGAATTTTGAAGTATGTAAGTGGAACTTACAACTATGGCTTGCTGTACTCTCATGGTTGTGAACCAACTCTGACTGGTTATTATAATGCTGATTGGGTTGGAAGTGCTGATGATAGAAAAAGCACCTCTGGAGGATGTTTCTTATTAGGAAATAATCTGGTCTCCTGGTTCAGCAAGAAACAGAACTGTGTGTCTCTCTCTATTGCTGAAGCTGAATACATTGCAGTTGGTAGTAACTGTTCTCAAATGATCTGGATGAAACAGATGCTCATTGAGTATAATGTCGCACAAAATGTTATGACATTGTACTGTGACAATCTGAGTACAATCAACATTTCCAAGAACCCTATTCAGCATAGCAGGACCAAGCACATTGACATTAGACATCACTTTATCAGAGACCTTGTAGAGGAGAAGACAATTAAACTGGAACATGTTGCCACTGAGCTACAGCTGGCTGACATTTTTACCAAGGCACTTGATACAAACCAATTTGAAAACTTAAGGGGCAAGTTGGGTATTTGCCAACATGAGGAATTGTAGCAATTAATTTTGCTTAAAACAAGGGTTGAAGGAGTTATTTTTGTTAAGTCTCTTTTGATTGGGTTAATCATATGTTTTCCCAATTCTTTCAAAATTATTAAGAAGTTGAATATACACTCATTTTCCTCCTTCCACTCTCGACTATCAAAATGTCTCAAACATCATCCTCAGTCCAAGACATCTGATGTTATAGCTGTATTGAAAGAGACCTGCAACGAGCTGGAGACAACGAAAAAGACTCTAGAGAACCTAATTGCCAGATTAGAACAGGAGGAGACTGAAGGAAACAGAAGGGAAGAGGGTGCTGCTGAAGATCAGCTCAATGCTGAAGAAAGTAGCTCCTCTGAAGATGACAATGCTTAAAGTTTGGTGGAGTTCACAAGCCTGATGCTGGTTCCTGTTGATGCAAGTGATTTCAGTTTTTCTTGTTGTTTTTATTACTCATTTTGGATAACTGTATAACATATAAGTACATGTATCTTTGGCCCATTTGTGGCTAAAGAGGGGGAGATATTTTGTGTTAATTACTTGGTAGACATTATATTTTTCTGCAGACATATTCATTCTGCTGCTCTATATTCTCTGATTGCTTAGGGGTTTTAGCCAAAAATCTGCCAAAGGGGGAGTTTGTAAGTGTTTAGTTATTGACATGTATTTTTGGTAAAACCAGGTGTGTGAATGTCATGACTGATGTCATAACATTCTGGATTATTAGGTACTTTATGCAGAAAAAGTATGGCATACAGTAGCTACTGTTTATGAGTGTGTATCTGAGCATTTTGCAATGATCACATTTATTTCCTTCTACCAAAATCAGTAAACAGGAATTCTGATGTCATAACAAATGTTAAGACATCCTGTACTGATCTAACAGTTATGCAGTTTGGTTAATTCTGAGATTTTTCAGGAAGTTGGTTCATTCCTTCCAGAACAGAATCTCGCGTGGTCTTTAAGTTAACCTAGCTCAACCCTAATCTGGTTGATAAAGTCTTGTGACCAAGTCTTGAGGTTAACCCTAATTAACCCTAGCTTTTCGTGGAAGCCCTAACTGAAGAAACAACTGCATATATATTCAACAGGAAAGCTGATTGGAAAGTAACTTTTTGACTGAAGATCAATTAGGAGCTGTATAGTTTTAACTGCTGTAATCCAAGCAAGTATCATTGTGATAAGTGACTTGGAATAGGTTTTGATTATAAGGGTTTTTTTGTATCACTCAAAGCTTTGAAGCAAGAGTGTTTGTGTCTCTTGACTAAAGCTTTGAAGCAAAGTCAAGTTAGGTTTATGTATCACTCAAAGCTGTGAAGCACGAGTGTTTGTGTTACTTGATTAAAAAGCTGTGAAGCATAATCAAGTGTATGTTTTGAAGAGTGTATTCATTATTTCATTAGTCAATTGTTTTAAGTATCACTGCTGTGATTGGGGGGGAGTGAGTAGGAACTCAGGTTTAAGTTGAACTTAGATTGAAGTTGCATTGGGTAGGTTTTAAGTGAAAGAGATAAACTGGTTGGTTTATTCCTGAATTAATATCTCTTATAGTGAATTTCCTCCCTGGCTTGGTAGCCCCAGAGTAGGTGTTGTTTCACACTGAACTGGGTAAACAATTGACTGTGTTCTTTACTGTTTTTATTTACTGTCTTATAGAAAGTCAGATACGATGTCATAACATTCACTGTGACATTGAGTATCTGCTGCCAGAATTTCACTCATGTTCTCCCTGTGATTAAAGAGCCCGTTAAGGAAGGAGAGGTTCCCTACACCATCCTGTATCCTGACATGCCTACATCGTTGGAGGAGATGCAGAAGAGTTGGATCCAACTCAAGGAGGAACGGAATACTTTTGAAGCCAGCTTCTACGCCAGTGAGAAGAAGGTTTTGGAGCTCACCCGCCGACTCCACGAGGAAGAGACCCTCAACACCTACATCGCACCAAAGAGGATGCGCAACGTCTTTTTACCTTGAGAAGTTTTTTGTAATATTTGGCCAATGGAGCATTTATGTACTGACAAATTTCTTCTTATTAATATGACGTGTGTTCTTTTTGTTTGCAACAATTTTGAATTTTCTAAATCCTTGAATGCATTGTATACATAAACATATCATTCATCATGCGCATAAGCAGGTCTCCACACCAGGTTTCCTTATCTTTCTGCTGTTTATTTCAGTAAGATGGATCTCGAACAGACGGTCAAGGACTTGCAGTCTCAGAACTCACAGTTTCAACATCTCCTGATGACCTTAGCTAAGGGTCAGAAGGATCTAAAAGCCCTGCTTGGGAACAAAGAGCAAGTGAAAAAGAAGAAGAAAAGAATCGGGGTGGCTACCCTGGGAAGAAGGTTTGAGGGTGAAGCCAGAAGAGTTCTTGAATTTCCCCCTACATCTGAAGAGGGGACCAGTAAAGGGAATGGGGCTGCGGTACCTTCCAAATCCGACGCTGAAGAAGAAGAGGTTGAAGAAGACGAAGACTACTCAGAACAACAATACCCGCCCGCCGATGATAAGTAAAAAGGCTTGGAAGACAGGTTGGCAGCTATAGAGCTGAAGAGAGTTCCCGGCTTAGATTTCGAAGATTTGGGATTAGTTGCTGGAATTGTGATCCCCCCGAAGTTCAAAGTGCCAGTTTTTGCAAGATATGACGGGCTATCCTGCCCGAAGATGCATCTCAGATCATATGTAAGGAAGATCCAACCTTACACTGCAGACAAGAACCTATGGATCCATTTCTTTCAGGATAGCCTTTCAGGGGCTCAACTCGAATGGTTCTATCAGCTGGATGGAGCCAGTATCCGAAACTGGGAGGACTTGGCTACTGCCTTTTATAAACAATATCAGTACAATTCCGACCTCGCTCCCACGCGTACCCAACTCCAGGGTATGTCACTGGGGACGGGCGAAGGAATCAAGGAGTATGCGCAAAAGTGGAGAGACCTGGCTGGCAGGGTGCAGCCACCGCTGACTGACCGTGAACTTGTTGATATGTTCCTAGGGACCCCATCTGGTCCGTTCTTCAACCATCTGATTGGTAATTCTTCTGCTGGGTTTACAGACCTCATTCTGACCGGTGAGAGGATAGAAGCTGGTATCAAGTCGGGGAAGATACAGAAAGGCACCTCCGCGAGTACTGAAAAGAAGCCCTTCAAGAAGGAAGCTAGTGTTGTGTATGGTCCCAGAAGACAAATTAAACCGGAACACCACCAAGCTGTCAATGCGTTGGTAATTTCAAAGCCTGTTGCTTCTCCTCAACAGTTTAACCAACCAAGGGGTGAGAGACCCAAAAGGCAGTATACTCGGCTCAGCATGACCCTGTCTCAGATTTTGCCGCAACTACTGTCAACCAATCTGGTAACTGTCAAAGAAGCTCCGAAGGTAGTGAACACAGCTTCTCCAAAGTACAACCCCAACGCCCGTTGCGCTTATCATTCTGATATCCCGGGGCATACTACAGACGATTGCTGGGCTCTAAGGAATAAGGTTCAGGACCTTATTGATGCTAAAGAAATACAATTTGAGGCGCCCGAAAGACCCAATGTTGTGACTGCTCCCATGCCCCAGCATGGAGTGAATGTTGTGGAAGAAGACCGGTATGTAGCCTCCGTAGAAGAGATTGTTACTCCGTTGATGACTGTCAAAAGGAACCTGTTGCTAGCCGGTTTATTTCCGGGATGTAGTAAAGGTTGCCTTCTATGTGCTGTTTCACCTGTTGGTTGTCCTTTGCTGAAATCAGGTATCCAAAGCCTGATGGATAGCAAAGAGATCTTGTTCGAGAAGATTGCTATTCCTGCTATCCCCGCCGAAGAAGTTTCTATTGTCACTATTTTCAACAGCCCTCCTAAGGCTCTCTCAAAGAAGCCTGTCAAAATCATGTCCACTCAGAAGATTGCTCCTATCATCATCACTGTTCCGGGGCCTCTCCCTTATACATCTGACAAAGCTGTCCCATGGCACTATGGGGCAGATGTTTATGTGCTTGGAGTTAAACAAGAGTTTGATACTAGTACCGGCGTCAGTAACATCACCGGGCCTGCCAAAGTTACCCGCAGTGGTAGGCTGTTCTCGCCATATATTGCGCCACCAGCTATTCAGAAACCTCTTATCATCACACCTGCCAGTGTGCCTGCTTCTCTTCCTGTTCAAGTTCCTGTTTCTACCTTTGCGGCCGAGTCATCTGACGCTCGGGGCAAAGGGATTGCTACTGATTTGCCTGCCCTGACGGAGGCACCAAAGACAACCACTGTTGAAGCTTCCCAACAAGAGATGGAAGAGATTCTCAAGATTATCAAGAAGAGTGATTTCAATGTAGTTGAGCAGTTTGGGCACACCCCATCAAAGATTTCTATGCTATCACTATTGTTGTGTTCAGAGGCCCATGCCAAGGCCCTGATCTCCTTCCTGAAGATGGCTCATGTGCCACAAGAAACGTCTGCTGATCAATTTACCGATTGTGTGGCCAACTTGACTGCCGATAATGGGTTGGGCTTCTCTGACGCCGATCTGACCGCCAAAGGAAAGAACCATAACGATGCCCTGCATGTCTCCATTGAATGCAGGGGCACTACTCTTGCCCATGTGTTGGTAGACACCGGTTCTTCATTGAACGTATTTCCCAAGAAGGCCCTAGACAGGTTGGATTGTGAGGGTTTGGAGCTCAAGCCTAGTAACATTGTTGTCCGAGCCTTTGACGGTTCGAAAAGGATGGTACATGGGGAAGTTGACATTCCAATCAGGGTTGGTTCTCAAGTCTTTGATTCTACTTTCTACGTGATGGATATCCGACCGTCCTATTCTTGTTTGCTGGGTCGTCCATGGATCCACAAGGCTGGAGCTGTGACCTCCACACTACATCAGAAGCTTAAGTACCCGGTCAGAGGGAAGATTGTTACAGTTCAAGGGGAAGAAGAATATATGGTCAGCCACCTTAACTCGTTCCGGTACATAGAAATGGATGGGGAGTTCATTGAGACCCCCTTTCAACACTTTGAAGAGGTGCCTCAGACACTGGCATCAGCTGAAACTGTGATTGAAGACCCTCCTTTGAAGATGGCTTCCTTAAAGGATGCCCGGGCTGTTATTGAGAAGGGTGAATGCGCAAATTGGGGCCGACTTCCTGACTTCACTCTGAAGACCGACAAATTTGGTTTGGGCTTCACTGCAGAGGTTCAGAGGGCTGTTCGTAAGGCGAGGATTGGAAGACCTTCTGTGTTCATCACCAACCCGGGAGTGAATGCTATTGAAGACGACGTGGAGGAATCTGAATTCGACAGCTGGATCTACCCAACAACCGACGATGGACCAAGCAACTGGACTGCTAAAGATTTCACACCTATTACTTTTGTCACTCAGTAATGAACTCTTTTGTTTTGAATTTGTAACAGACAATATTTTGAAACTTTTATGGCTCGGTGTCCTACACAGGGCACCGTGGCTTCATTTGTGAGGGCTTTTGTGTGTCATTTTCATATATCATCAATAAAAACATTGGACGTTTGTTGCATTTCAAAATCTTGCGCTCCTTTTATTTCTTTATTATATATTGCAAAACAGCTATATTTACACACACTCACCTATACAGGTTCCAATCCACTCTGGATCTCACTGGTAACGACTCTGCTACTGCTAGTTATGACTTCGAAAATCCGATCAACTTAGCCGAAGACGAAGGTGAAGATGATTGCGAAGTGCCTGGTGAACTTGCAAGACTACTACTCCAGGAAGAGAGGGCCATTCAGCAACATGAAGAGCCAGTGGAAACGGTAAATATGGGTACTGAGACAGACAGAAAGGAAGTCAAGATTGGTGCCAATCTAGAGCTCAATGTGAAACAACGGTTGATTCAGATGCTGCATGACTATGTGGAAATCTTTGCCTGGTCTTACGAAGACATGCCTGGGTTGGATACCGACATTGTGGTTCATCACCTGCCTACCAAGGAAGACTGCCCTCCGGTTAAACAGAAGGTCCGCCGTATGCGTCCAGAGATGTCCGAGAAAATCAAAGCTGAGGTTATGAAACAATTTGATGCCGGGTTTCTAGCAGTAACTTCTTACCCTCAGTGGATTGCCAACGTGGTTCCAGTGCCGAAGAAAGATGGTAAGGTCCGAATGTGTGTTGATTACAGGGATTTGAACAGGGCCAACCCTAAGGATGATTTCCCTCTGCCTCATATCAACGTTCTGGTTGACAACACTGCTCAGCATAAAGTATTCTCCTTCATGGACGGCTTCTCCAGTTATAACCAAATCAAGATGGCTCCTGAAGACATGGAGAAGACCACCTTCGTCACTCAGTGGGGCACTTTTTGCTACAAGGTCATGCCTTTTGGGTTAAAAAATGATGGGGCAACCTACCAACGTGCCATGGTTGCTTTATTTCATGACATGATCCATCATGAGACCGAAGTGTACATCGACGATATGATTGCAAGGTCCCAAACTGAGGAGGAACACCTTGACCATCTATGGAAGCTGTTTGACCGTCTGAAGTTGTACAAGCTGAGGTTGAACCCAAACAAGTGCACCTTTGGGGTGAGATCTGGAAAATTGCTAGGCTTCGTCGTAAGCGACAAAGGCATTCAAGTGGACCCTGCCAAAGTGAAAGCCATACAAGAGATGCCAACTCCCAAGACAGAGAAAGAAGTCAGAGGCTTTCTAGGACGGTTGAACTACATTGCTCGATTCATCTCGCATCTAACTGCTACCTGTGAGCCAATCTTCAAGCTGCTGAAGAAAGATCAAGTTGTACGTTGGAACGATGAATGTCAGGCCGCTTTCGAAAAGATCAAAGAGTATCTCCAAGAACCACCCACTCTTATGCCACCAGTTGAAGGGAGACCTCTAATACTATACTTGACAGTACTTGACAACTCAATGGGGTGTGTGCTGGGGCAGCATGACGAGTCTGGCCGAAAAGAACACGCCATTTATTACCTTAGCAAAAAGTTTACCGACTGTGAGACCCGGTACTCACTGCTCGAGAAAACTTGCTGCACTTTGGTATGGGCTGCTCGCCGGCTGAGACAGTACATGTTGACTCACACTACTCTGTTGATTTCAAAAATGGATCCAATCAAGTACATATTCGAAAAGCCCGCCTTGTCCGGAAGAATAGCAAGATGGCAAATGATCTTGACGGAATATGACATCCAATACACGACTCAAAAAGCAATCAAGGGAAGTGTATTGGCAGACCATTTGGCACATCAGGCAGTGGACGATTACCAGTCGATGAACTTTGAATTTCCAGACGAGGATATCATGGTAGTAACTGATTGTGAAGTACCTGGACCGGATGAAGGACCTGAGGAAGGATCCCGATGGTCTATGCACTTTGACGGAGCCTCGAACGCTTTGGGTAATGGTATCGGCGCTGTGATCATATCCCCTAAAGGCACTCATACTCCGCTCACTGCCCGGCTATGTTTCAACTGCACCAACAACATGGCAGAGTATGAGGCATGCATCATGGGTCTTCAAGCTGCAATCGACTTAAGGATCAAGTTTCTGAGTGTCTTCGGAGATTCCGCTCTCGTTATCAATCAGATTAAAGGCGAGTGGGATACGAAACACCCAAATCTTATACCTTACAAGGAGTATGTACTGACGTTGCTTCCCCACTTCGAGGAGATAACTTTTGAACACTTCCCAAGAGAGGAGAATCAGTTAGCAGACGCGTTGGCTATGATGTCTTCTATGTTCAAGGTCAAATGGGACAACGAGGCGCCCCGAATCATTATTTGGAAGCTGGATGAACCTGCATATTGCTGCGATCTTGAGGCTGAAGAGGTAACAGAAAAACCCTGGTATCATGAAGTGAAGAAGTACCTTGAGGATCAAGAATACCCCGAAGGCGCATCTGTTAATGACAAGAAGTTCCTGAGAAGGTTTGCGGCAAAGTTCTTCCTCAGCAACGGCATTCTCTACAAGCGAAACCATGATTCAACCTTACTGCGTTGTGTGGATAAGACTGAAGCAGAAAGGATCATGGCAGAGCTACATGAAGGTACCTTCGGAACACATTCCAGTGGACATACCATGGCAAAGAAAATCCTTCGGGCAGGATATTTCTGGTCCACAATGGAAGCCGACTGTTATCAGCATTCTCGAACTTGTCATAAATGCCAGATCTATGCTGATAAGGTGCACATTCCTCCGGTTCCTCTGAACGTCTTGACAACACCTTGGCCCTTTGCAATGTGGGGCATTGATATGATCGGCGAGATCCGACCTACGACATCTAACGGGCACCGCTTCATCTTGGTAGCGATTGATTACTTCACAAAATGGGTTGAAGTAGCTTCCTACGCTACAGTAACCAAGAACGTCGTGGCACGGTTCATTCGGCATAACCTGATCTGCCGCTACGGTGTACCTGAGAGGATCATTACGGATAATGGTACCAATCTTAACAACAAAATGATCACTGAGCTCTGCAAGCAATTCAAGATACAGCACCACAACTCTTCTCCTTACCGGCCGAAGATGAATGGGGTTGTAGAAGCAGCGAATAAGAACATCAAGAAGATTGTACAGAAGATGACAGTGACCTATAAAGATTGGCACGAAATGTTACCATTTGCTCTTCATGGGTACCATACCTCAGCACGGACATCAACAGGGGCAACTCCCTTTTCCTTGGTCTATGGCATGGAGGCAGTCTTGCCTATTGAAGTCCAGATACCCTCTCTCTGGATAATGAAGGATGCAGGTTTGAGCGAAGATGACTGGATCCAGACTCGGCTTGATCAATTAAACCTGATTGACGAAAAGAGACTCACCGCTATTTGTCATGGTCAGACGTACCAAAAACGGATGATCAGGGCATTTAACAAGAAGGTTAGACGACAAGAGTATCAAGTCAGAGACCTGGTAATCAAGCGCATCATTCTTCCTCAAAGTGATCCCAGGGGCAAATGGACCCCTACGTACGAAGGGCCATTTGTGGTTAAACATATCTTCTCAGGAGGAGCTATGATTCTAACCACCATGGATGGTGACGACCTTCCTCACCCTGCCAATGCAGACATAGTAAAAAGATACTACGCATGAATTAAAGACCCGCTAGGTTGACACACCTAGGCAAAAATAAGGGCTTCCTGGCGAACCAAAAGGGTTCGGGCAAAAGTAAGGGACGAAATGAAAAAAAATCTGTACACCCGGCAAGTCGAAAACCTGAAAAGGCGGCTTGGGCAAAAATGGGTATCCCGGTGGACTGAAAACCCGAAAGAGCGGTCCAGGCAAAAGTTAGGGATAAAGCGTAATACTATGTCTCATTGGATCACCTTGCATCCAGAATTCGGCATCAACTATCGGGCTCAGATGGCTACAATCAATCAGCTTCATCTTCAACTAAGCAGCAAAGTGATGAGACACTTGAAGACATAAAGGCGATAGCAGAGTTGGAACCCAGCGGGATTATTTTTCACATAGCTGTTTTGTTTCCTTTTCAAAATTGTATAAACTCTATTTTGCTAGGCGGCGTTCTCTTACTAGGACGTCGGCCTCCTGTACATAAAACGCCTATTTACAGGCAAATTTCAAAATCAATACAAGTTCAATTTTTCAGACAAATTACCCATCGTTTTTCCCTTTTTCTGCTTTGTTTTGCAAAAAAACGTCCAATGTTCATTTTTGATATATGCATTTGACATTAATTGCTAATCATGAATATTTGCATGCGAAACAAAGGACTAATTACAGATGACATCAGAAACAGGAATAATAATAATGGTCTAAAGCGATCTAGTTGCTTCGCCCATCAAGGGCCCAAGGTAGGTTCGGCTGAAGAATGTAACCAAAATACTCTCAACTCCCCACAGAGTAAGACAAGATTCAGCAATACTCTCCCCAGGAAGAGTTGGTCTCCCATCCCCAAAAAGGCACAGTATTCCCCTAGCAAGTCAGCGATTCTCTCCCCAAGCAGAGTTAGTCTACTGTCAGCCTTAAGGAAATTGGGTATCTCCAGAAGATCTCAACATTCCCCAGCGGAGTACAAATATTCCTCAGCAAGCATCCCCGGTAGTCTTAATATAAGATTGTTCCCCGACGGAATACCAGACACCCCAGTGGAACCATTCCCCAGTACAATCTGAAAAGTTTCCCCAGGAAAGTTGAATCATCCTCCCCAGTAGATTCTGAAGCTTATTCCCAGTAGATTCTGGAAGCTTATCACCTACAGAGAACATACGTCTCTCCCCGGTTTCATTCAAAGGTTATTTCCCCACAAGGGTATAACTGGGTTATCCTCAGCTAAATTACCAGGAAAGTTCGTCCTCGGCGAAGTTCTTCCTATCCCCCAGCGGAGTTCATCAAATTCCCCAACATAACTTATCAGTGGAATCCCCAGCGGAGCTCCCATCAAAACCTCAGCAAAGTATCTCTTCCACAGAGTAATTCCCCGCAGAGTAATCTCTCCAACAAGTTTATTCCCCAACAGAGTCATCTTCTCCTACCGGTTTATTCTTACAACCATCATCCCCAACGGAAACGAAGAACTCTACTCTTCAAAACATCAGCCCAGAATTCAACAAGTTCTCGGCACTCGTCAAGGATTTATTTTCCTAGATGAAAATACATTCATAGACATTTTACATTTCATACATCCTGTTTATATACGTGATAAAGTGCATACAACACTATCTCATTTTGAGCATCATGACATCATGTATTTCATACATCATGACATTGCATACAACTAATGTTTTGCCTTTTCAGGAAAAGGTCAATCCAAAGATGATTACTATCAACTGTCACAATTCCAGATTCGATTCCTGTATCTAGCCAGGGCATATCTGTGAGTGATTAATTCCAGATTCGACACCTGTATCCATCCAGGGCATATCTGTAGACGACAATTTCCAGATTCGATACCTGCATCCAGCCAGGGCATATCTGTAGATACCAATTTCCAGATTCGATACCTGTATCCAGCCAGGGCATATCTGTAGACGATAATTTCCAGATTCGATACCTGTATCCAGCCAGGGCATATCTATAGACGACAAATTCCAGATTCGATACCTGTATCCAGCCAGGGCACGTCTGTAAGCAACATTTTGAAGTTCCGGATTCGATTCCTGTATCTAGCCACGGCACATCTGTGAGAAATTGATTGTAGATTCGATACCTGTACCCAACCAGGGCACATCTGCATGAAGAGACTGAAGATCAACACCTGTAGCAAGCTAGGAAACCATCTTTCTTTCTCAAAGTACGCAAGTTCTCGCTAAGGAATCTCTTACGCGATCAACACTTCCAAATGGCATCTATAAGCCTATTCCCGACAAGGTTCTGTCACGTCTCCAGATGGCATCTATAAGCCCATCCTCCTATCCACCATCTCTCCAAATGGCATCTATAAGCCCATTCCAGCCATCACATTGCTGATACTCCAGCATGCGAGTGCAAATTTCTGGGCACTCTAGTGTCCAATCTCCTTTTACCTTTGAGTCGCGAAAGGCAAGCTTGCCAATCTAACTCTTCAGGTTCAAGAAGATTGAACAGGGGCAAATGTTGTACCCCAAAATTTTCCCTCCCATTTCCTCAACATTTTCTCATCACAAGACCCTTGGAGCTCAAGATCAAGTTAGGGTTTGCTCTGCTCAAGACTCCTCCTTGCACTGTTGACCCAAATTAGGGTTTGTGTTTGCACAAATATGTTTTGACCCAAAAGGCCCAAAGTGACTTTCATGCTTCATGTTAGACTCACAAGTTTATCCATACCAAGTTTCAGGCCTTGATTCCAATCTTTGCCCAGTCAATTGGACAGTTGACCTAGAAATCAGTTGTATTGGGGAAAAAGTCAACTGTGGTCAATTGACAGTCAAACCTCATGATTTTTGACCCATATAAACATTATGAACTCATATGGACCATTTGATCAAGTTTGGATCACAATTCCACAAGAAATTTGATCAGATCACCAAAAGGGAAAAATGGTCATTTTTAGGGTTTTGACTGCACAAAGGCAATTTTTGACTGTTTAACCTAACCAATGGCAAACCAAGCTCGCATATGGACTCAAGGACTCAATGGCATTGTCTTGACATGTTCAACAAGCTCAAAAGATCCCAAATGCACAAGATTGACAGATGAATTTTCCAATCAACTGAGCAAAATTTGACTGTATACTGAAAAGTCAAACTTTGACTTTTTGGTCAAAATCAAGTGTCACGATTCATTTTTCATCAAAACATGTCAAATTGTTAAACTTGTTCATCAAGAAATCAAAAATTACAAATTAGGGTTTGAAATGAAGAAATTTCATAACTTAAAAATTTTCTAAGTTATGAAAATTCCTAATTTTTTCCTAACTTTGTCCCATCTTTTCATCAAGATACATTTGGATTCAAACAAAAATCAAAACATGAAAGTTATAGTCCATTTCAAAATCTACAACTTTGATTCAAAAAGTTTCCTCAAAAGAAGCTTGTAGCTCAAGTTATGATTTTTGGAACAAGGGTGCAAAACATTCTTAACTTAGAAATGTTTTGACCTATTCTAGGCAGGATTTTTGCCTAACTTCATGGCCACTTTTCACATGCTTCCACTTGGAATTTCAACTTGCGTTACAAATATGGATTGTAGTACACATTCCAAGCTTTCCAAATTGTCCAAGAACTTCTCAAACACCCTTGTGGTTAGGGAGAATCGAATTGGGAAAGTTGGGCAAAAGTCACTTTTGTTCTTGACCAAGGCATGTTCATACACTATGCATTTTTGAAATCAGCTTGTACAAGCTAGATTACAGGCCTCTAATCCTTCTTGCACTCAATAATTAAATGCATATCCTTTGTGTTCTAGCATTATTTTGCTCATTTGGACAATACACACAAAATCAAGCCTTATTTGGAAAAATTAACTTATCCATTCTTGTAAAGCATGACTTTATGTCAAAAGCAAATCAAAGAAGTACAAAGCATATCTTCTAGGCATAAGTTTATGAACTAATCCCACTGATCAAGGGGAGATTATGAAGCATGCTTGAGGGACCTGCCTTGGCCTATAACCCAACTTGGCAACTTTTGCTTACATTAGAAGAAACTTGGCATATTGAACAACAACTCTCATTGCTGCAAGAACTAACCAAAACAAACTTTGTGAACACCTTCCACACATAAAACCTGACCTGAAACACGAGAAAACCACCTTCAATACCTCCTCATTCACAGAAACACCTCCTTGCTGCAAAAACAGAGTCCCTTCTGCAACTTGACTTCCACAAACACTTCCACTCGTGCGTTTTGGCTGAAACCTTTGCAAACACACTCCATAACATCCATACAAACTATTCCAAGCATTGAACTGGAATTGTAAACGCCATAGCCAAGTGTGCCATTTTCATTTTTCATCTGTGCAGGTTAACTTCTGTAGCTCGATTCAGCAAGATTCAAAGCAAGCTAAGCATAGAGGAAGCATCCCTGGACCTTAATCAAGCTATACCATTCCTCACATTGCATTGAAAGTACCTCCATTGTCATACACGATTCAAGATGAACAGGTAAGTTTTTGAACTTCTATCTCTCTATCCAAGCATATTTAGGCTTAAGTTGTGAAGAAAGCATGTTCTAATCATAGCCCTGAAGTCATCCATATAGTTACTTTTCATTTATATTGTGTGTGCTAAGAGTATTTTGAACCTGAACATTGGAAAAAACTTAGAAATTGGGGGAGAAGAAATTCTCTCTCATTTCTGAGAGTTAGATCAAGTTCTTAGTATGTATGGACTCGTGATTTGATGCTTTACATTTTTGGTGTTATAAGTTTGTGCTAAAACTCAAAGAATCAGGATGTTTGAACAAGGCAAAGAAGCGCACGTTTTTTAGAACAGGGATGGCTGGAGGTTGAAGAAGCTTGTCCTTTGGGCTGGGCCTGATTCATTTTCCTTCTTGTACCACTATTTCACACATACACCCCCTTGGCCCATTGTGTTTATTTTTATCTTTTTTTGACTTTTTCTTTTTGTTTCTGACTTCTTATTTTTTGTTAAAATATAAAAAACATTAAAAAATATTTCTCACCTTTTTTTTGTATTTTTTAGGCATTTATTTGTTTTATTTGATATGTGTATATAAATAAACATAATACTTTTTTTATTCAAAATACAAAAATATTGCAAATACATTTTTATTTTCTGATTTTTATTTTATTTTATCTTTTGAAAACATTTTCTAAAAAATATACTTTTTTTGTAAATAATAAATATTTTATTTCTTGTACATATTTAATATATTTAATATATAATATAAATACTTATATATTTAGAATATTTAGGATAAAAATACAAAATAATACATTTTTTATTTTTATTAATATTTGACCTCAAAAATCACTTTTTTACAATATACTTCTCTTTTATTTATTTTTGTATATAATTATTAAATATTGTATATAATAAATAATAAATACTTTTTATTTAGCAAAATTATGGTTTTGCCCTAAAACATGAAAATACCCAAAAAAAATTATCCTTTTTATTTTTGTTTATTTGACACAAAAAAAATACTTTCCCATACATATAAAAATCATTTTTTTTGCATCTTGCATATTTATTGTATATTTATTTAATTATTGTACAATTAAATTAACTTGTATATTCCATTTGGATTATAATAGTTTAGATTTAAATTTCTTGCTAAATATCCCCATTTGAATATTTGTACCCCCCATCCCATAATTATGTTGTAATAGTTTAGGACTTTAAATTTCGCATTTTTAAGCTTTCTAAATATGCCATGATAGACTTAGGGTTTTGTATGCAAAAATCAACCAAACAAATAGTTTGACCTAATTCCAAGATAAAAGCATGAAAATGAACAAACACCAATCACACTTGCACCCCTAGGGTTACTCCACTTGTTGCCTTCAATAATGGGCCATGTTGCATGTTGAGTTTCTTTGGCAAAAACAAAACAATTCCAATGATCATAGTCCCTCGATGACGCTTTCGAAAGTTGCCTAAAAATGATCAAGTCCCTTAAAGGAAAAATTGCCCAAAGACACTTGGCACCTTTACAATCATGGTCTAAACGATGACCCGCGCCCGTCCCGTTAACATCCTAACACAAGATTGTCCACCAAATACAATGGTGGAACAAAATTGTTAAAAGGGTTAAAACATAGGAAAAACCTTTGAGTAAATTTAGGGGTAGACAAAACTCTTAGTTACTTGATCAATCTTGCAAAACAATCCTTTCCTATTTTTCAAAACACACATCACAACACACTTTCAAAAACGACTTTCAAAAACATTGAAAACTTTTTCAAAAGATATACACCTTTGTATACATCCAAACATGGGTCATTACAAAGGTTTCCACAACAAATGGCCTCTTTTCAAAACATTTTCAAACTCACGCACAAAGCACCATTTCAAACAATTGAAAACACAAGGCAAGTGATCTAAGAAAGTAACTAAGAGCCCATGGATAACCATGGATAGAAAGGGTGCTAATACCTTCCCTTTCTATAATCTACTCCCCGAACCCAAGAAAACATCTCAAAGGTTTTTGCTGTGCTTTTTAACCTTTCATTAGGATAAAATAAAAATTCGGTGGCGACTCTTGCTCAACCGAAACATTTGCGAAAACAAACGCAAAACCCAAGTCAGTTCTCCCACCGTATCACAATATGCAATGGCGAAACATCGGCAAAAAGATAGTAAAATATCATGGTAATATGAAAAAACATTATAGTTAAGATGGTAAAACATCACACCTAACAATGATGTAGAAAATCAAAGTAGGATAACAAACATGTGCGATGACTAAACATCAGCAAAAAGATAGTAAAATATAATAGTAAGGACGGCAAGATGTTAACTTAACAAGGTTTAAAACAAAGCCAAAAGACGCACAAACAATTAATATTAGTTTGTATTTTTTACCTTGAAGAAGGTTTTAAGTTTATTAGAGATGTTTTATGATTTGGCAAGAAGAAGTTTTAGTCTTAATTCAAGGATGCAAAAGAAAGAAAAACATCTAAGGGAGACTATCTAGTTCTATCCCTAATGTTATCATATAATTATGGTCCTATGTCGAGAATGTAAGGGAAATATCTACCTAAGTGAGCATACATGGATTCCTATCCTAATGTCTAGCTTACAAGCTACTCTAATCGAGCGACCCTAAGGAAGCATACAAACTCCTATTCTAAGATAGCATTGTATGTACAAGGATAAAAACAAGCAAACTCAAAAAAGCACACACATGCCACGAGTAACGCACACTAACTCGGGTAAATGCCTAATTAAGATATAACTGATCGAGGTAGGTACAAAATACAATAGGGATGCTTTAGCCAAGGGGTCATATCAACCGAGGCAAACAAGCGGAGAGGGGATAGAAGAAGAAAAATGCAACGTCCAAAGCGACTGAACACCTAACCAAGATAATGAAGATCGAGGTAGGCGACAAAAGACAATATGAATGATCACGAAGTGTCAGCATCGGCTAATGCAAACTCCTGAAAGATCATGGGGGTTTGATTGCAAAACCCTTCCCCACTTGACGTACTTGATACATATGATTTTCACAACTTCAAAGCATCAATGTACAATGTGAGCTAAGGATGACATGGACTAGAATGTGCGGGGGTTAATTGCAAATCCTCCCCACTCGCCTCCTTTTGAGGACTTATCACCTATAATATAATGCTGGCATAAATGTAAACACACGTGCGAAATACCTACTTCATAGGTAGGATTTTAAACAAATACAAACAACATATAAAAAATGGTGCCTACTACATGATTTTTAACAGCGACTTCGAGATCACGCTCTTTATTTCCTACTTCCTACTTCACATGATTTCTAGAAATCAATAAATGCCCCTACTATACATGATCTCTAGAAAGCGGTAAATGCTGAAATGAGATAAGCAAGGGAAAATAACAAACAGATATTAATCCGTAGCAAAGTGTATCGAAACAAAGAAACCCGATGATCTTCACAATAGCTTCACCAATCAAGGAAAAGAGTCATAAATCAAATGCTCGGAACAAGCGTCGAGGCATCATTGATGCGAAAATAAATCACAATCAAAATCTCAAGCATATCCGCATATATCAAAATAAACTTGCATCAAGACACATATATCAATAAGCAAAGGTGCAAAGCAAATCTCAGGTAATAGGATAACCATAATTTAATTCTTAAAATCAAAGTAAGAATCTAACCAATTTTTGTTGATTTTATTATTTTTTTCATGTGAAGAAAAAGTCTAAACAGATTGAAATGACGAACAAAAATCAATAATAAAAAGAATTTCAAATATAAAAGAAGGATCAAGGGGGTGTAAGTTTACAAATGGGGACATATCAAATTGACAACACGATTTAAAAGTCTAAACAGACAATAATTCATATCAATCAAAATTAATTAAATAATTAATTAAATTGAACCATTTTATTTGATACCATTACTTCACAAAATAATTAATGATATAAAAAAATATTTTTCAATCTAATTAATTATTTTTTTAAAAGGTATATATTTATATTATTATTATTTTATTATTATTATTATCTTGTTGCTAAAGAAAAAAAAAGAATGAAACAAGCAATGCAAAAAGAAAATAGAAATATAATAAAAAGATAAAAATGGGCCTGAGATAAGAAAAAAATGAGGGGTGCTGAAAAGCAATTCACTGGGCCCAAGGAGATGGATCCGTCTGATCCAGTATAAGTAACTCCATGGGTTTCACTGTGGGCTTGCATCTTGGTGTGTTGGATGAGGATGATACACGATCTGGCGGTTGAGACGCGTAGGTGCACAATAATAGGTAGATGGCGCGTATATGATCCAAGAAACTCTCCCATCTGAATGGTGACAAGTGTCCCATGGTGGCGACACTTGTCACCACCATACCGGCTCCTGCATGCTATCAAAACACTAAACCACATCTTAAAAAAACAAGATAAAACTTTCTCTCTCTTCCTCTTAACACTCACGCTGTCTCTCTTTTCTTTATTCACATGGTTCGCCGGAGACGATGCCTTGGCCACCGCGCTGGAAATTATCTCACGGCGGTGGATACGGCGTCAAGCGGTGAACTTGCTCCGATATCTACTTTTCTTGTATCAATGGCTTCGTCTCTTCATCCTGAACACTAATCCGACATTTGATTTTGCAGATGCTTGTTTGTTTCACGTAGATCTTGAAAGGGATATAATAACCCTAAGATGCTCAGATCGCAATTTGGGTGACGATGATGATGATGCGCAATTGATGTTGATAATCGATGATGATGATGCGCAATTAATGATGAAGACGATGCTTCTGAGTGCCTTTTAGGTGAGATCTCTCTGATTCTTCTTCTATGTTTCGTGATTTGCTTGCGATTATTTTTCCTCTTCTACTTTCCCTATAACTTGGGAAATCAGTGTTATCACTTTTTGCAAATTTTTATGAAGGGTTTGTGATAGGAAAATGATGAATTAGCTAAGGTTTATACACTTGAAATCTCATTGAGGTTTTGTGTTATCTTGATTTTTGAAAACTTTTTTTCTGGCCTCTTTTGTGATGAATTTTGTGGAGACTTTTTTTGTTATTTTCAGAAGTTGAAGCATGAGGATTAACCGTGTGACAAATATGTTATATATTTCTGAATTGGTTTGTTAAAGATTGATGAGCTAGATTAGTCAAGGCCCTTGGATTACAGTAGTTAGTTATAAGAATAGATGGTGAGGATTGAGTTTATGAAACTTGCTTGAGAAGCTTTTGTTAAACTGCTGAGCTGGAATTTTGGTTTTAATTCTGATTTTTCTGGTTTAGCTATTTCACAGTTCTTTTCTTATGATTTTTCAAATGAGTGCAGGGATGTATTACAACTTTGTGGTTTCAATACAGGGGCCTATTTCTGATCTGCCATGGGCGGGACTGTTGCAATTTTTTTATGAATCCTATATTGCTTTTACTTGCTTAACCGTGATGCTATTTTTGTGAAACTTGTGTAGTAAACTTGCTTGTTTTGAACTCTACTATGAACCAAAACTTGTTTTTGTGATTTTAAATAAAGATTATGGGCCTATGATTGAATCTGATTTTGTATGAGGCCTTCGTTATTTCTACAAGCATGAATGAATTCTGATTTTTTCAGACCGTGATGAATTGTTGGGCTAGAAATGCGGCTGAATTTGCAAAAAACCATGAGTCTTTTGATACCTCCATTTGTGAACAAAAAAATAAAGGATTTTTGTGATTTGCAATAGGAGAAGAAAAGGCCCATGATTAACTCTTAAATCCCGACTTTGTTGAAACAAAGTATGAGGCCTTGTGAAATGTTTATGAACATGATTTGAAAACCAACCCTATTTTTCCGATTCCTACACAGACCCTAATGACGAAACTTGAATTAGATCTCCTTGAAGATTTCTTGCTTATGTTCACATGCTTGTTTCTTGATCACTAACATTTCTTATTTTTCTTATTTTCATGTGATGAGCTTGTCTTGAGGAATGGATGAAGATGTCAAGACTCTGGAAAGATGGTGAAGTTATGAAGATCTTCCTTTGGGAGAATCCGTGGCCATAGTAGGACAACACATAAGAGTTTGGAATAAATCTTGAAGAGGAAGAAGTCTTGGAGTAAACAAACTCAAAAGCTTGAAAACATTTAGCCTTTAGGAACATCTTGTATTGATTTAGTTTTTGAATTTTCGAACTGTCTTGTTTTAAGAGTTGTAATGAAATAACCTTATAAACAATGAAACTTTCTTTATAAGCCTTGTGAGAAATAATGTAAAACTTGAATGAAGTTATACTTGAATGTATTGTAAAAAACATTATAAACTTTTTTGAGTTTTGTAACAATTGCAACCAAAATTTGAATGGTGTATTAGAATTTAGGAGAAGGATCAATTGAATTGCCTTAAAAAATGGTGCTTAAAAACAAAATTCAATTTTCAAATTTCTTCCATATCTCAAAATTGTCTTGAATTCTTTTGATATTTACATCAAAACCCTAATCTTCCTCAAGAACACTTAGATTTAAAATTTTATGCCTTTGAAATGAGATCCAAAGAAACTCGTGTGACAAGTGATAGAATTGGCTATGCAAAGTACTTCACATTATAATGTCCAGAACCTTGATTGGTGAGATAAGTCCATTTGCATCTTGTAGGAATCATAACCATATATGCTTGACTTAAGGACATAAGAATTGAAAGAATAAAGCATGATACCATATCGTGATAGATGTTGAATGATCATGATAAACGGTTTAATCTTGTAACTTGAAGACCAAGAAAACCATGTAAACCATCTTTCTAAACTTAGCATGCACTTGAATAATTACCTCAAAATAATCTTGATCAAGATTAAATCCACAAACTCAAACCTTGTGTTCTGAATCCTTCTCTGTATGACATGATGAAGATGATGCTTCAAAATCTTGCTCAGAAAGATGTCATACACTCCAATAATCAAAACATTAGCTCACAGATAGAAATATAGGAGAATGTTATTTTTCTTTAAAACCCTTGCCAACTTCAAATCTCTTACGAAACAAAGAATCAATTTGAGATGTCACGGAGTCTGAGAAGCCTTGGTAACTTGAACCAAAAAGACGATTGAGGATATGAAATACATCTTGAATTGATTGACAAAACAACCAAATTCCACTATTTGAAGAAAACTAGGAAGATAAGAATACCTTGATCACGTCATAAAGAAATGGATGAAATGAAATATGATGATTATGATGAAACATAAGCCTAAATCAAGAGGGTAAATTTTGGAGTGCAACATATGTAAATTCAAAAAAATGATCATATGAATTCAAAAGTATTTTTTTTAGACGCACTTCAAATATACCAATACATGTGTGGGTGAGGCTTTATTGAACAAGATAATAATACAATGCATTCAAAACTTATTTTTATAGAAAACTTAGCTTGATATTTAAAACAGAAGATTGAGCCTAAATAAATATCCCTACATAAACTGAAATTTCTATTTTTTTAGCATAATATGCTAAAGAATAAGTCTTAACCTAGATACTCCTTTTGACTAGGAATTTTACTAACAAACTAAAAACTAAATAATAATTTAAACAAATAATAAAATTCCAAAATTCCTCCCCTAAACTAAACATGTATCCTGCACTTCTATTAAATATTCTGGTGCTTGTACCACAGTTGCTTCTAAATTTTTTCAAATTGGTCAAACTTCAATGGCTTGGTTATGATATCTGCAAGCTGGTCACTTATTTTACAAAACATATCAACAACTCCATACTTAATTAAATTTATCAAAAAATGAAACCTCACATTGATGAGTTTACTTCTCCCATGAAAAACTTGATTCTTGGCAAGCTTAATGGTAGATGAATTACCATAAAATATTGTAACACAATCATACTAAGTTCCTTTAACTTGTTTTAGGATGTTTTTCATCCAAATAAACTGGAAATCATAGGATGCAATAATTACTTATTCGGCCTCAGTTGTAGAAAAAGTAACTGCTTACTACTTCTTGGATGCAAATGCAACAACTCCACCAGTTAACATGAATACATAGCCTGAGATACTTTTCTGGTCATCTATGTCACCAGCATAATCATTGCCCGTGTAAGCTACTAGCTTTTCCCTGCATCCTTTCCCATAGAAGATACCGAGATCAATTATTGACTTCATGTACCTTAAGATTCTTTTGGTTGTAAGCATGTGTATTTCCTTTGGATTAGACATGAACTAACTAATAAGACACACAAAATACATTAAGTTAGGACTGGTTTCTATCATATACATCAAACTCCCTACCATCTGTTTGAAAAGAGTTCCACCAGCTTGCTTTTCTTCCTCTCCTTTCTAAACCTTCATTCACAAAGTAGCTTTAGATCCTGCTGAACCATGCTCTTGGAGCCTTCTTTAACCCGTAAATTTCCCTTATCATCTTGTAAAATTTTCTCTCCCCCCTTTTACTTCATATCCCTGTTATAATACAGTGGGAGAACCGACTTTTTTGGGTTTATCCAAATGTGCGTATAGCAAGAGTCGCCACCGACTTTTATTTTATCCAATACTTAGGAAAGGTGAAAAGAACAGGAAAGACCTTTGATGGATTTTTATTTTGGGGGGTAACTTATGAAAAGGGAAGGTGTTAGCACCCTTTTAATCCGTAGTTTTCTACGGGCTCTTAATTGCTAGCTCACTTTTTGAAAATCTTGCTTTGTGTATGTAATTTGAAAATATTTTGAAAATTCAAAGTACGGATAACTTTGTAATGGTTCTTGTATCAGTCCTCAAGAACGCGTTCAAAGTGTTTGAAAATATTTTAAAAGTGTTATGTGTAAAGATGTTTTAAAAAGTCGTGAGCAAGTGGTTAAGAGTTCCTTACCCATTAAAGGTTGTTCTTATTCTTTTCCTTCTCCTTTAGAGATAGTGCTATACATACCATCAGTTGGTAGGTAGCCATATCTATTGGATGTGAAGGGACAAGGGAAGGGTCATCGAAGGCAACACATAGAGATGATTTAGAAATCATATCAGAGGGACTAGATCATTTTTCGTAGGAAACATCGAAGGGTCATCTAGGGACTATGATCTTTATTCGAGGGTCTTTGCTAAAGTATCCCTACTTTCGAGGTACATGACCATTATTTCCGAAGGCAGCAAAAAGAGGTTACCCTAGAGGGGCAAGTGTGAATAGTGTGTTAAGTTCAGTTACTTATCTCGTATTATGGTTATCTATCAATTATTTTTAGATCTTGTCATACATGCCTAGTTACTAGTAGTTGATTATATACAAAAGACTAAAGGTGCAGAAAGTAAAGACCTAAGCTATTACAGGGTTTTGGGGAAGTTACATAAAAAATGCTGGAAAGTAAAGTGCAGAATTTAAACCTAAACTATTACATCCCGTAAGCAGTTACATAATAGAAAATACGGAAAGATAAATCTAAGCTATTACAAGAAAAAGTAGTGCGACCTATACAATTTCTCGAAGAAAATAAATAGCAAAACAAAATAAGAAAAGATTAGAAAAACATTTGAATCTCATTTATGTTTTTTGTAGAAAATAATTTGAAGTTAATTAAATATTTAAAACCCTAAGTCTGATTAATTTTAATTAATAAAAAAAAATACCTAAAGTCTAATTAGTTTTAAATTTAAGAAAATACTAATTAACCTTATTAACTTATATAAAAAAATGTCAAAATTAATTATTGATAGAAAACCTAAACCTAATTTATTAAGGTATTAAGAAAAAGATTAAAATTGATTAATGATTAATTAAGAAAATATTTAAGAAAAAGGAAAAATTAGGGTTAGAAAATCAAAGAAATTAGAAAAAGAGTAAAACTGCATGGGGTGGATGTTGAACCCACACCCTCCTAGCCTTCTCACTGCCTTGCTTGCCACTGCGCCAGGTGTTGGTTTGTGTTTGGAAATAGGCACTGCACAATATGTTAAAAACCTGCATGAATTGGAAGATAACAAAAAAAGTTGCAAAAGGCAAGGATCAAACCCACTCCCTTGGAGACCAAAGCCTTAGCACGTGTGTTTCTGCCACTGGGGTAATTGTTTCATCCGGTATCATAACAAAACGAATTAAATATATTACAAACAAAAACAGAGGGACCAGAGAGGTGCTGGAGCCCTAGCTCCGATCGTTTTCTCCAGCGAGATGTTTTCTCCAACCTGCAAAATAAAGCGTGTTAGTGATCAAAGAAGACCCTACCCCCCCCCCCTAATTTGAGGGATGCATACTCATTGGTGGCCTTAGATTTGAATAAATCATCATGTGCAAAGAGATATGAACAAGATAACACAAAACTGTTCAAACATGGTGATGCACGATTCTGGCATCATGAGACACATGCGAGGGTTCAGACATGTGCTATTACATCTCAAGAACACATTAGAAACATTAGCTGATATCAAAACATCACAAAAATTAAAATACAAATTTCATGTAAATGTAAAATCAGTGATGCATGTAACGCGTGTTCCAGGCCCTTTTGATCATCATGGATAATCCTAACTTACTCTGTAATGTCTAAGAAATCGATTTGGATGGTTGCTTGGCCTTGAGAATGGATGGTTGATTTCGAGTGTGCCCTAGTTTTGGATAAAATTTGAGATTTTGAACCCTTGTTTCTTGCAGAGCTTTAGTGTCTTGAGTGTATGAATGAGTTATGCTTATATAGAGGGAAAAATTAGGTTAAAAAAGATGGGCTTGGACCTTGTACAACATATCTTTGATTTTATTTCGAAAGTAGGTTAAAATAAGACAAAACCAATAAATTTATTTCTCTAATAGGTTCACACGGTTGGTGATGGGATCTTAGGCCTCCAAAGTATTTGAAACAAAATCCTTTTATCCCTTATACCTCCACTTAATATTTATTTGATTTAATTTACATTTAAATGAATAAAAATTCAAATAAAAGAAATAAAAATCATAAAAAATATGTGAATGGTTTTGGGGGTCCCCTAACATGTCACGAACACGTTTGAACTTCAAAAGATAGGCCCATTAGTCCAAAATCCCAAAATTGTTCAATTGAGGTTTCATGCAATTTCACAAAATTACCCAACTTGTGCAACTCATAACTTGCTCAATTTGTCATATGAAGGTGATTTTTGACTTTTTGGAAAGCTCAAGACGTCTCCTACAACTATTATGTTGGTCATGTTTCCATTTTAAGATTTTAACTTGATGTAAATTGCTTTGAAAAAAAGTGACTTTTTATTGACTTTTAAAATGACTTGTAATGTTTTGGCTCATATATCTCAAATGGAGCATTTTTGACCTTGAGATTAGAGAGACAAAGTTGTAGGTAATTGAATTTCCATCAAAATGAGCTTTGGTTTGAAATTTTATGATAAAGAATGTGGAAGTTATGCTTGGTCAAAGTTTAGTTGAATTCTCTAAAAGAAAACCCTAATTTAGCAACTTTTGACTTTTGATGAATCTTGAGTTTTATTGATGAGTTATGATCAAACTTTATCAAATGATGAATATGACTTCAAAATGTTGATGTTGACCAAAAATATTGAAGTTTGACTGTATGTTGACCATAATTGACTTTTTACCCAATATAGTTGATTTTCAATCATCTGAGCAATTGACTGAGAAAATTTGTGATGTAAGACTTGAAACTTGACATGAAGATTCTTTGAAGTATGTGAAGAACCATGTAACTCATTTGAGGCATTATAATCCAAATTTCTTTTGAGAGAACCAAAACCCTAGTTGTAGGCCATTGCTTATGAGGAAGATTCATTTGATCAACCTTTGAGTAGTCTTGAGCAATTGAGAACCCTAGAAGCATGAGAAGATATCTTGAATCATATTGTTTTGAAAATGCGAGGACACATTTTGGGGTACAACAACTTCCCCGGTTCATTCTTCTTAAATCTGAAGAGCTAGACTAGCATGCTCACCATTAGGGATCTGAAGGTGGAAGATGATTGAATACTTAAGTGCCGAGAAATTTGCACTCGCCAATGCATGAAGCAATGTTGTTGGTTGATTGTATTGCTTGAATGGACTTAAAGATACCATTTGGAGAGGTGATAGAGTGTCTTTGGGTATGGGCTTATAGATGCCATCTAAAGTAACTCTAGATAGGAGTATCAGAATGAGTCTATGTTTGACTGTATCTGAAGATTGCTTTTCTGAAAATCTCTGAAGGGAAATGCTTTTCAAGATGAAGTCTTGAAGGATAAATTATTTTTAGAATAAACTTCTGAAGGAAATGCTCGCCAGAATTCGGTCTCTGGGGAGATTGTTTTTCAGAATTCTATCTCTGAAGGGAAAATGCTTTTCAGAACGAAGCGCTGAAGGAGATGCTTTTCAGAATAAACCTCTGAAGGAATTGCTCTCTAGAATTCGGTCTCTAGGGGAATGATCAGTGTATTTTGATCAAAATCCTCTATGTTTGTACTTAAGCATTTTCATGGTTTATTTTGTTTATTTTTATGTTTTAATATGTTTTTCTAATTCATTTTATTTTTGCACTTATTTGATTTTCGTATTTAATTTTCAGCTTGAGCAGTTTTCACGAATAAATTCATAACTGGAGCTAAGAGAGACGAATCGAGCCGTTCTAGTACTTGTTGGAAAGCTAAGAGAAAGAGATACGACTTTTATGAAGAAGTCAGAAGCTGATTCGGTCTGTAGCATACCTGAAAGTTGCGAAGTTGCAGCATTAGTTTTAATTTTGGGTTGTTAGTTTTTGGCCTGGGTTATGTATTTGACCCAATTGGGTTATGACACGAACTATTTAATTTCGTTTACACCTAATACAGGGGGAGGTTCATCGACACCATTGAGACAATTGGAACGAAAAAACTTTTACTCTGTACGAAATTCCATGGAGAACTAATTCATCGGAGTTGATCTGTTGTAATTTTGGTTCTGAAACTTGAGGTTAATATAATTTTGCGATTCAATTTCTATTCATATCAATCCTATTTGTGTTATTCGTTTGCTTAATCCGAATTATCATAGAGTAGTTTTATTAGTTCGGTTGATTTGTGTTTCCCAAACTTGATTGCTTTATATTGTTTGCTTAATTCGTTATTTCGCTATTGCTTAACCGTTTGCTTAATTCGGTGAAAAGGAAATATAATTCTTATAAATTCTTTCGTACTTATTGGTTGATTTGTGATCGAATATGAATAGATTCTAATTAGGACAATGAAATTATAGTAATCGATGATAGATAGGAACTGAAATAACAGATTAACTTATTTCCATAATCACTTATTTTAAGCACTTATTTTCTGTTTTTTTACAACTCGATCTTAAAGCCAAACCGCCAATTCGGTTACATTATATTGATACAAACAAGAATCCTTGTGAGACGATTCGAGTCACACTGTCGTTGTACTACGTTTTAAAATAACTCATTTTTGATCCGTGCGCGACAGCGGATCAGGGAATGTTTTTCAGAATTCCGTCTCTGAAGGGCAAATGCTTTTCAGAACGATGTCCTTAAGGAGAAATGCTTTTCAGAATAATCTTCTGAAGGAAATGCTCGCCAAAATTCGGTCTCTAGGGAGAATGCTTTTCAGAATTCCGTCTCTAAAGGGGAAATGTTTTTTCAGAATGAAGCACTGAAGGAGATGCTTTTCAGAATAAATCTCTGAAGAAAATGCTCTCCAGAATTCGGTCTCTGGGGGGAATGCTTTTCAGAATTCCGTCTCTGAAGGGGAAATGCTTTTCAGAACGAAGCGCTGAAGGAGATGCTTTTCAGAATAAACTTATAAAGGAGAATTCTTTTTAGAATAAACTTCTGAAGGGGAATGCTCGCCAGAACTCGGCCTCTTGGGGGAATCACTTGGTCGTGTAGATAGTCATCCTATCTTGTTTTGGGGATTTATCCATAGTCTATCTATAATTTACTGGTAGTATTTGTCTGTTTGCGAACTTAACCTGAAAAAGGAAAAGTTAGTTCTGTGTAATGTCATGATGTATGTAATGCATTGCATAATGATGCTCTCAAGATAAATGAGAATAGTATATGAGTTTCGTATGCATATGTCATGATTTTTTTGTGTGAATGATGTATAGATGTAATGTGTTATTGGAGCGTATCAGGAGCTTCGTATAATAATGTTGGACTGGGGAAAATAAACCCCTGATTGTTGCTGGGGATGAAGACAATAATTCTTCAGTTTTGTTTATAACGTTTTTACTGAGGATTCCCGCTTTATGTTTTCAGGAAACTCCGCTGGGGATGTTTGACTTTTTCTTGGGGATAGCAAGGTTCCAGGAGAGTCGGTCATTTGTCATTCTTTGAAGGATTTGATTCCTGATTGGGGATAAAAAGAGATGAAAATTCTCTGATGTGCTGTCTGTCCAGATTTTAGATATGAATATTAGCTCATATGGGGAGGACAACATTGAATATCGCCTGGTCTAAGAAGAGGGTCTTGTCGGGGAATAACAACATTGGATAAATAAACTCAGTTGGTGAAATAAACCCTATAGATTGTGCTGAGGAAATAAACTCTGACATGAATTAGTTTGGAAAAAAGATCTGAGGAAATTGCTCTGTGGGCATTTATGGTCAACCTTGAGCATTATCCAAACTCCTGGAGTCTCTTGTAAATACTAATCCTATTTTCTTGCATATATTTGTAAACAGTAATCATATTCAAATGCATATGTTCATTTAATGTAATCATTGAACGTTTTTGCAAACAAAATAGAGAAAGTAAAAATAGCTTTTGAATTTGAAAAGGATTGCATTGATTTGGAAAATTTTCCTATAAACAGACAATTTTATACAACGAGACAAAAATCCTAGTAAGAGGAAATCGTCGTAAAAGAAAAGGTGTACAAAGAGAAACAAATAAAACGGCTATGTGGAAATGATCCAATCGAGTTTCAACTCTGCTATTGCCCCTATGTCTTCAAGCATCTCATCCCTCGCTGTCGGAAGAAGTTGATTGAATCGATCCATACCATTTTAATTTGACATCGGTAATTATGCTGGCCATAAGTAGATAAGTGATCCAACAGGACATAGTCGTACACTTTAATCCCTAACTTTTTCCTGGTCCACCCTTTCGGGTTTTCAGTCCATCGGGATATCCTTTTTGCCCAAGCTGCCCTTTCAGGTTTTCGACTTGCCGATGTACATTTTTTTTGTATATATCCCTAATTTTTGCCTGAACCATTTTGGTTTTCCAGGATGCCCTTATTTTTGCCTAGGCCAGTTGTTGTACCAAAAAAATTTCCCTCTAATTTATCAAGTATTTTCTACAAGATCTCCTTTGGTTCAAGACTGCACAAGAGTTGATCAGCTCAAGACCCCTCCTTAAACACTGATGTCTGGCATTAGGGTTTGAGATTGGACAAGGATAATTGAACTTTTAAATATGACTTTCATGGATCATTATGGACCCTCAATATTTCTCATGTCAAGTTTCAAGTCTTGGATCACATTTTTGCTTAGTCAATTGATCAATTGACCTAAAAATCAGTTGTATGGGGGAAAAGGTCAACTATGGTCAATTTACAGTCAAACTTCATAATTTTTTATCCATATCAACATTATGAACTCCTATATGTCATTTTATCAAGTTTAGACCACAATTCCTCAAGAAATTTGATCAGATCATCAAAAGGGCAAATTGGTCAAAATTAGGGTTTTGATTGAGAAAAGACAATTTCTGATTTTTGACCTAGAAAATGGTTGATTGGTTGAAAACATGATCTCAAGGATTCAATTTCATCATTTTTACCTAATGGCATGACTCAAAACATCCCTCAAGATCAATTGATTGATAGTTGATTTCCAGTCAATTGATCAAAAGTCAATTGTACACTAAAAAGTCAAACTTTGATTTTTTGATCAAAATCAAGTGTCAAAGATCACAATTCATCAAAACATGTCAAAATATGAAACTTTTTCATCAAGAAATAAAAAAGTCTATATTTCATTTTGAAAAGTCAAAGTTTCCAAACTTAGAAATTTTTCTAAGTGTTGGAAACTTCATATTTTTTTACAACTTTGAGCCAATTTTTCACCATGATGCAAGATGATTCAAAGGAAACTTTCAATATGAAAGTTGTAGATCTCAATGAGATCTAAAACATTGATTTACACAGCTCCTCCTAAAAATCATTCGATCTCAAGTTATTAATCCATGAAATCATGGTCATGAAATTAAAACACAGGGAAATTTTGAGCATTTTGGTCAGGATTTTGACCTAACTTATGAGCCAAGTTTCACATAGTTCCATTTGGATTTTGAAAAAGTGATTCAAAGAGGGGTTGTAGAGCACTTTACAAGATTTCTAAAAGTGCTAGAACTCCTTGAGATCATTTGTGAGCAAAGAGAATCGAAGGTCAGAATTTAGGGTTTCAAGTTGTTTTACAAGACAGAATTTCATGATGAACAAGAATGCAAATCCATGCTAGGCTGCACAATCTTTGCTTTACAGGCCTCAAACTTGTTTGGAACTCCATAATTAAATGTTTTCACAACTGTTAGATGCTTCAACTCAAGCATTCAATGCATTGCCCATGCCTAATGCCATTTTGGGAAGAAAGTGGACATTGCCATTTTGGAAAAGTAGCTTTATGCACAAAATCAGTTCTTGAGATTTGCACTTGTTCTCTTCTGATCATACACAATCTATAACCCAAAATAAACTTCTCTAAAGCCTCTAAACAACTCATCCCATTCTTGTACTTTGCCTTGAAACCATGTTTTCACTTTTCTTCAAAATCAAGTAACATAGCCATAACTCTACATCTTGTGATTCTGACCATCTCAAGCCTCAGAACCTTTTCCTTACTTATGCACAAGTTGTTTGCATCAAAACACACGAATACACAAGCTCAAAAACACAAAAAAAAACTCAGAATTGTATCACAAAACTCCATTGTTTCATAATCTGACCAAAAACTTGAAACTCACATCTCCCTCGTGCGTTTCCAAGCCTTTTGGTTCCTAAAGTCTCTAAACATCAAATACAAACCATATAAAGTCCATTTGCCTAACTGTAACACCTCCATCATCAAGTTACATTTTCACCCTCCAAACATAAAAACAGTACTGTACAACTTGACTGAGTTAGTGTCATTCAACAGTTTGGAACAACTTCCTGGAAATTCAATGGAGCCATCACAACAGCTGGAAAAGTACTCAGACTTAAAACACCAACTTGGGTCGACTCTTTCTAGTGAAAAAATATGGTATGAGTCGACACATAGCCTTATGCATTGACTCATACTTCTATCCAGGTCCCAAAACAGAAGAATGAAAGGTGCATGATTCAACACAAAACGCATATGTGTCGACACAAACAGGCGCATGAGTAGATACATCCCCTTATGCATCGACTCATACTGAGTTGGTTTGGTTTTACAGGAGCAAGGAAAGTTATGTGTCGATGCATAGCAACATGTGTCGACACATAACAATTCAAAATGCAGTTTTTCCTTTATTTTACATTGTTTTTACATTGTCTTCATTATTATTTGATATGGTTGTAATATTTAAGTTTCTACTTCATCCCCATTTGTAAATTGTACCCCCACTCCCCTAATGATGTAATAGCTTAGGATTTTAATTTCCGCAATTTACCGCTTTAATATGAATTATTAGTAACTAGGGTGTATATGGAAAGATAAAATCAACCGATATAAAACCCTAATCCCATAGACAAAAATGCATGCAATCAAACACACTACTCACACGTACACCTCTAGGATAACCTTTCTTGTTGCCTCAGAAAAGAGTCACGTCCCTCGAATATAGGTGTTTTAGCAAAGACCCTCGATAAAAAAGGATCGTAGTCCCTCGATGTCCCTCGATGGTGCCTTCGGTAAACAATCTAGTCCCTTACAAAAATTGCTAAAACGTCTCATAAGTTTCCTTCTATGACTATACGATTGACCCACGCCCGTCCCTTCACATCCAATGAAGAGGCTTCTTACCAATCAATGGTAAGATAGAAACATCTAAAGAAGGAGGAAAAGAACAAAGACCTTTTGAGTAGGTAAGACGCTCGTAGTTGCTTGCTCATAAATCAAAACCATTTTTACACTTACACTTTCAAAACATCTTCAAAAACAAACATATCTTTGAACTATTTTCAAAACCAACACTTTGTATACATTTTTATAGAGACGATAATCATTACAAAGTCTGCCGAAACAAAGAAGTTTTCAAAATACTTTCAAAAGCCCACCACAAACACATTTCAAACAAAGCAATTTCAAAAGTGATCTACCAAGCAACTAAGAGCCCGTAGATAACTTCAGACGAAAAGGGTGCTAATACCTTCCTTTTCATAACCTACCCTCCGAACTCAAGAAAATATCTCGAAAGGTATTTCCTGTTCTTTTCACCCTTTCATTTATTGGATAAAAGAAAAGTCGGCGGCGACTCTTGTTATCCGTAATATTTATGATAAAATGAAAAACACCAAAGTCAGTTCTCCCACCGTATTACAGAACTGGAGACTCTGCTGGGGAGGTTACTTAAAAGTGGGGTTACCTTAGAGTTAGATCACATTTAATTACTTTCATTGTTTTATTTGTTTGCTTTACATTTATGGGTCCTTGTTTGGGTTTATATTGATCCTCTACCCGGATTTGGGAACACCATTAGGTAAGTAGAAATATATTATAGAAACTGTACGACATATAACGATATGGTTGAAGCAATGGGTACGTTAGTGTGACACATTTGTTGGTACCGGTATCCCTTGTGTTGAATCGAGGAGAATACGGGGCCACTGAGCGGTGTCATGAAGCACTAACTAACCATAAAACCTTTAATTAAACAACTTGACAATTAGGGAGTAGGGAGATATCTGACTTTGGTGTAAAGCTTAAGATTGGTTGATACTCGATATTACACTCTTTGAGATTGAACTTTTGGGATATTTCGGCCGCAAGAAAAAATTGATTGTGCTGAGACAATGCCCAAAGAAGAAATATCAATGATATTGATATCCCCTAGAACCCGATTACTTTCTAGGACAGGTTAAACCAAATAAATTTCAAGAGGGTACTTACCTATGAAACCCATGCAAGCCTAAACCTAAGATCTTAGTGTGCTTTGTTTGAGATTATTATTCATGACATCATAAGAATTCTCACTAACCATTTCAAGGATTTAGGGATTCATCTTTGTTGCGTTTTATAGGCCATGACTTCCATTTGTAGGAATACCATCCGAGTTAACTTCGTGAAAGTGCATCCTCAAATTCACAAATTAGTATCAAGGGTTCCTGGAGATTCTTCCTTCACCAAGAAATATGGTTGACTTCTCAACTTAGCTACCTAAAACTTCCAAGAAGAAATGATGCGTGTGCTTTTCCAATTCTTTAATCTTATGCATCATTGCTTCACCTTTCTTAACTACCAATTGGTGCCTACATTAGAAGAGTTATCTCAATTTCTATGAGGGCCTGTGCTTGATCAAATACCATTCACCGATTTAGAGGAGACTCCAAAGCCTGAAGTTATTGCTGAATCCTTGCATTTGAAGAGATCTGACATTATGACAACTTGGGAGACATAAAGTAGAGTTAAGGGTTTCTTAGCCAAGTTTCTGTTGGAGAAGGCTGATTCGTTGTGGAAAGAAATGTATTTTCGAGCTTTTGATGATGTCTTGGCCCTTCTAATCTATGGTTTGGGTCTACATCCCAATCCGGATCAACTCATAAATGTGAATGCCATCAAGGTTTTTCTCTCTCGCAATCCCGTACCTACCCTGCTTGGAGACATTCTACATTGTTTCCACACTCGCACCATAAGGAAAAAAGGTACTCTTTTGTGTTACATTCCATTACTGTCTAGGTGGTTTATTTCAAACCTACCTCGATCAACATTGAAGAATGAGCAAGTCTTGACATGGTCTCAAAGGATTATGTTACTCTTCCACTCGGATATCCATTGGTGTTCTCGATCTTTGGAGGATATTACCATCATTGACCGTTGTGGGGAATTCCCTAATGTCCCACCCCTTGGCATGAGGGGAGGAATCACCTATAACCCTTGTTTGGATTTGCGACAGTTTGGATATGCTAGGAGAGATGGTCCCCATGATGCTCTCATCAAAGGATTGGTATTCGACTACGAGGGCGACGACCAAGGCTATCGATAAAGGTTCATACGAACTTGGAGAATGGTAAAAAAGTGGATAGTGAGACATTAGGGCATAAAAATTCCATCCCCCTTGAGCCTTACCTTAAGTGGATACGAACTCGTGTCCAAAGTATCGTGATGCCTTACCCCTCCATCTTATCAATCATCATGGAGTATATTGTCGAGGGAGATGTTCCTTATACTATTTTCCATCCTGACATATCGACTACTCTCGAGGAGTTGCAAAGATCTTGGATTCAACTCAAAGGGGAGCGAGACACCTTTGAAACTCAGTTCTACACAAGCGAGAAGAAGGTTTTGGAGCTTACGAGGCAACGCCATAAAGAGCGAAGTTTGAATGCCTACATTGCACCAAAGAGGATGCGCTCATGGGAAGCTTGATTTCTTTTTATTTTAGGAAGTTTTTTTTGTATTATTTTTGTTTCTTCCATTGTAAGCCCAATAAGAATTTTTGTAACTGTTTAAACTTATTAATACAATTAATGTTTGTTCTCTCTTTGTCTAAGCAAATTTAAATCTTAAAAATCCTTGAAAACATTGCATAAGCATATCATGCATATCATCACATACACAGGTTTCAGGACTGGTTTCTCATCTTTTCGCTGTTTATTTCATCCAAAAGAAATGGCTCTCGAATAGAATATTAAGGATCTTCAAGTACATAAGGCTCAATTCCAGCAGATGTTCCTGGCTCTGGCTAAGGGACAAGAGGAACTGAAGGCACTCATCCTCAAGGACAAGAAGAAAAAGACAAAGAAACCAGTGGGTGCCCTGAATATGGGAAGGAGATTCAGAGGGCCAGCAAAGTGAGCTCTAGAATTCGCAACTCCGTCAAATGAGGAAGACGATCAGGAAGAGAAGACAAAAGAAGAGGACCATAATCCATGGTCTGATGAAGAAGAGGATGGATACATTGAAGAACAATATCCTTCTACTGATGAAAAATATAAACAACTGGATAATCGTCTCAACACCATGGAAATTCAGAAAGTACCTGGTCTGGATTTTGAAGAATTAGGGTTGGTTTATGGAGTAGTCATTCCACAGAAGTTCAAGGTTCCCGCATTTGCTAAATATGACGGGGTTTCATGTCCTAAGCTACATATGAGGTCTTATGTCAGAAAGATCCAACCTCACACCGTTGATAGGAATTTATGGGTGCATTTCTTCCAGGAAAGTTTATCGGGGACTCAATTGGAATGGTTCTATCAGCTAGAGGGAACCAACATCCGTAACTGGGAGGATCTGGCTGCTACTTTCTATAGGTAGTACCAATACAATGCTAACCTCGCTCCAACCCGTACACAACTTCAAAGCATGTCTATGAGTTCCAGTGAGGACTTCAAAGATTATGCCCAGAAGTGGAGAGATCTTTCCGGAAGAGTCCAGTCTCCTCTGTCTGATAGAGAGCTGGTAGATATGTTCTTGGGTACTTTGTCAGACCCATTTTTCAACCATATGATCGGAAGCTCTTCAGCTGGGTTAACCGAACTGATATTTACAGGTGAAAGAGTAGAAGTTGGTATCAAGAGCGATAAGATTCAATAGGTTACATCTTCGAGTGTTGTAAAGAAGCCTTTTAGTGGGAAGAATGAAGTTAGTGCTGCCTATGGCCAGAGAAATCAGGTTAAAGCTGAACGCCGTACAATGGTAGGAGTGGTAATGATCTCCAACCCTGTATTGATCCAAGGACAAAATAATCAACGTAGGCAGGATGAGCCTAGAAGATAATTCACCAGACTCAACATGCCCTTATCTCAAGTATTGCAAGATCTAATGAAGGCTAGCTTGGTTACTCTGAAGGAGCTTCCTCAAAATCCAAACACTACATCTCCCCATTATAATCCAAATGCTCGGTGTGCCTACCACTCCAACTGTCCAGGGCATGCTACAAATGACTGTTGGGCTCTGAAGAATAAAGTTCAGGATCTTATTGAGGCAAAGGAGAATGAATTTGACTCTCCTGAAACCTCCAATGTGATAACTGCAACGATTCCCAAGCATGGGCAGGGTATTAATATTGTTGATGATGTTCTATTTGTTTCTTTTATGGATGATTTGACTACCCCTCTGCCAACTGTTAAGAAGAATCTCTTACAAGCCAGTTTATTTCTGAGTTGTGGTGAAGGTTTCCACCTGTGTGCGTCTCTGCCCAATGGTTGTCTGTTGTTGAAGATAGGTGTCCAACGCCTGATGAACAACAAGGAAATTATGTTTAAGAAGACTCCCTCTATGAAAGGTTTATGTGAAGATGCAAGATGTGTCAATTATTACCATTTCCGACAATCCTCCTAGGGTTTCCTCCAAAAGACCTGTCAGGATTACATCCACTCCTACGGTTACTCCTTTAATTATCACTTTTTCGGGGCCCATACCTTATTCCTCTGACAGAGTTGTTACTTGAAATTATGGAGCTAACGTTTATTATCATGGCGTCAATTAGGACCCCTGGCCATTAAGAATGAAGTTACTGAAGATACTGATCCTAAAATCGACAACATTGTTGGGACCAGTAAAATTACCAGAAGCATAAAGGTTTTCTCTCCTGAAATCTCTCCAAAGATTGTTGCCACTCCTTTGGTTATTCCTACTAAAACACTTGTTGCTCCTGTTGTTATTCCTGCTACTGAGTCAGCTGAGACTCGCGACGAAGAAGTATTGGTTGAGCCTGCCCGGACGGAGGCACCCAAAGAAGAAATTACTAAAGCCTCCAAACGGGAAATGGAGGAAATTTTAAAAATCATACGGAAAAGTGACTATAATGTTGTGGAACAATTGGGGTAGACACCCTCAAAAATTTCGATGTTGGCTTTATTATTATGCTTCGAAGACCATGCTAAAACTTTGGTGAAGTTCCTGAAGCAGGCTCATGTGCCACAAGAGACTTCGAAGCCCATGCTAGTATGACTGTTGACAATGGACTTGGTTTCTCTGATTCCGATTTGACGTCTAAAGGAAGAAAGCATAATGATGCCCTGCATGTCTCTATTGAGTGCATGGGCACTACACTGGCTCAAGTTCTAGTTGATACGGGTTCTTTGCTAAATGTTCTACCCAAGGGTGCTTTAGACAAATTAGACTGTGAAAGACTGACTTTGAAGCCCAATAATATTGTGGTGAAAGCTTTTGATGGTTCCAAGAGAATAGTACACGTGGAGGTGGACATTCCTATTAAAGTTGGTTCCCAAACTTTTGGCTCAACTTTCTATGTGATGGACATTGGCCCGTCTTATTATTGTTTGTTGGGACGCCCTTGGATTCATGGGGCCGGCGCTGTAACTTCCACCTTGCATTAGATGTTAAAGTATCCGGTTGATGGAAAGATTGTTACTGTCCATGGAGAAGAAGATTATATGGTGAGCCATATGAACTCTTTCTAATATGCCGAGATGAACGTCAAGTTTATCGAGACCCCCTGCCAAAATTTTGAAGAGGTTCCTCAGACAATTGTTGTTACCAAAGTTGCTACCGTTGTTCTATAGATTACCAGACCTCCACTAAAAATGGCTTCTCTAAAAGATGTTAGGGATGTAGTTGAAGAAGGTGGGTGCACTATTTGGGGCCAACTACCTGACATCCCCTATAAGTATGACAGATTTGGTTTGGGTTTCACTTGAGGAGCTCAAAAAGCCGTTCGCCGTGCTCGCGCCGGAGGACCACCACTACGCATCAGCAACCATGGAGTAAATGCTGTAGAAGACACTGACAATGACTGTGACCTAGACGATTGGATCTTCCTTACTATCAACGGCGGACTCAACAACTGGAAGGCTAGAGACTTTGTTCCCATTACTTTCATCCAGGAGTAATTGTCTTTTTGTTTTTTTGGCATATGTAATATTTGAACAATTTAAAATCTAAAGCCTTGTGTCTTACCCGAGGCACAATGGTTTATTTGTGAGGGTTATCATTTCACTTTCATATGTCATAAATAAATCATTGGACGTTTTGCATACAAATTTTACGATCTTTGTCTTTCTTTTCTGCTTTTACTTTATCAAAATAGCTATGCTCTCTTACACACACCCACATATCAAACTGCAGATCCACAACCACTCTGGATCCCATTGATAACGGTTCTACTATTTCCATTTATGACTTTGAAAATCTGATCTACCAAGCCGAGGACGAAGGTGAGGAAGATTGTGAAGTACTAGGAGAACTTGCTAGATTGTTACAACAGGAGGAAAAAACAATACACCCTCATGAAGAGCTAGTCGAGACGGTAAACTTGGGTACTGAAGAGGATAAGAAAGAAGTCAAGAAATGTGCCAACTTGGAGCAGAGTGTCAAATAGCGGTTAATCCAGATGTTACATGACTATATTGAGATCTTTTCTTGGTCATACAAAGACATTCCAGGGCTGGACACTGATATTGTGGTTCATCGTCTACCAACAAAAGGGGATTGTCCTCCAGCGAAGCAAAAGGTTCATTGTATGCGTCCTAAGATGTTAGAAAACATCAAGGTTGAAGTTATGGAACATTTTAACACCAGGTTCTTAGTTGTTACTTCTTATCCACAATGGGTTATAAACGTGGTACCCGTACCTAAAAATGACGGCAATAGGCGTATGTGTGTGGATTACAGAGATTTGAATAGGGCGAGCCCCAAGGATGGCTTTCCGCTTCCCCATATTGATGTTTTAGTTGACAACACGACACATCATAAGATATTCTCCTTCATGGACGATTTCTCCGAGTATAATCAAATTAAAATGGCACATGAAGATATGGAGAAAACAACTTCCGTCACGCAATGGGGCACCTTCTGCTACAAAGTTATGCCATTTGGGTTGAAGAACGCTGGGGCAACCTATCAGGGTGCTATGGTATCCTTGTTTCACGATATGATCCATCACGAGATAGAGGTCTATTTTGATGATATGATAGCCAGGTCTCATACTGAAGAATAACACTTGGATCACTTTTAGAAACTGTTTGAAAGACTGAGGAAGTACAAGTTAAGATTGAATCCGAACAAGTGAACCTTTGGAGTAAGATCTGGTAAGCTCCTAGGTTTCATTGTCAGCGGAAAAGGTATCGAAGTAGATCATGTGAAGGTTAAAGCTATTCAAGAAATGGCAACTACCCGCACCGAGAAGGATGTTAGGGGATTCTTGGGACGTCTAAACTACATTGTCAAATTCATTTCCCACCTAACTGCTACTTGTGAGACAATCTTCAAATTACTAAAGAAAGATCCAGTAGTGTAGTGGAATGACGACTTCCAGACTGCCTTTGACATAATCAAGGATTATCTTCAAGAACCTCCAATCTTGATGCTGCTGATTGAAGGAAAACCTCTTATCATGTACTTAACAGTATTAGAAAATTCAATGGGGGTGTATGTTGGGGCAGCATGACGAGTCTGGTCAAAAAGAGCATGCAATATACTAGCTTAGCAAAAAGTTTACCGACTGTGAAACAAGATACTCACTGCTCGAGAAAAATTGATGTGCTTTGGCATGTGCTGCTCGTCAGCTAAGATAGTATATGTTGACCCACACCACTTTATTGATATCTAAAATGGATCCTATCAAATACATATTCGAGAAGCCCGCTCTCTTTGGAAGAATAGCAATATGGAAAATGGTCCTGACCGAATATGACATTCAATACACTACCCAATAAGCAATAAAAGGAAGTTTACTAACTGATCATTTGTCTCATCAGGCTGTGGATGGCTATCAATCCATGAATTTTGAGTTCTCGGACGAGAACATCATGTTAGTGACTGATTGTGAATAACCTGGACTGGATGAAGGACCTAAAAACGGTTCCCAATGGACTATGTTTTTTGACGGAGCTTCCAACACACTTGGAAATGGCATCAGTGATGTGATCATATCTCCCGAAGGCTGTCATACTCCTTTCACTGCCAGGCTATGTTTCAACTGTACCAACAATATGGCTGAATATGAAGCATGTATCATGGGTCTCAAAGCTTCTATCGACTTGAGAATCAAATTCTTGAGTGTATTTGGAGACTCGGCCCGGGTAATCAGTCAAATCATAGGAGAATGGGACACGAAGAATCCTAATCTCATCCCTTACTGATAGCATGTGTTGACACTAATTCCACACTTTGAAGAAGTTACCCTTGAGCATTTTCCACGAGAAGAAAATCAATTAGCGGACGCACTGGATACTATGTCATCCATGTTTAAAGTCATATGGGATAATGAAGCTCCTCAGATCACTATTGAGAGATTAGACAAACCAGCATACTGTTATGAGGTTGATACTGAAGAAGTAGTGGACAAACCCTGGTTCCACGGAGTGAAAAGATACCTCGAAGCCCAAGAGTATCATGAGGGAGATTTTGTTAATGATAAGAAGTTCCTAAGAAGGTTCTCTGCCATGATTTTCCTCAGTAACGAAATCCTCTACAAGCACAACCACAATTCTACTTTGCTTTGATGTCTAAACAAGAGTGAAGCAGAGAATATTATGGCAGATATGCACGAAGCTACCTTTGGCACCCATTATAGTGGGCACACAATGGCTAAGAATATTCTGAGGGCAGGGTACTACTGGTCCACTATGGAAGCAGACTGTTATCAGCATTCCCGAACTTGTCACAAGTTCCAGATCTATGCCGATAAAGAACATATGCCTATGGTTCCCTTGAACGTCTTGACTGCTCCCCGACCTTTCGCAATATGGGGAATTGATATGATCAGAGAGATTATACCTACCGCTTCTAATGGGAACTGCTTCATCCTGGTTGCCATTGATTACTTCACAAAGTGGGTCGAGGTAGCCTCATTTGCTTCTGTTACCAAGAACGCTGTGACCCGGTTCATCAGACATAACCATATCTGTCGGTATGGTATTCTAGAAAGAATCATCACATATAATGGCACCAGTCTCAATAATACTATGATCACCGAGCTCTGTATACAATTCAAGATTTAGTATCATAACTCTTCTCCTTACCGGCTGAAGATGAATGGCGTTGTAAAGGTTGCCAATAAAAACATCAAGAAGATCATACAAAAGATGGCAATGACATTCAAAGACTGGCACAAGATGTTACCATTCACTCTTCATGGTTTCCGTACCTCAGTACGCACGTCAACATGGACAACTCCTTTCTCTCTGGTATATAGTATCCTACCCATCAAAGTCCAGATCCCTTCCTTGAGAATCATGAAGGATGCAGGTTTGAATGAAGACGAATGGGTTCATACTCGACTTGATCAATTGAACCTGATTGATGAAAAAAGGCTCACGTTTGTTTGTCACAGTCAGATGTACCAGAAACGTATGATCAAAGCTTTTAACAAGAAAGTCAGACGTCAGGAATATCAAGTCAGCTACCTAGTAATCAAGCGCATTATCATGCCACAAGGTGATCCTAGGGGAAAATGGACTCCCACATATGAAGGACAATTTGTAATCAAGAATATATTTTCTGGTGGAGCCATGATATTAACCACTATGGACGATGACGACCTTCCAAATCCTATAAACACGAACATAGTTAAAAGATACTACGCATAAACAGAGACCCTCTAGGTTGACTGGCCTAGGCAAAAATAAGGGCATCCCAACGAACCAAAAGGGTTCGGGCAAGAGTTAGGGATGTATATATGAAAAATCTGTACACCCGGCAAGTCGAAAACATGAAAAGGTGGCTTGGGCAAAGAAGGGTATCCCGATGGACTGAAAACCCAAAAGGGCGGTCCAGGAAAAAGTTAGGGATTAAAGGCATACAACTATGTCCCGTTGGATCACCTCACAGACAAATTTCAATATCAAGTGTCAAATTCAAATGGTACTAATCAATCCAGTCCGCTTCGGTCAAGCAACAAAGTGATGAGACGTTCAAAGATATAAAGGCAATAGCATAATAGGAATCCAACGAGATCTTTTCACATAGTTATTTTTCTTTGTATACTGCTTTTTATAGTTGTCTTTCTTACGACGACATTCTCTTATTAGGGTGTCTGTCTCATTGTACAAAAATGCATGTTATAGGCAGACTTCTTCATATTAATACAAAAGCTATAACTTTGAAAGTGCATAAACTATTTGTTTTTAGTTTTTCTGTTTTGTTTTGCAAAAATGTCCACTGATTATTTTTAACATATGCATTTGAATATAATCACCATTTACAAGTACAAGCATAAAAAATAGAAAGACAATTATTAATGGATTTAAGAAATGGGACAATGTCTAAAAGCCATATGCAAATCCCCGCAGATACCTCCCACAATAGATACAGAGACATAGACGTCCTCCTGTGAAGTCACTGCCATATCTTTAGCATACAACCTATTAATGACAAAGATTCAGATATCCCCCGCAGAGTAAGCGTCTCCAATCATCTCCCTAGCATCTTGAAGAATTCCACAACATGGTTCATAAACTTCTTGGGTTCCCCAACAGGGCTTCATAAAAATCCTCAAGCAGTTTACGAAGTTTTCTTTCCCCAGTAGAGTTTATTTCTCTAGCCACGGAATTCCATCTCCCAACAATTCAATTCCAACAAATAATGAAGAATCACATTCTTCTTCCCCGACTGGGTTGGTCTTAAAAAAAGAGCCGTGTGGATTTCTTCCTAAAGAAAACACTTCCCCAGCAGGTCGTCAAAACATTCTCTTCAACAGGGTTTATTTTCCCAACAAACTGTAAATTCCCCAGCTTGAGTTTTCTTCTTAGACGATTACAAATTAATAGACGAAACCCCTTAACCCCCGGTAGAGTCATTGCAATCTCCAACAGAGTCGTTACTATCACCAAACATTACTGTAAATCCTGAAATCTGACCAGATAACCGTTGACTCTATTCTTTCAAAGCAAGTTACTACGAAGCCTGGACCCGACCAAATACTAGTTTAACTTCCTCTCTTTTAAAGCAAGTTACTATGAATCCTGGACCCGACCAGATAGTAGTTTAACTTCTTCAAATCACTAACAAAACTCCTCCTCCCCAGTAGAGTTTGCCACTATCCCCAGTGAGTTGCTGCAAAGCCTGGAATCCTACCAGATAACAGTTAACTTATTTATCCCCAACAAGTTATTAACTTCCATTCTCTACAATCAAGAGATAAATCCCAAGTAGAGCAATGGATAACAAAAACTCCTGAACTCTTTTCCCCAAGAAGAAATTAACACTCTCCACAGAGTTTCCCTCAAGCAAAATCAACATCCACCAATGAATTGCACCTCAAACAGGAATCCCCAGTAGAAACATTCTAAACAAATAATGAAGAATCACATTCTTCATCCCCAGCAAAAATCAGGGATTTATTTTACCTCATTTCAACGATGCTACAACGAACAACTGATAATTTCATACATTGCATTCATACATTACTTTACAAACATCATAACATATGCATACAAAATACATATAGCATAATCTCATTTATTTTGAGAACATCATTACACAATGTATGTCATGCATCATGACATTGCATATGGCTAATTCTTTACCTTTTCAGGAAAGATAAACAAACAAATATCATCATCAATTTTCAATATGTTCCAAATTAATTCCTGAAACAAGACATGACAACTATCTGTGAACAAGTAATTGTAGATTAATACCTGAAACAAGATAGGACAACTATCTACATAAGCAGATTGAAGATTAACTCCCAAAACAAGACATGGAAACTATCTTCCTTTCCCTAAGGTCAGAGACTAATTCCTGAAACAAGCCAGGGCAACTATCTCTACGACCAACAAAAACCAGGTTCTGGATTAATACCTGAAACAAGATAGGACAACTATTTGTGAACAACTGATTGTAGATTAATACCTGAAACAAGACAAGACAACTATCTACATGAGCAGATTGAAGATTAACTCCCGAAATAGGACGGGGAAACTATCTTTCTATCTCTTTGGTTAGATAAAGATCAATTCCCGAAACAGGACGGGGTGACTATCTTTATCACCAATGGCATGAACTCTCGAAACAAGACGAGTTTACCAACAAATTAATTGTAGATCAATTCCCGAGACAAGACGGGGAAACTATCTACATGACAAACAATTCCTTCAAGACATCTACTGTTTCAGTATTGTTTTACCCCAAAATTTGCCCTCCCGTATTTCTCAACACATGTCAAGTGAGGTCCCCAAATTGCTCAAGGAAATTCAAGAGTTGACCAGACAAACTCTCTCCTAAGGTAGTCTACCTCAAATTAGGGTTTCCATCTTCATCAAGATGTGTGAACCACAAAGGACTCAAATTATCACCATTGTCCTAATAGGTTCTCAAGATCATCCATGTCAAGTTACAAGCCTTGCATAAGAAGTTTGCTCAGTCAATTGCTCAAAGGCCTAAAAATCGACTATGCTAGGTCAAAAGTCAACTGTGGCCCACATACAGTCAAACTTCAAGGTTTTTGGTCAACATCCTCATTTTGAAGTATTATCCATCATTTTATCAAGGTTTGATCATGATTCATCAAGGATTGCTCACAATTCATCAAAACCCAAAAGTTGCTAAATTAGGGTTTTGTAGGAAAAGCCAACTTAACTTTGACCAAGCATAACTTTCTCATACTTTATCAGAAATTACCCATTCAAAGCTCATTTTGAAGAGGATTCAACTACCTACAATTCATATTCAGATCCCAAGTTCAAAATACGGACTCGCAAGAAGATATGAATTTTGACATTATAGGTCATTTTGAAAAGTCAACAAAAACACCATTTGGGTCAAAGCTTAATACATGAACATGGAAGACTAAATTGAGATGAGACTAAAAGGGTTGCTTAGAGGACATCCTAATATTTCTAAAAAGTCCAAGAATACGTCTCTAGGGTCAAAATTGAGAGAGTTATGCATTGGCCAAGTTGACCTTTTTTGCAAAATTGCCAAAAGTTAAATATGCTCAAATTTGCATTTTTTGCTAACTAGGCCCAACTTTTTATGCTTTCACCTTAATGATAATGTGGTCCACGACTCAAATTATTATCCACCAATTGTTTGCTTAATTTTTCAATTTATTTTGATTTTTCATTAATTAAAAATTGAATTAAATCAAATAAATGATGAAAATTATCAAAGATTTGATTTGATTGTTTTTTTCATAGGTTAGAAACCAAGATTTGATGAGTTTGCAAGACCAATTCGAATCAATTATAATTGGAACAAAAAGAGAATGATTAGGCCAAATTTGGAAAGATTACATATGCCATGAAAACAAAATCAAATCTTGAAAAACTTCCAAAGATGTGATCAATTTTACAACCCTAATGCATTCTATAATATATATTGAACGTTTCCAAAGCAAGAATAAGGGTTAAGAGTCGTGCATAGCCAAGAACAAAAACTCAATTTTTGGTAGAAAAGTGGTGATCTGATCTCTACCCTAGAGGAAGATTCAAAGCTTTCCAACACTCCTAATCGCATCCTGGAACGTCTCTGAAGCTAACTGGATCAATTGCAAGCCTCCTCATGCCCAAAATCGACCCATAGCAGTCACATGGTTTGCCTAAAAAACTCGTTTTGGATTTCATTGATTTACTCATCATGTGCACGTTTTGATTATATATTTTTGTTCATCATTGAGTTTGCAAGCTAATCATTTTATTCAATTGCATTTTTTATGACTGTATGTAAAACTGCCATGGCTAGGGTTTCTTGGTTTGTTTTAGGGCTTTGTAGTACAGGTTAAATTGAACGTTGATTATGGTACCATTTATCTTGCTTGTGGATAATTTTTTAGATACACAGGTCTGTACCTACAACGAAACGTCCGTAGGTAAAAGTTTGTTTACCTAAAACGAAGGTTTGGTGAAGAAGACGATGCGTGGCACTCCCTGGTTGGGTGGTTTTAATTTTAGCGCGTTATTCCAATTAACTTACCTGTTTTATATATTATGCATTATTGTTATTATATGAACAGATGAAGCGCGTGGTACAGATGGTTGGGCGTGTTTGGTGTAGAGCATAAGGACCTGGGTTCGATCCCCAGGTCCCCAACTTTGTTCATATTATTTTTCAATAGGTGATCAGGTACACTACAGCCCCCAACATCCACCATAGGCCATTCAATTTCCACCATCAGATTCATCAGCAATTTGTATCCAACGCTCAAGTAGCAAGAGGTCCATCATGCGCCTCAAGTCAACATGTGCACTGAATCAGGCAAAGTCAAAACGGGCTGAGATTCATTTGGGCCCAAAATTTCAATAGCACCCCCCATAATTGCTAGCACAAGCCCATCATTCTTTCTTATTTATTTTATTTTATTTATTTCTTTTATTATTTATTTTATTTACTCTTAATTCACAAATTAATCTTTTTCCATAAAAACCATAAAATCAATAATTTATAAAAAAATTAGGATTAATTTTCTTATTATTATCAAAATTAATTTAATTTAGTTTAACTTAGGGAAATTGTAATTTATTTTTGCAAATAAAATCAAATAGAAATTAGGTTAAAACTCTTGATTTAATTTTATTTTCTCTTTTTCTCAAATACATAAAAATACAAAAAATAGGTTTTAGAATAAATTAATGTATTTTCATTTAAAATTAATAAGAACTTAAGATTTTCTTTTTTAATTTAATTTTTTCATTATTTTCTTAAAATAACAAAAACATGACAAAAACATTTTTTTAATAGTGAATAGGTCTAGTCAAGGGTCAAAACCCTAGTCGCTTCGTATTTAATTCATCGCGCGCGTGTTAATTATTTTTGCCAATATTTTTGTAACTGTTCATGGTTTGTAATAGTTTAATCTAGGGCTTTTTACTTATCGCTTTTTCCAGGGTTTTTGGCTATATAAATTAATTCCCCTCCCCGAAGCCTTGTAATAGCGTAGATTTACTTTCTCACATTTTAATTCTCGTAAATATTTAAACTGCTTAGATGTATGCTAATAGGATTGTATGGCAAGAATGCATGACAAATTAACACAGTTAGAAAACCCTAATGTGCAAAGGTTAAATAACTGAAAACAGATCACTCGCACATATCACTCTTAGGGTATACTCTCGCTTCGGTTGCCTTCGGAAAACGATCATTAAGCATAGGGTGTCTTAGTGGTTGCCCTCCTGTCTGAAAAAGATCAAACGTCCCATTCGAATGTTGCCTCGGAAATGTTGCCTCAGAAATGTTGCCTCGAATATGATCTTAAGACTCTAGGCTTATTACTAATTTGTCCTAAATATTGCTTTAGTGATCGTACGTCCCTTTCGGATTGACCCTTACAACTCCAATGACGGTGCTACCTATTTCTCAATAGTAGGATAGTGCTGTCTAAAAGAAATAAGAATAGAAACGATCCTTTTTCGAGTAGGTAGATGCTAGTAGGTACTTGCTCAAATCAAAACTTTTCACACTTACACTTTTCAAACAAACTTTCAAAACAAACTTTGTCACACCTTTGAGGACTGATACAAGGGTTATCACGAAGTTAAAACTCTTTTCAAAAATAAAGCACATACACAAGCAATTTTAAAAAGATGAGCAAGTACCTAAGAGCCCATGGAAAACCATGGATAGAAAGGGTGCTAACACCTTCCCTTTCTATAATCTACCCCCCGTACTCAGAATATCTCGAAAAAGGATTTTTTTTCTGTACTTTTTTCCTTTCCGATTGAATGAAATAAAAGTAGGTGGCGACTCTTGCTTACCGCAACATTTTGCGAACACAAAACGTAAAACACAAACCAGCATCAAACAGTCGGTTCTGCCACCGTATCACAAAATTGGCGACTCTACTGGGGACAAATAAGTGGGGTATACCTTAGAATCTAGTTCATCATAATTTCTTCTCTTGATTGCTTTGTTTGCTTTACTTTTAAGGGTTTTTGTTTGGAGTTACTATAGATCCTAACCCAGATCTGGGGATACCTTTTAGGTAAGTAGCAATAGACTGTGAGGGAACTGTACGACGTAGACCGATACTGTTGAAGCAGTAGCTACATTGGTGTGGCACATTGGTTGGTACCGGTATCCCTTGTGGAGAAACGAGGAGAATACGGGGCCACTGCATGGTGTCATTAAGCATCAACTAACCTTAGAACCTTTAATCGCCCAACTTGGCCATTAGAAAGTAGTGAGATAGCCAGCCTCGATGTAGAGCTGAGAAGTGGTTGATACTGGATGCTACACTCATTGAGACCATACTCTCAGAATAGTTCCGGCCGCAAGAAAAGATTGTGTGAGCTGAAACCATGACCGATGGAAGATGGTCAATGATATTGAGATCCTCTAGAATCCGGTTACTTTTTCTAGGACAGGTTGAACAAACTTAACTTCAAGAGGGTATTACCTTTGACCTCATGCAAGCCTTAAACCTAAGGGATTTGTGTGATTTGACTGTGTTTGCAATACTTGTGTTTGATATACCTGTGGTTTACCATGATATCATGCATCATAACATGGAATTCATGCTTCATTACACTAACCATTTCAAAGACCAAGGGAATTTATATTTGTTCTATTTTGCAGATCATGGCTTCCATGCATAGAAATACCATCCAAGTCAACTTTGTGAAAATACCTGCCCAACTTAAAGAGCTAGCCTCAAGAGTTTCTGAGACTTCTATGTTTATTAAGAGACACGGTCAACTTCTCAGCCTGGTTACTTAAAACCTTGATGAACAGATGATGAGTGTACTATTTCAGTTCTTTGATCCCGTGCATCATTGCTTCACCTTTCCAGATTACCAGCTGGTACCCACCTTGGAAGAGTTATCTCATCTATTGGGCATATCCATTCTTGAACAGGTACCATTCACAGGAATGGAAGAAGTTCCTAGGCCAGAAGACATCGCCTCAGCTTTGCATTTAAAACGGGAAATATGGTATCCAATTGGGAAACTCGAAACGGTGTCGAAGGTTTTCTAGCCAAATTTCTGATAGACGAAGCTCAGCTATTCTGGGATGATTTGGATTTTCAGGCTTTTGAAGATGTCTTGGCTCTTCTTATCTATTGTTTGGTTCTCTTCCCTAACCTGGACTCCTTTGTAGATGTGAATGCTGTCAAGATTTTCCTTTCTCGCAACCCTGTGCCTACCTTGCCTGGAGATATCTTGCATGCCCTCTATACTCATACTATGAGGAGAAGAGGGACTCTTATGTGTTGCATGCCATTGCTATCGAGGTGGTTTATTTCACACCTCCCTAAGTCTGTGCTGAAGAACGAATAAGGTTTGGGTTGGTCATACAGAATAATGTCACTTGCTCATACAAATATTCTTTGGTGTTCCCGGGCTATGGAAGACACCGCTGTTTTTGACCGCTGTGGGGGATACCCTAATGTCCCATTGCTTAGAATCAGAGGGGGTATAACTTACAATCCTTGTCTAGCTTTGCGACAATTTGGTCATGCTCGGAGAGATGGTCCCCATGAGTTACTTCTTGAGGACATTATATTTGACTATAATGAGGACATTAAGGAGCATCGCCGAAGGTTCATACGGGTTTGAGGCATGGTGAACAGATCTGACCCCGAAGAGTTAGAACCGAAGACTTCCCTTCCTATGCAGCTTTATCTCCAATGGGTCCGAACTCGTGCCCAGAAGCTTAGGATGCCCTATGAGGCCGTATTACCAGTTATTGTGTAACCCACTAACATAGAAGGCATTCCTTACACGGTTCTCTATACTTACATGCCCACCGATACTGGGGAGTTGCAGAGGTCTTGGATTCAGCTAAGGAATAAGCAGGATACTTACGGGGAACAGTACCATGAGCAAGAAAGGAAGATTTTGAAGCTCACCAGGCAGATCGAGGAGGAAAGAGTGATCAATGACTACATTAGCATAAAGAGGAAGCGTCCATGGGATTTTTGATTCTGCTATTTTTAGTTTTGTTTTATTTACTTCTTTGTAACGCCTTAAAGGCATTGTTGAACCTTTCAAATTTAAAGCTAATAAAGTTTTTGATCATTTTTGGTTTGCAAATTTAAATGTCCCGAAGTCTTTGAAATCATTACATGCGCATCCCATTATTATGCACACCATTACATGTACCATTACAGGTTTCTCATCTTCTTCGCTATTTATTTCAGCAGAAATGTCTTCCGATCAAGCCATCAAAGATCTTCAGGAGCAGAACGCCCAGTTCCAACAGATATTCATAAGTCTGGATAAGGGGCAAGAGGATCTGAAGACCCTTATTCTGAAAGATAAGAAGAAGAAAAAGAAGGTCGGTATTCTAAATATGGGTAGAAGATTCGGGGAAAGGTTGAAGCATCAAACTGATCTGACCTCTTCATTCAAGGACGGGGAGAACCAAGAAAGGGAAAAGGACCCTAGTCCTGCAGTTTCTGAAGACGATACTGATTACGAAGATGAGCAATATCCTCCTGCTGGGGATAGGTACAAGCAACTAGAAGACTGTCTGAGTGCTATGGAAATTCAGAAAATACTTGGTTTGGATTTCAGAGAATTGGGACTGGTATCGGGAGTGGTCATCCCTCATATGTTCAAAGCTCCAGTTTTTGCCAAGTATGATGGGGTGTCCTATCCAAAACTCTATCTCCGCTCGTATGTCAGAAAAATCCAACCCCACACTGCTGGTAGAAATTTGTGGGTGCATTTCTTTCAAGATAGTCTGTCAGGGACTCAGCTTGAATGGTTCTACCAGTTGGAAGGAGCCAGTGTCTGAAACTGGGAAGATCTTGCTGCTGCTTTCTACAAGCAGTATCAGTATAACACCGACCTTGCTCCCACTCGTACTCAGCTCCAGGGTATGTCCATGGTGCAGGTGAAGGTTTTAAGGACTATGCTCAAAAGTGGAGAGACTTGGATGGAAGAGTCCAACCTCCTTTGTCTGATAGGGAGTTGGTTGACATGTTTCTGGGGATGCTATCTGGTCCGTTTTTCAATCACTTGATCGCCAGCTTGTCTCTGGTTTCACTGAGTTGATTTTGACTAGAGAAAGAGTGGAGGCTGGAATTCGAAGTGGTAAAATTCAGAAGGATGCTTCGTCAAGTTCAGCAAAGAAGCCTTTCACTGGTAAGAAGGAAGCTAGTGCACCCTATAGCCCGAGGGGCCAAAATAGATCTGAACACCATTAAACGGTAAATGTTGTAGTGATACCAAGACCCACAGTTGCTCCACAATGAAACAATCAACAAAGGGTGGAAAGACCATAACGGCAGTTTACCCGCATCAACATGACTTTGGCTAAAGTTCTGCCTCACCTACTAAAATCCAACTTGGTAACCTTGAGGGAGGCTCCCAAGAATCCAAACACTACTTCTCCCAAATACAACCCCAACGCACGGTGCGCCTACCATTCTGAGAGTCCTGGCCACGATACAAATGATTGTTGGGCCATGAGGAACAAAGTACATGATTTTCTTGAAGCCAAGGAGATAGAGTTTGATGCTCCCGAAAAGCCGAATGTTATAACTGCTCCCATTCCCAAACCTGGTCGTGGAGTTAATGCTATTGGCACCGATTTGTTTGTGACCTCTGTCAAAGAAATTTCTACTCCACTGATGATTGTTAAGAAGAATTTGCTGTTGGCCGGTTTATTTCCGGGTTGTGGTGAAGGTTGCCACATGTGTTCGATTATACCTTCTGGCTACCGGTTGTTGAAGTCAGGTGTTCAGCACCTGATGGATAATAAAGAGATTTTGTTCGAGAAGACTATGATCCCTGTTGTTCCCACTGAAGACGTCGCCATTATAACCATTTCCTCCAATCTTTCCATGGTTTCCTCGAGAAAACCTATTAAGATTACACCTATTCAAATAATTGCTCCATTAATAATCACTGTTCCTGGTCCTATCCCGTAAACCTCAAATAAGGATGTCCCATGGCATTACGGTGCTGACGTGTATTATCATGGTATTAAGCAAGATTTGAAGATTGAAGAAGCTGATACTGATGTCAGTAATATTGTCGGGACTAGTAAAGTTACCTGAAGTGGAAGGGTCTTCTCTCCCGAGATTTCCCCGAAGACTATCATCAAGCCTACCATTATTCCAACTGCTACTCCAACCAGCACTCCTGACAGTTCTCCTGTTCCTACACCAATTATTACACTTGCTACTATTCCTATCCTTACTCCAGTTATCACCCCTGCTGCTGAGCCATCTGGGACTCGAGGTAAAAAAATTATAGGTGAGCCTGCCCGGACGGAGGCACCTAAGAAAATCGTTATGGAAGCCTCTAAACAAGAAATAGAGGAAATAATGAAAATTATCAAGAAGAGCGACTACAACATAGTCGAGCAGCTGGGGTAGACCCCGTCAAAGATCTCCATGTTGTCCCTGCTGTTGTGTTCTGAAGCCCATGCGAAGGATTTGATTGCATTTCTCAAGACTGCGTATGTGCCGCAGGAAACTTCAGCAGTTCAGTTCAAAGATTGTGTGGCCAGCCTGATTGCTGACAATGGGCTGGGTTTTTCAGATATGAATCTGACACCGAAAGGAAGAAATCATAATGATGCTCTGCATGTCTCGATCGAGTGCAGGGGCACCACTATAGCCCATGTGCTTATGGATATTGGGTCCTCACTGAATGTTCTGCCAAAGAAAGTGTTAGACCATCTGGATTGTGAAGGTTTGACCTTAAAACTGAGTAACATTGTGGTAAGGGCTTTTGATGGATAAAAAATAATGGTGCACAGGGAGGTGGATATCCCTATAAAAGTGGGTTCTCAGACTTTTACGTCTACATTCTATGTGATGGATATCAGGCCATCCTATTCTTGCTTGCTGGGTCGTCCTTGGATCCATAGGGCTGGGGTAGTTACTTCCACACCCCATCAAATGCTGAAATATCCAATGAAGGGGAAGATTGTCACGGTGCGAGGTGAAGAAGAGTATATGGTGAGTCATATCAATTCTTTCTGCTACGTAGAGATGGATGGGGAATTCATAGAAACTATTTGTCAGAATTTCGAGGAGGTCCCTCAATTCTCGGTATCAACTGAAGTTACTACTGGCAAACCTCTGTTGAAGATGGCTTCTCTCAAAGACGCCAGGGCTGTGGTTGAAGAAGGTGGGTGTACCAATTGGGGTCAGCTCCCTGATTTCACTCACAAAACTGAAAACTTTGGTTTGGGCTTTACTACAGGGGCTCAAAGGGATGTTAGGAACGCACGGATTGGAAGACCTCCGCTACACATCAACAATCAGAGAGTTAATGCAATTGAGGATAGTGAAGAGGATTCAGACATCGACAGTTGGATCTACCCAACAACCAAAGGTGGACTAAATAACTGGACGGCGAAGGACTTCATACCTGTTTATTTTATTCCGCAGTAATTGACTTTTGTTTTAAGATTTGTAATAAGCGGCTTGAAACTTTACGGCCCGATGCCTTTCCCAAGGAACCTTGGCTTTGTTTGGGAGGGCTATTATTTGTCATTTCATATACCATTAATAAAGCATTGGACATTTCTTGCATTACAAATTTTGCGCTCATTGTTTTTCTTTTTTGTCTCTCACTTTATCAAAACAACTATTCTCTTACACACACTCACGTATCATACTGCAGATCCATATCCACTCTGGATCCCATTGATAACAACTCTGCTAGTGCCAGTTATGACTTCAAAAATCCGATCAACCAAGCCGAGGACGAAGGTGAGGATGATTGTGAGGTGCCTGGAGAACTTGCTAGACTATTACAGCAGGAAGAAAGGTCCATACAGCCTCATGAAGAGCCAGTTGAATCAGTGAATTTGGGTATATAGGAAGACATGAAAGAGGTTAAGATAGGTGCGAATCTGGAGCCTAGTGTCAAGTAACGGTTAATACAGATGCTACACGACTATGTTGAGATCTTTTCCTGGTCTTATGAAGACATGCCTGGTTTATACACTGATATTGTGGTACATCACCTGTCGACTAAGGAAGACTGCCCTCTGGTAAAGCAGAAGGTCCGCCGTATGCACCCTGAAATGTCTGAGAAAATCAAAGCAGAGGTCATGAAAAAGTTCGACGCAGGATTCTTAGCTGTCACTTCTTATCCGCAGTGGGTTGCCAACGTCGTTCCGGTGCCTAAGAAGGACGGTAAGGTACAGATGTGTGTGGACTATAGAGATCTGAACAGGGAAAGCCCCAAGGATTACTTCCCACTTCCTCACATTGATGTTCTAGTCGACAACACCGTGCATCACAAGATCTTCTCCTTCATGGATGGTTTTTCTGGCTACAACCAGATCAAGATGGCTCCTGAAGACATGGAGAAGACAACCTTCGTTACACAGTGCGACACCTTCTATTACAAGGTAATGCCTTTTGGGTTGAAGAATGTTGGGGCAACTTTTCAGCGCGCCTTGGTCGCTTTGTTCCATGATATGATTCACCATGAGATCGAGGTTTATGTTGACGACATGATAGCCAGGTCTCATACTGAGGAAGAGCACCTTGATCATCTCCAGAAACTGTTTGACATGTTGAAGACGTACAAGCTAAGGTTGAATCCGAACAAGTGTACCTTCGGGGTAAGGTCTGGTAAGCTTCTCGGTTTTGTTGTTAGTGACAAAGGTTTTCGGGTAGACCCTGCAAAGGTAAAAGCCATACAAGAGATGTCGGCTCCCCGTACAGAGAAAGAAGTTAGAGGTTTCTTGGGACGTCTAAATTACATCGCCAGGTTCATTTCACATCTGACTGATACTTGTGAGCCAATCTTCAAGTTGCTGAAGAAAGATCAAGTGGAAAGTGGAATGATGAATGCCAGACCTCTTTCGAAAGAATCAAGGAATACCTTCAAGAACCGCCAATTTTGATGCCTCCAGTTGAAGGAAGACCTTTGATTTTATACTTGACAGTGCTAGACAATTTAGTGGGATGTGTGCTGGGGCAGCATGACGAGTCTCGTCGAAAAGAGCACGCCATTTATTACCTTAGCAAAAAGTTTACCCACTGTGAGACCCGATACTCATTGCTCGAGAAAACTTGCTACACTTTGGCATGGGCTGCTCGCCGACTGAGACAGTATATGCTGACTCACACTACCTTGTTGATATCAAAGATGGATCTGATCGAGTATATTTTCGAGAATCCCGCCTTATCCAGAAGAATAGCAAGATGGTAGATAATCTTAACCGAGTACGACATCCAATACACGACCCAAAAAGAAATCAAGGGGAGTGTATTGACGGATCATTTGGCGCATCAGGCCGTGGATGACTACCAGTCCATGAATTTTGAGTTCCCGGATGAGAATATCATGTTGGTAACCGACTGCGAAGAACCTGAACCGGATGAAGGACCCGGGGAGGGATCCCGATGGTCTATGTATTTTGATGGAGCCTCGAACGCATTGCGTAATGGCATTGGCGCTGTAATTATATCTCCTGAGGGTTGTCATACTCTGTTCACCGCCCGATTATGTTTTAACTGCACCAAAAATATGGCGGAGTATGAAGCGTGTATCATGGGTCTTCGAGCTGCTATTGACCTGAGGATTAAGTTATTAAGTGTATTCGAGGATTCCGCTCTGGTGATAAATCAAATCAAAGGCGAGTGGGATACGAAGCACCCGAATCTTATTCCTTACAAAGATTATGTGCTGACATTGCTCCCAAACTTTGAGGAGATAACTTTTGAACATTTCCCAAGAGAGGAGAACCAGTTGGAGAACACGCTAGCTACCATGTCTTCTATGTTCAAAGTTAGGTGGGACAATGAGGCTCCCCATATTACAATTGAGAGGTTGGACAAACTCGCACATTGCTGTGACATTGAGACTGAAGAGGTAGTAGATAAACCCTAGTTTCATGAGGTAAAGAGGTAGCTTGAGGCTCAAGAATACCCCGAGGGGGCATCTGTTAGTGATAAGAAGTTTCTAAGAAGGTTCGATGCGAAGTTCTTCAGCAGTAATGGAATTCTCTATAAGCGTAACCATGATTCAACCTTACTGCGGTGTGTAGACAAGAGGGAGGCAGAAAGGATCATGGCAGAGTTACATGAAGGTACCTTCGGAAATCATTCCAGTGGACATACCATGGCGAAGAAAATCCTACAGGCAGGATATTATTGGTCCACTATGGAAGCCGATTGTTATCAGCACTCTCGAACCTATCATAAGTGCCAAGTCTATGCTGATAAGGTGCATGTGCCTCAATTTCCCATGAATGTTTTGACATCTCCTTGGCCCTTCGCAATGTGGGGCATCGACATGATTGGCTAGATCATACCTACTACATCTAACGGGCATCGTTTCATTTTGGTGGCCATTGATTACTTTACGAAGTGGGTTGAGGCAACTTCCTTTGCTACAGTAACCAAGAACGTCGTGGCGCAGTTCATCTGACACAATTTGATTTGTCGATATGGTGTACTAGAGAGGATTATTATTGACAATGGTATAAATCTCAATAACACGATGATCACCGAGCTTTGTAAACAATTCAAGATACAGCATCATAACTCTTATCCCTACCGGCTGAAGATGAATGGGGATGTTGAAGCGGCTAACAAGAACATCAAGAAGATTATACAGAAGATGACGGTGACATACAAAGACTGGCACGGGATGTTACCATTCGCTCTTCATGGGTACCGTACCTCAGCACGAACGTCGACAGGGGCAACACCCTACTCTTTGGTGTATGGCATGGAGACAGTCCTACCCATCGAAGTCCAGATACCCTCTCTCAGGATTATGAAGGATGCGGGTTTGAATGAAGACGACTGGATCCAAACCCGACTGGATCAGCTGAATCTAATCGATGAAAAGAGACTTACTGCTATCTGTCATGGTCAGACGTATCAAAAGCGAATGATCAAGGTTTTTAACAAGAAAGTCAGACATCAAGAATATCAAGTCGGGGATCTAGTGATCAAACACATTATACTACTGCAAGGTGATCCCAGGGGAAAATGGATCCCTACATACGAAGGGCCATTTGTGGTTAAGAACATTTTCTCGGGAGGAGCTATGATTCTAACCACCATGGATGGTGACGACCTTCCTCACCCCGTCAATGCAGACATAGTGAAAAGATACTACGTATAAGAAAAGACCCGCTAGGTCGACTGGCCTAGGCAAAAATAAGGGCTTCCCAGCAAACCAAAAGGGTTCAGGCAAAATTAAGGGATGAAAATGAAAAAACTGTACACCCAGCAAGTCGAAAACCTGAAAAGGGGACTTGGGAAAAAAAGAGTATCCCGGTGGACCGAAAACCCAAAAGGGTGGTCCAGGCAAAAATTAGGGATTGAACGTAACACTATGTCTCATTGGATCATCTTACAACCAAACTTCAGAATCAACTATCAAGCTCAAACAGTGCCAATCAATCTGATCCACCTTCGACCAAGTAGCAAGGTGATAAGACACTTGAAGATATAAAGGCAATAGCAGAGTTAGAACCCAATGGGATTGTTTTACATAACTGTTTTTCTTTCTCTTACACAGATTGTGATTTCTTTCTTTCGGCGACGTTCTCCTACTTGGACGTCAGCCTCTTTGTACAAAACGCGTATTACAGGCCAACTTCAAAAATCAATACAATTCATTCTCACAAGAAATTCCAAATTTCTTTTCTTTTTCTGTTTTGTTTTGCAAGAACGTCCAATGATTCAATTCTAATATATATGCATTTTAAAATAATGGTTGCTCATAAATATTTACATAAGAATGAAAGACGATTACTCGTAATTCCAGGAACAGGGACAGACAAGAAGTGCCCAAACCTTACAATTACTCTGCCCATCAGGTACAGGGATAGAACCAGCTGGAGAACATAAGTGGTGGTGCATACACTCCCCACAGAGTAAAAATTATCCAAATATAGCGACGTCAGCTTTCCCGAACAGGATATAACTCTCCCCAACTGAGATTCACAATTGCGAGCGAGTCAGTAGTTTTTTCCCCAAGAAGAATGTATTTCTCTCACAAGTAGAAATTTAATCTCCAATAAAGTTCGTTATCACCAGCAACGGAAATTCATCCCCAGTTGGGTTTGTTTCTCCAGATCAGCAGATCTATCAACAGAGTATCTCTTCTCCGATAGAGTTATTCCCCGCAGAGTTATCCTTAGACAGAGTCTCGTCCAGCAGAATATTTACCAGCCAAGGGGAAAATCCCCAGCGCAGTCATCTTTGTTCACCATCCCCAACAGAAATAGAGGAGCTATGGTTTTTTACAGCAGTCAAGAATACCATTTCTCATACTCCCCAAACAACATTCAGGGATATATTTTCCTGGATTCAGATTATTATGTCAGCATTTCATGTTCATACATCATGACATTTGCATACATCACAGATAACATAGTCTCATTTATTTTGAGAATGTCATTATACAATACATCTCATGCATCACACATAACTAACCATGTCTTTCTTTTAGGAGGGACAATTATTATCGACAACTTCCAGCAGGTCCACGATCAACACTCGAAGCTAAACAGAGTAATCATCGGCGCAAAAAGAACAACCTTACCCAGGTTCCCTCTGCAGTTTTACCCAGACTCATTCTGAAGATACCCTACTATCCAGGTTCCTTCTCACAGCCCTACTATCCAGGCATTTCATATCGAAGTAACCCTACTATCTCGGTTCCTTCTCACAACCCTACTATCCATGATTTCATATCGAAGTAACCCTACTATCCAGGTTCCTTCTCACAACCCTACTATCCAGGCTTTCACATCGAAGTAACCCTACTATCCAGGTTCCTTCTCACAACCCTACTATCCAGGCTTTCATTTCGAAGTAACCCTACTATCCAGGTTCCTTCTCACAACCCTACTATCCAGGCTTTCATCTCGAAGTAACCCTACTATCCAAGTTCCTTCTCATAACCTTACTACCCAGGTTCTGCCTCTCTTATCCTTGGACAACAGTCCGCACCACTGTAAGACCGGGACCCGATCAAACACAATTGGTTTCACATTTCCCCAGAAATTCACGGTGAAGCATATACCCCGACCAAACACACAGTTCACTTCTGCTTCCCAAACCGGAATTATTCGCCAGTAGAGTAACGGACAACTGAAGCTCCTAAAACTTTATTTCTCTCAAGACAGAGACCAACATCCCTCAGCGAAGTCTACCTCAACAAAAAGTATATAGGATCTCGCAAAGGAGTCTCTTATGCGATCGACACCTCTTCGGATGGCATATTTAAGCCCATATCCCATCATCGACTTCCAAATGGCATCTATAAGCCCATTCCCGATATCTCAAGTCAAGTATCACTTCATGCGAGTGCAAATTTCTGGGCACTTAGTGTTCAATCATCTTCCACCTTCAGATCACGAAAGGCAGACGAGCCAATCTACATCCTCAGGTTTAAGGAGATTAAACAGGGGCAACTTTTGTACCCCAAAATTTGCCCTCCCATATTTCTCAACACATGTCAAGTGAGGTCCCCAAATTGCTCAAGGAAATTCAAGAGTTGGCCAGACAAACTCTCTCCTAAGGCAGTCTACCTAAAATTAGGGTTTCCATCTTCATCAAGATGTGTGAACCAAAAAGGACTCAAATGCTCACAATTGTCCTAATAGGTTCTCAATATCATCCATGTCAAGTTACATGCCTTGCAGAAGAAGTTTGCTCAGTCAATTGCTCAAAGGCCTGAAAATCGACCATGCTAGGGCAAAAGTCAATTGTGTCCCACATACAGTCAAACTTCAAGATTTTTGGTAAACATCCTCATTTTTAAGTATTATCCATCATTTGATCAAGGGTTGATCATGATTCCTTAAGGAGTGCTCACAATTCATCAAAACACAAAAGTTGCTAAATTAGGGTTTTGCAAGAAAAGTCAACTCAAATATGACCAAGCATAACTTTCTCATACTTTATCAGAAATGACCCATCCAAAGCTCATTTTTAAGAGGATGAAATTCCCTACAATTCATCTTCACCTCCCAAGTTCAAAATATGCACTCACAAGAAGATATGAATTTTGACATTATAAGTCATTTTGAAAAGTCAACAAAAATACCTTTTGGGTCAAAGCTTCATACATGAACATGGAAGACTCAATTGAGATGATACCAAAAGGGTTCCTTAGAGAACATCCTAAGCTTTCTAAAAAGTCCAAGAATACCTCTCTAGGGTCAAAATTGAGAGAGTTATTCATTGGCCAAGTTGACCTTTTTTGCAAAATTGCCAAAAGTCAAATGTGCTCAAATTTGCATTTTTTGCTTAATGAGCCCAACTTTTTATGCTTGCACCTCAATGATAATGTGGTCCACGACTAAAATTCTTATCCACCAATTTTTTGCTTCATTTTTCAATTTATTTTGATTTTTCATTAATTAAAAATTGAATTAAATCAAATAAATGATGAAAATTATCAAAGATTTGATTTGATTGGTTTTTTTGACAGGTTAGCAACCGAGATTTTATGAGTTAGCAAGACCAATTGGAATTAATGATAATTGGAACAAAAAGAGCATGATTAGGCCAAATTTGGAAAGATTACATATGCCATGAAAACAAAATCAAATCTTGAAAAACTTCCAAAGATGTGATCAGTTTTACAACCCTAATGCATTCTATAATATATATTGAACGTTTCCAAAGCAAGAATAAGGTTTAAGAGTCGTGCATAGCCAAGAACAAAAACTCAATTTTTGTTAGAAAAGTGGTGATCTGATCTCTACCCTAGAGGAAGATTCAAAGCTTTCCAACACTCCTAATCGCATCCTGGAACGTCTCTGAAGCTAACTGGATCAATTGCAAGCCTCCTCGTGCCCATAATCGAGCAATAGCAGCCACACAGTTTGCCTCAAAAACTCGTTTTCAATTTTATTAATTTAATCATCATGTGCACGTTTTGATTATATATTCTTGTTCATCATTGAGTTTGCAAGCTAATTATTCTATTCAATTGCATTTTTTATAATTGTATGTAAAACTGCCATGGCTAGGGTTTCTTGGTTAGTTTTAGGGCTTTGTAGTACAGGTTAAATTGGACGTTGATTTTGGTACCATGATACTCGTGAGGATGAGACGAGTTGATTGGTACCATCCATGGTCATTTATCTTGCTTGTGGATAATTTTTGAGATACACAGGTCTGCAGCTACAACGAAACGTCGATAGGTAAAAGTTTGTTTACCTAAAACGACAGTTTGGTGAAGAAGACAATGTGTGGCACTCCCTGGTTGGGTGGTTGAATTTTAGCGTGTTTTTCCAATTAACTATCATGTTTTATATATTATGCATTATTGTTATTATATGAACAAATGAAGCGCATGGTACAGATGGCTGGGTGTGTTTGGTGTTGAGCATAAGGACCTGGGTTCGATCCCCAGGTCCCCAACTTTGTTTATATTATTTTTCAATAGGTGATCAGGTACACTACAGCCCTAACGTCCACCATAGGCCATTCAATTTCCACCATCAGATTCATCAGCAATCTGGATCCAACGCTCAAGTAGCAAGAGGTCCATCATGCGCCTCAAGTCAACATGTGCACTGAATCAGGCAAAGTCAAGATAGGTTGAGATTCATTTGGGCCCAGAATTTCAATAGCACCCCCCCCCCCCCATAATTGCTGACTCAGGCCCATCATTCTTTCTTATTTCTTTTATTTTATTTATTTCTTTTATTATTTATTTTATTTACTCTTAATTCACAAATTAATCTTTTTCCATAAAAACCATAAAATCAATAATTCATAAAAAAAATTAGGATTAGTTTTCTTATTATTATCAAAATTAATTTAATTTAGTTTAACTTAGGGAAATTGTAATTTATTTTTGCAAATAAAATCAAATAGAAATTAGGTTAAAACTCTTGATTTAATTTTATTTTCTCTTTTTCTCAAATACATAAAAATACAAAAAATAGGTTTTAGAATAAATTAATGTATTTTCATTTAAAATTAATTAGAACTTAAGATTTTCTTTTTTAATTTAATTTTTTCATTATTTTCTTAAAATGACAAAAACATTTTTTTAATAGCGAATAGGTCTAGTCAAGGGTCAAAACTCTAGTCGCTTCGTATTTAATTCATCGCGCGTGTGTTAATTATTTTTGCCAATATTTTTGTAATTGTTCATGGTTTGTCATAGTTTAATCTAGGGATTTTTACTTATCGCTTTTTCCCAGGTTTTTGGCTATGTAAATTAATTCCCCTCCCCGAAGCCTTGTAATAGCGTAGATTTACTTTCTCGCATGTTAATTCCCGAAAATATTTAAACTGCTTAGATGTATGCTAATAAGATTGTATGGCAAGAATGCATGACAAATTAACACAGTTAGAAAACCCTAATGTGCAAAGATTAAATATCTGAAAACAAATCACTCACACATATCTCTCATAGGGTATACTCTCGCTTCGGTTGCCTTCGGTAAACGATCATTAAGCATAGGATGTCTTAGTGGTTTCCCTCCTATCTGAAAAAGATCAAACGTCCCATTCGAATGTTGCCTCGGAAATGTTGCCTCGAATATGATCTTAAGACTCTAGGGTTATTACTAATTTGTCCTAAATATTGCTTTAGTGATCGTACGTCCCTTTCTAATTGACCCTTACAACTCCAATGACGGTGCTACCTATTTTTCAATAGTAGGATAGCGTTGTCTAAAAGAAACAAGAATAGAAACAATCCTTTTTCGAGTAGGTAGATGCTAGTAGGTACTTGCTCAAATCAAAACTTTTCACACTTACACTTTTCAAACAAACTTTCAAAATAAACTTCGTCACACCTTTGAGGACTGATACAAGGGTTATCACGAAGTTAAAACTCTTTTCAAAAACAAAGCACATACACAAGCAATTTTAAAAAGACGAGCAAGTACCTAAGAGCCCATGGAAAACCATGGATAGAAAGGGTGATAACACCTTCCCTTTCTATAATCTACCCACCGTACTCAGAATATCTCGAAAAAGGATTTTTTCTGTACTTTTTTCCTTTCCGATTGGATGAAATAAAAGTCGGTGGCAACTTGCTTACCGCGACATTTTGCAAACACAAAACGCAAAATGCAAACCAGCATCAAACAGTCAGTTCTGCCACCGTATCACAAGTATAAATCGACCAAAGATTTACCCTGATACTTCTTCCAATCTCTATCAACAATCCTTTGGATGGCATCTATAAGCCCATCTCTGACGACTCCCCATCACTTCTGGATGGAGTCTATAAGCCCACCTCCGACAATATACCACCACTCTCCAAATGGCATCTATAAGCCCATTCTTGACGCAATCAACCAACCTACCATTGAGTGCAAATTTCTGGGCACTCTAGTGTTCAATCATCTTCCACCCTCAAGTCACGAATGACGGACTCACTAATCTAACTCTTTAGGTTTAAGAAGATTGAACAAGGTTAGCTGTTGTACCCCAAAATTTTCCCTCTCATTTCTCAAGATATTTCCTACAAAGATCTTCAATGCCTCAAGTTTGCGCAAGTATCGACTAGGTTAAACAATCTCCTCAACACTGATGCCTCAAATTAGGGTTTGAGTTTGTACAAAGGCAGTCAGATTTCTAATATTTCAAATGACTTTCATGGATCATTATGGACCCTCAGGATTACTTCTATCAAGTTTCAAGTCTTGGATCACGATTTTCTAACAAAGTCATACAAATTATCAAAAGGGAAAAATAAACAAATTAGGGTTTTGACTGGAAATGACTGAACTTTGATTTTGATTTAATATCTAACTTATTGAATGGAATCATGATCTCAAAGATCAGAGCACATCATTTTTACCTAATCGCATATTTCAATTCATCTCCCGAGATCAGTGGATTGATAGACAAAATTCGACCAACTAGTGTAAAAAGTCAACTGTGTACTAAAAAGTCAAACTTTGACTTTTTTTGGCCAAAATTGAGTCCCAAAAATCACATTTCATTAAGACATCCAAAATATGAAATTTGATCATCAAAAATCAAGAGAGTCAAAAATCCAACTTTGCAAGACTTGGAAATTTTTCTAAGTACTTTCTATACTTGTTAATTTCATTGCTTCATGACATCTTTTCACTACAATTCAAAATAATTCAAGATGTTACAAATAATTCAAGATGTTACAAATAATTAAAGTTATTACAAAGTGGAATTTTTCCAAGAGTACAAATCCTAGGTTTGGTCTTGTTTGAAATCTTCCCCTTTGACTCAAACATTGCCACTATGCTGCCCACAAACATGCTTTGTCTTTGGTACAATCTGCATAAATTGGTCCATAAATCAGATTTTATATATGCTACAATGTTGTCCAAGCCTGTTGTATTTCCCACATAACATCCCAAAACCATGTCAAAAATAGTCTACTGTACTGCTATGAAACAACCCTGTACCAAGCTGCCACAACACTCCAAAACTGCTGCAAAAACAACCCTGTTATGCTACTACCAACCCAATCCAAGCCTGCATTATCTCAGCCCCATGTTTGCATCTAATTTTCATATAAGAGCTACATCTAAAAGGCAATGATGTAGCATACCCAAACTGTTCAAATTATTATTTGTTTCCCTCCCAAAATCCCAGTAAAAGCTTCCTCTATAAATAGACCGTTTTCACAACAAATAAGAGGTTGGCTTTTAGAGAGAGAATAAAGAGTTTTTGAACATAAAAATAACATTCTTTGTAACCTTTGCTCATTCAAAAAAACAAGCTCTACTTTTATTCAAAATATAACTTCAATCCATTATTCCATCTTACAAAATCTCCCATTAACCAAACACCTTATCACATAAAGATTGTTAAAACATAAAATCAGTCCCTGTTGTGCCATTATCTTCACCCTTCAAACATAAAAACAATACTATATAACTTGACTGAGTTAGTGTGATTCAACAGTTTGGTACAACTTCCTAGAGATTCATTGGAGCCATCACAACAGCTGAAAAAGTACTCAGACTTAAAATACCAAGTGCAGTCTCAAGGTAAGTCATCTTGACTTTGAATTTTTTCATACATCATTAAGGATTTATTTTTGAAGATAAAAATGTAGTAATTATTTCCCCTTTGAGCTAACCATTTGCTTGCTTTTTATGTTTATCAATCATATGCTATAAACTAACCCAAATAGACAATAAAACAATGTTTAAGGCAAAAAACTGCAGCATGAGTCGACACATACCCACTTGGGTCGACTCATTCTAGTGTAAAAACAAGGTATGAGTCGACACATAGCCTTATGCATCGACTCATACTGCTATCAAGGTCCCAAAACAGAAGGATGAAAGGTGCATGAGTCGACACAAAACGCGTATGTGTCGATACAAACAGGCGCATAAGTCGACACATTCCCTTATGTATCGAATCATACTGAGTTGGTTTGGTTTTACAGGAGCAAGGAAAGTTATGTGTCGATGCATAGCAGCATGTGTCGACACATAACAGTTCAAAATGCAATTTTTCCTTTATTTTACACAGTTTTTATATTGTTTTCATTATTATTCGATATGGTTGTAATATTTAAGTTTCTACTTCATCCCCATTTGTAAATTGTACCCCCACTACCCTAATGATGTAATAGCTTAGGATTTTAATTTCCACAATTTACCGCTTTAATATAAATTGTTAGTAACTAGGGTGTGTATGGCAAGAAAAAATCAACTGCTAGAAAACCCTAATCCCAAAGACAAAAATGCATGCAATCAAACACACTAATCACACGTACACCTCTAGGGTAACCTTGCTTTTTGCCTCGGAAAATAGTCATGTCCCTCAAATATGGGCATTTTAGAAAAGACCCTCGATAAAAAAGGATCGTAATCCCTCGATGTTGCCTTCGGTAAACGATCTAGTCCCTTACGAAAATTGCTAAAACGTCTCATAAGTTGCCTTCTATGACTATACGATTGACCCACGTCTGTCCCTTCACATCTAATGATGAGGCTTCTTACCAATAAATGGTAAGATAGCAACATCTAAAGGAGGAGGAAAATAACGAAGACCTTTTGAGTAGGTAGGACGCTCGTAGTTGCTTGCTCAGAAATCAAAACCATTTTTACACTTACACTTTCAAAACATATTAAAAAAAACATCTCTTTGAACTATTTTCAAAACCAATTCTTTGTATACATTATTATAGAGACGAGAATCATTACAAAGTCTTCCGAAAAAAATGCGTTTTCAAAAACCCACCACGAACACATTTCAAACAAAGCAATTTCAAAAGTGATCTAAAAAGCAACTTAGAGCCCGTAGATAACTACAGAGAAAAAGGGTGATAACACCTTCCTTTTTCATAACCTACCCCCCGAACTCAAGAAAAATATATCGAAAGGTATTTCCTGTTCTTTTCACCTTTTCCTTTCTTGGATAAAAGAAAAGTCGGTGGCGGTTATTGCTATCCGCAACATTTGCAATAAAAAGTAAAACACCCAAGTCAGTTCTCCCACCGTATTACAGTGAGTATCTTGTTTCACAGTTGGTAAAATTTTTGCTAAGGTAGTATATTGCATGCTCTTTTCGACCAGACTCGTCATGTTGCCCTAATACACACCCTACTGAATTCTCTAACACTGTTAGGTACATGATCAGAGCTCTTCCTTTACTCGGTGGCATCATAATCAGATGTTCTTGAAGATATTCTTTGATTTTGTCAAAATCCATATGACACTCGTCGTTCCACTTCACTACCTGGTCTTTCTTTAGTAACTTGAAGATTGGCTCACAAGTAACGGTCAAATGGGAAATAAATATGGAAATATAGTTCAATCATCCCAGGAAACCTCTGACTTCCTTTTCACTATAGGGAACTGGAATTTCTTGAATGGCTTTAACCTTGGCAGGATCAACCTCAATACCTTTACCACTGATAACGAAACCTAGGAGTTTATCAGATCCTACCCCAACGGTGCACTTGTTTGGACTCAACCTCAACTTGTATTTCTTCAATCTCTCAAACAACTTATGCAGTTGGTCAAGATGTTCTAATTCAGTCTGAGATCATACTATCATTTCATCAATGTAAACCTCTATCTCATGATGGATCATATCATGGAACAAAGCTACTATAGCACGCCGATATGTTGCACCGACGTTCTTCAAACCGAAAGGCATAACTTTGTAATAGAAAGTTCCCCAATGTGTGATAATGTAGTCTTCTCCATGTCTTTAGGTGCCATCTTGATTTGCTTATCCCTGGAGATACCATCCATTAAGGATAATACCTTGTATTGAGCGGTGTTGTCAACCAGAATGTCAATATATGGAAGCGGAAAGTCATCTTTGAGGCTCGTCCTATTCAAATGCCTGTAGTTTATACACATACCCACCTTGCCATATTTCTTAGGTACTGGAACCACATTTTCAAACCACTGAGGATAGTACGTCACAGCTAGGAAACCCGCGTTGTATTGTTTCATAACCCCAGCCTTGATCTTTTTAGACATCTTGGGATGCATATGACAAACCTTCTACTTTATAGGAGGACAACCTTACTTCATCGATAAACGGTGAACCATAATATCAGTATCCAGCCCTGGAATGTATTCATACGACCAATAAAAGATCTCAACATAGTCACATAAATTTGAATTAAGATCTTTTTGACACTGCCTTCTAGGTTGGAACCTATCTTGATTTCTTTCTTGTCCTCTTGAGTACCCAAGTTTACAACTTCAACTGGCTCTTCATGTGGTCATATGGCTCTTTCTTCTTGCATTAACAACCTAGCAAGCTCCCCAGGTATTTCACAATATTCCTTACCTTCGTCCTCATCTTGGTAGATCGGATTTTCGAAGTTATAATTAGCAATAGAAGAATTCTTATCAATGGGATCCAGGGTGGATATGGATCTGCAATTTGTTGTATGGTTGTGTGTAAGAATACATAGCTATTTTGAAAGTAAATAAGGTAAAAGAAAAGAAAAACAAAGAGCATAAAATTTGAATGCAAACATCTAATGATTTATAAATGAAAATACACTGATGAGTAATGATAATCCTAATAAATGGACCATTGTGCCCAGGGTAAGGCACAAGGATTAAAGTTTATTGTTTAAATTACATAACCACAAAACACTTAAAAGTAAGAAAACAGAAATAACATTTACTCCTGACTAAAGGAGATTGGTATAAAGTCTTCAGCCTTTCAATTGTTTATCCCACTACCGGTAAGAGGGAAGACAAAACTATCTATGTCGCAGTCACTATCAGTGTCTTCCACAATGTTGACATGATTGTTGTGAACCCCATTGTTGTTGATGCAAAATGGCGGTCTCCTAAAATTAGCACGAGCACGAAGGATAGCCCTCTGAGCTTGTGATGTGAAACCCAAACCAAACTTGTAAGGAAAATCAGGAAGCTGAACTCAAACAGCACAACCACCTTCTTCAACCATAGCCCTAACGTCTTCCAGAGAAGCCATTTTTGATGGGGTCTTTAAAACAGCAGGAGCACCTTTATCAACCGAGGTTGTCTGAGAAACAAATTCAAAGGTCTGGCAAGGAGTCACAAGGAATTCACAATCCATCTCAACATGATTGAAAAAATTCAAATGGCTCACCATGTATTCTTCTTCATCGCAAACTGTAACAATCTTTCCCTTCACATGATACTTCAACTTTTGGTGTAAGGTAAAAGTAACAGAGTGCCTTCAGCATGAATCCAAGGGCGTCTAAGCAAAAAACAATAGGCTGGATGAATATTCATCACATAGAAATTAGAATCTAAGACCTGGGAACCCAATTTGATTTAGAGATCAACCTCCCCATGCACCATTATCTTTGAACCATCAAAAGCTCTTACCACAATGTCACTGGGTTTTAGCACAATCCCCTCGCAGTCAAGTTTGTCTAATGCATCTTTAGGAAATACGTTCAATGAGGAACCTCTATCCACTAACACATGAGATAGGTAGTTCCCCTACACTCAATAGAGATATGCAGGGCCTTATTATGGTCCCTTCCTACGGGAGTCAAGTCAACATAAGAAAAGCCTAGCCCATTATTAGTAATTAGGTTAGCAACACAATTTTTAAACTGGTCAACAGAGATTACTGTTGGTACATGAGAAGATTTCAGAAATTTCACTAAAGCCTGAGCATGGGCTTCAAAGCACAACAACAAGGATAACATAGATATTTTGGAGGGTGTCTGCCCCAACTATTCAAAAATATTGTAGTCACTCTTTCGGATAATCTTTAATATTTCCTCCATCGCTTGCTTGGATGGGTCTTTAATAGTAACTTATTTTGGTGCCTCAGTCTGGGCAAACTCAGTCATCTGTTCTTTGCTTCGAGTTTCAGTAGTTGATTCAGTAGCGGTGATATGAATTGGTGTAGTAATAACCTTTGGAGAGATCTCTGAGAGAAAACCATTCCACTTCTGGTAACCTTACTAGTCCCAACAATATTGCCAACATCGAGATTAGTAACTTCAACATTTTCATCTTTGTCAGTCAATGTTTCTTTCTTGATGCCATGGTAGTAGACATCAACTCCATAATTCCAAGGGATAGCCTTATCAGAGGAATATGGAATTGGCCCGGGTGCAGTAATAATTCGAGGAGAAACTCTAGGTTCAGAAGTAATCCTTACAGGACCCCTAGAAGTGATCCTTATAGGAGTATCGTAAATAGTAGATACGTCTTCAAGCTTCATATCTTGGGATGTACTCTCCACAGAAGGAGCCTTCTCAAAAAGGAATCTTCTCAAATAGGATCTCAAGGTCATCCATCAAACACTGAATAACTTTTTTTAGTAATGCACAACCATTGAATTGGGATGCACAGTAGTAGATGTCTTCAGTAAAACCCAAAAATAATCTGGCTTATAGCAGCTTCTCCTTAACAATCATTAGAGGAGTAGTCAAATCGTTCACACTAGAAACATAAGAAACATCTTCAATGGAATTAAGGCCATTGTTATGATTGGGAATAGGCACAATAATCACATTAGGAGTCTCAGGAGGATCAAATAAATCATATCTTGGATCTTATTATTTAGAGCCCAATAGTTACTAGTGTCGTGTCCGGGGCTATTAGAGTGGTATTAACACTTTGCATTAGGATTGTATCAGGGAGAGGAAATGTTAGCATTCTGAGGAGGCTCTCTCAATGTAACCAACCTGGCCTTCAACATGTGTTACAATGCTTGAGCTAACAACATGTTGATCTTTGTGAACTGCCTCCTAGGTTCTTCCTACCTACACTAATTATTTTGTTGTTGTTTCACTGGAGCAGGATTACTTCGAGATTTTAGGGGAGTTTGCAAAATGCATTGGGTACAAAGTTGTGTTTGAGTTCTGCATATCATCCTCAAACATATGTGTGATACGGTGGGAGAACTGACTTGACTTTTGCATTTGTTTGCACAAATGTTTCGGTTGAGCAAGAGTCGCCACCGACTTTTTATTTTATCCTAAGGAAAGGTTAAAAAGCACAGCAAAAACCTTTGAGATGTTTTCTTGGGTTCGGGGAGTAGATTATAGAAAGGGAAGGTATTAGCACCCTTTCTATCCATGGTTATCCATGGGCTCTTAGTTACTTGCTTAGATCAATTTGCCTTGATTTTCAATTGTTTGAAATGGTGCTTTGTATGTGTGGCTTTTGAAACCACACATACAAAGTTATTACAACAAATTTAAAGTGCGAAATTTAAAGGTCCTAAGTTATTACAAAACAAATTATGGGATGGGGGGTACAAATGTTCAAATGGAGATATTTAGCAAGAAATTTAAATCTAACTATTACATCCAAATTGAAATTTACAAGGTATTTAATTGTACAATAATTAAATAAAATACAATAAATATGCAAGATGCAAAAATGATCTTTTATATGTATGTAAAAAGTATTTTTCATGTGACAAATAAACAAAAATAAAAAGGTTTAATTTTTGGATTTTTTAGGTTTTTAGGGCAAACCCTAATTTAGTAAATAAAAATGTATTAATTATTTATTATGTGCAATATTTATTAATTATGTATAAAAAATAAATAAAAAGAAAGTATATTGTAAAAAAGTGATTTTTCAAGTTAAATATTAATAACAATAAAAATGTATTACTTTTATGTTTTTAACCTAAATATACTAATAAATATATAAGTATTTATATTATTTATTAAATATATTAAATATGTACAAAAAATAAAATATTTAATATTTACAAAAAAGCATATTTTTTTTAGGAAATGTTTTCAAAAGATAAAATAAAATAAAATTAGAAAATAAATGTATTTTCTATTGTTTTTAGTATTTTAAATAAAAAAAGTATTGTGTATTTATTTACATATAAAACTAAATGAAACAAAATAAATAACAAATAAAATGCAAAAAATGTGAGAAAAATATTTTTAATATTTTTTATGCTTTGACAAAAATAAACAAGTCAGAAATAAAAATCAAAAGTCAAAAATAATGAAAATAAAACACAATGGGCCAAGGGGGTGCATGCATAAGGATGTGGTGCAAAAAGAAAATCAAACTCAGGCCCAGCCCAAGAGGAGTTGTCTTCAACCTCCAGACTTGTTTGAACAACAACAACACGCGTTTCATAACTCCTGATTCCTAGACTTTCAAGCAAAACTCATAACACAAAAAATGTAGAGCATCAAGAGACGAATTCAGACATATAAAAAACTTGACTTAACTCTCAGAAATGAGAGAGAATTTCTCCATCCCTAATTCTTGACCTAAGTTTTTTATAATGTTCAGGTTCCAAATTCTCTCAGCACATGCAATATAAATGGAAAGTAATTATATGTGTAGCTTCAGGGCCATGAGTAGAGCATTTTTCATTCATAAACCTAAAGCTAACTCTTCCTAGATTGAGAGATAGAAGTCCATGAACTTACCTGTTCAGCTTGGATCGTGTCTGACAATGGAGGTACTTTCAGTGCAATGTGAGGACTTGTACAGCTTGCTTGAAGTTCAGGTATGCTTCTCCAACCTTTAGCTTGCTTTGAAACTAAATGAATCGAGCTATAGGAGTCAACCTGCAAAACAGAAAAAGTGAAAATGGTGAAGCTGGTTAGAGGTGTTACAGTCTTAAGCTAGGGCTTGGGATAGTTTGTATGGATGCTATGGAGTGTGTATGAAGTGGTTTTGGCCAAGGTGCACGAATGGATTGAGATGTAGAAGTCCAACTGCAGAAGGGACTCTGTTTTTTGCAGTAGGATGGTGTTTTGATGAATGATGAGGTTTGGAAGGTGGTTAGCTCGTGCCTTAGCTCAGTTATGATGTTTTGAATGTGTTCAACAAGTTTGTCTAAGCTTCTCTTGGCAGAAATGTGAGATGTTCTTAGTTATGCAATGTTTCTTCTATCTTAAGCAAAGTTTGGCAAGTTGGTTTACAAGCCTCTCTAGGCCCCTCAAGTATGCTGCACCTTTTAGTCTTGATCAGTGGGATATGTTCCTGAACTTGTGCCAAAAGGATTTGCCTTGTACTTCATAGATTGCAATCTTGACATAAAGTTCAACTTTTCAAAAATGGATAATGTGCTTTTTCTAATTATGGACTAATCCTTCATAATGACCAAATGCATAGAATAACATCTTGGAACAATGGTTTAGCATTTAATTTTTTAGTGTAAATGAGATTAGAGGCCTGTAATGTAGCTTGCACATGCTGAGTTTGAAAATGCACAAGTTATGAACATGGAAATGGCTCATGAACAAAGTGACTTTTGCCCATATTGACAAATTCGATTCTCCCTAACCACAAGGGTGTTTGAGAAGTTCTTGGACATTTTGGAAAGCTTGGAATGTGTACTACAATCCAGCTTAGTAATTCAAATTGAAATTCCAAGTGGAAGCATGTGAAAAGTGGCCATGAAGTTAGGCAAAAATCCTGCCTAGAATAGGTCAAAATTTTTCTAAGTTAAGAATGTTTTGCACCCTTGTTCCAAAAATTGTAACTTGAGCTACAAGCTTCTTTTGAGGAAACTTTGTGAATCAAAGTTGTAGATTTTGCAATGGACTACAACTTTCATGTTTTGAGTTTTCCTTGAATCCAAATGTATCTTGGTGAAAAATGGGACAAAGATAGGAAAAAAATTAGGGATTTTCATAACTTAGAAAAATTCTAAGTTATGAAAATTCTTCATTTCAAACCCTAATTTGTGATTTTTGATTTCTTGATGAACAAGTTTCATAATTTGACATGTCTTGATGAAAAATGAATCTTGACACTTGATTTTGACCAAAAAGTCAAAGTTTGACTTTTCAGTATACAGTCAAATTTGGCTCAGTTGACTGGAAAATTCATCTGTCAATCTTGTGCATTTGGGATCTTTTGAACTTTTCGAATATGTAAAGACAATGCCATGGGGTCCTTGAGTCCATATATAAGCTTGGTTTTCCATTGGCTAGGTCAAACAGTCAAAAATTGCCTTTGTGCAGTCAAAACCCTAAAAATGACCATTTTGCCCTTTCGGTGATCTGATCAAATTTCTTGTGGAATTGTGATCCAAACTTGACCAAATGGTTCATATGAGTTCATAATATTGATGTGGGTCAAAAATCATGAGGTTTGATTATCAGTTGACCACAGTTGACTTTTTCCCCAATACAACTGATTTCTAGGTCAACTGTCCAATTGACTGGGCAAAGATTGGAATCAAGGCTTGAAACTTGGTATGGATAAACTTGTGAGTCCAACATGAAGCATGAAAGTCATCTTGGGCTTTTTAGATCAAAACATCTTTGTGCAAACACAAACCCTAATTTGGGTCAACAGTGCAAAGAGGAGTCTTGAGCAGAGCAAAACCTAACTTGATCTTGAGCTCCAAGGGTCTTGTGGTGAGAAAATATTGAGGAAATGGGAGGGAAAATTTTGGGGTACAACAGTTGCCCCTGTTTAATCTTCTTGGACCTGAAGAGTTAGATTGGCAAGTTTTCCTTTCGCGACTCGAGGGTAAAAGGAGATTTGACACTAGAGTGCCCGGAAATTTGCACTCGCATAGCGGAGTATCAGCAATGTGATGGCGGGAATGGGCTTACAGATGCCATTTGGAGAGATGGTGGATAGGAGGATGGGCTTACAGATGCCATTTGGAGGCGTGACAGAAACTTGTCGGGAATGGGCTTATAGATACCATTTGGAAGTGTTGATCGCGTAAGAGATTCCTTAGCGAGAACTTGCGTACTTGAGAAAGAAAAATGGTTTCCTGGCTTGTTACAGGTGTTGATCTTAAGTCTCTTCATGTAGATGTGCCCTGGATGGATACAGGAGTCGAATCCACAATTAGTCGCTCACAGATGTGCCCTGGCTAGATACAGGAATCGAATCCGGAACTTCAAAAGGTTGTTTACAGACGTGCCCTGGCTGGATAGAGGTATCAAATCTCTAAACTCTTCATGCAGATATGCCCTGGCTAGATACAGGAATTGAATCCACAATCAAGTACTCACAGATATGCCCTGGCTGGATACAGGAATCGAGTCTGGAACTTGTCGTCTTCAGATATGCCTTGGCTGGATACAGGTGTCGAATATGGAAATTATTGTCTTCAGATATGCCCTGGCTGGATACAGGTATCGAATCTGGAAGTTGTAAAAGGTTGGTAGAGATAGCTTTCCTGGCTGGATACAGGTGTAAGCCTCTGACCTGAGAATGAAAGATAATTTCCTGGCCTATTACAGGGGTTGATCTTTAAACTCTTCATGCAGATATGCCCTGGCTAGATGCAGGTATCGAATCTACAATCAATCACTCACAGATATGCCCTGGCTAGATACAGGTATCGAATCTGGAATTGCGATAGTTGATAGTAATCAACTTTGGATTATCCTTTATCCTGAAAAGGCAACACGTTAGTTGTATGCAAGGTCATGATGTATGAGATGCATGACGTCATGATGCTCAAAATGAGATAGTGTTGCATGCACTTTATCATTTATGTAAGCAGGATGTATGAAATGTGAAATGTCTATGAATGTATTTTCGTCTAGGAAAATAAATCCTTGACGACTGGTCGGGGAATCAAATCTTGGGCTGATATTGAAGAGTAGAGTTCTTCGCTTCTGCTGGGGATGATGGTTGCAAAAATGAACCGGTAGGAGAAGATGACTCCGTTGGGGAATGAACTTGTTGGAGAGATTACTCTGAGGGAAATAAAATAGGTGAAGTGATTACTCTACGGGGAGAGATACTTCGCTGAGGTTTCAATGGGAGCTCCGCTGGGGATTCCACTAATAAGTTATGTTGGGGAATTTGATGAACTCCGCTGGGGATAAGAAGAACTTCGCCGAGGACGATCTTTCCGGGGTAATTAGCCGAGGATAACCCAATTATAAGACCTGATGGGAAATAAACCTTTGAATGAAGTCGGAGAGATGCGTTCGTACTCTGCAGGGGAAAAGCTTCCAGAATCTACTGGTGATAAGCTTTCAGACCTGCTGGGGATATGGATTCCACTCTCCTGGGGAAACTTTAGATTATACTGGGGGATGGTTCCACTGGGGTGTCTGTATTCTGCCGGGGAACAATCTTATATTAAGACTGCCGAGGATGCTTGCTGAGGAATGCCTATACTCTGTTGGGGAATGTTGAGATCTTCTGGGGATGCTCAACTTCCTTAAGGCTGACAGTAGACTAACTCTGCTTGGGGAGAGTATTGCTGACTTGCTGGGGCTACTCTGTGGGGAGTTGAGGTAACCTGGTTACGTTCTTCAGCCGAACCTACCTTGGTACCTTGGTGGACAGAGCAACTAGATCGCTTAGACAACTCATTATTGCCCCTGTTTCTAATGTCACATGTAATTAGTCCTTTGTTTCGCATGCAAGTATTTATGAGTTATCAATTTAATGTCAAATGCATATATCAAAAATGAACATTGGACGTTCTTCGCAAGACAAAACAGAAAAAGGAAAAACAATTGGCAATTTGTCTGGAAAAGTGAATCTGTATTGATTTTTGAATTTTGCCTATAAATAGGCATTTTGTGTATAAGAGGCTGACGTCATAGCAAGAGAACGCCGCCGAACAACGTAGAGTTTATACAATTTTGAAAAAGGAAAACAAAACAGCTATGTGGAAAATCCCACTGGGTTCCAACTCTGCTATTGCCTTTATGTCTTCAAGCGTCTCATCACTTTGCTGCTTAGTTGAAGATGAAGCTGATTGATCGATGCCGTCTGAACCTGATAGTTGATACCGAATTCTGGATGCCAGGTGATCCAATGAGACATAGTATTACACTTATCCCTAACTTTTGCCTGGACCTCCCTTTCGGGTTTTCAGTCCACCGGGATACCCATTTTTGCCCAAGCCGCCTTTTTAGGTTTTCGACTTGCCGGGTGTACAGATTTTTTTATTTTCATCCCTTATTTTTGCCCGAACCCTTTTGGTTCGCCGGGAAGCCCTTATTTTCGCCTAGGTGTGTCAACCTAGCGGGTCTTTTGTCATGCGTAGTATCTTTTTACTATGTCTGCATTGGCGGGGTGAGGAAGGTCGTCACCATCCATGGTGGTTAGAATCATAGCTCCTCCTGAGAAGATATGTTTAACCATAAATGGCCCTTCGTACGTAGGGGTCCATTTGCCCCTGGGATCACTTTGAGGAAGAATGATGCACTTGATTACCAGGTCTCCAACTTGATACTCTTGTCGTCTGACTTTCTTGTTAAATGCCCTGATCATCCGTTTTTGGTATGTTTGACCATGAAAAATAGCAGTGAGTCTCTTTTCGTCGATTAGGTTTAATTGATCAAGTCGAGTCTGGATCCAGTCATCTTCTCTCAAACCTGCATCCTTCATTATCCGGAGAGAGGGTATTTGGACTTCAATAGGCAAGACTGCCTCCATGCCATAGACCAAGGAGAAGGGTGTTGCCCCTGTTGACATCCGTGTTGAGGTACGGTACCCATGAAGAGCAAACGGTAACATTTCGTGCCAATCTTTGTATGTCACTGTCATCTTCTGCACAATCTTCTTAATATTCTTATTTTCCGCTTCGACAGGCCCATTCATCTTCAGCCGATAGGGAGAAGAGTTGTGGTGCTGTATCTTGAATTGCTCGCAGAGCTCAGTGATCATTTTGTTATTAAGATTGGTACCATTGTCCGTAATGATCCTCTCTGGTACACCGTATCGACAGATCAGGTTATGTCGAATGAACCGTGCCACGACGCTCTTGGTTACGGTGGCGTAGGAAGCTGCTTCAACCCACTTCGTGAAGTAATCAATCGCGACAAGGATGAAGCGATGCCCGTTAGATGCCATAGGTCGGATCTCGCCGATCATATCAATGCCCCACATTGCAAAAGGCCAAGGTGCTGTCAAGACGTTCAGAGGAACTGGAGGAATGTGCACCTTATCTTCATAAATCTGGCACTTGTGACATGTCCGAGAATGTTGGTAACAGTCGACTTCCATTGTGGACCAGAAATATCCTGCCCGAAGGATTTTCCTTGCCATGGTGTGTCCACTGGAATGTGTTCCAAATATACCTTCATGTAGCTCCGTCATGATCTTTTCTGCTTCAGTTTTATCCATACAACGCAGTAAAGTTGAATCATGGTTTCGCTTGTATAGAATGCCATTGTTGAGGAAGAACTTTTCCGCGAACCTTCTCAAAAACTTCTTGTCGTTGACAGATGCACCCTCGGGGTATTCTTGAGCTTCCAAGTACCTCTTCACTTCATGATACCAAGGTTTTTTAGTCACTTCTTCAGCCTCAAGATCGCAGCAATGTGCAGGTTCGTCCAATCTCCATATAATGATTCGGGGAGCCTCGTTGTCCCATTTGACTTTGAACATAGAAGACATCGTAGCTAGTGCGTCCGCTAACTGATTCTCCTCTCTTGGGAAGTGTTCAAAAGTTATCTCTTCGAAGTGGGGAAGCAATGTCAGCACATACTCCTTGTAAGGAATAAGATTTGGGTGTTTCGTATCCCACTCGCCTTTGACCTGATTGATCACGAGAGCGGAATCTCCAAAGACACTTAGAAACTTGATCCTTAAGTCAATTGCAGCTTGAAGACCCATGATGCATGCCTCATACTCCGCCATGTTGTTGGTGCAGTTGAAACATAGCCGAGCGGTGAGTGGAGTATGAGTGCCTTTGGGGGATATGATCACAGCTCCGATACCATTACCCAAAGCGTTTGAGGCTCCGTCAAAGTGCATAGACCATTGGGATCCTTCCTCAGGTCCTTCATCCGGTCCAGGTACTTCACAATCAGTTACTACCATGATATCCTCGTCTGGAAATTCAAAGTTCATCGACTGGTAATCATCCACTGCCTGGTGTGCCAAATGGTCTGCCACTACACTTCCCTTGATTGCTTTTTGAGTCGTGTACTGGATGTCGTATTCTGTCAAGATCATTTGCCATCTTGCTATTCTTCCAGACAGAGCAGGCTTTTTGAATATGTACTTGATTGGATCCATTTTTGAAATCAAAAGAGTAGTGTGAGTCAACATATACTGTCTCAGCCGGCGAGCAGCCCATACCAGAGCGCAACAAGTTTTCTCGAGCAGTGAGTACCGAGTCTCACAGTCGGTAAACTTTTTGCTCAGGTAATAAATGGCGTGTTCTTTTCGGCCAGACTCGTCATGCTGCCCCAGCACACACCCCATTGAGTTGTCAAGTACTGTCAAGTATAAGATTAGAGGTCTCCCTTCAACCGGTGGCATAAGAATGGGTGGTTCTTGGAGGTACTCTTTGATCTTTTCGAAAGCGGCCTGACATTCATCATTCCAGCGTACAACTTGATCTTTATTCAGTAGCTTGAAGATTGGTTCACAAGTAGCAGTTAGATGTGAGATGAATCGGGCAATGTAGTTCAAACGTCCTAGAAAGCCTCTGACTTCTTTCTCTGTCTTGGGAGTTGGCATCTCTTGTATGGCTTTCACTTTGGCAGGGTCCACTTGAATGCCTTTGTCGCTTACGATGAAGCCTAACAATTTTCCAGATCTCACCCCAAAGGTGCACTTGTTTGGGTTCAACCTCAACTTGTACAACTTTAGAGGGTCAAACAGCTTCCGTAGATGGTCAAGGTGTTCCTCCTTAGTTTGGGACCTTGCAATCATATCGTCGACGTATACTTCTATCTCATGATGGATCATGTCATGAAATAAAGAAACCATGGCACGTTGGTAGGTTGCCCCAGCATTTTTCAACCCAAAAGGCATGACCGTGTAGCAAAAGGTGCCCCACTGAGTAACAAAAGTGGTCTTCTCCATGTCTTCAGGAGCCATCTTGATCTGGTTATAACCGGAGAAGCCGTCCATGAAGGAGAAAACTTTATGCTGAGCAGTGTTGTCAACCAGAACGTCTATATGAGGCAGAGGGAAATCATCCTTGGGGATGGCCTTGTTCAAATCCCTGTAATCAACACACATCCGAACCTTACCATCCTTTTTCGGCACTGGAACCACGTTGGCAATCCACTGAGGGTAATAAGTCATTGCTAGAAACCCGACATCAAATTGTTTCATAACCTCAGCTTTGATTTTCTCGGACATCTCTGGACGCATACGGCGGACCTTCTGTTTTACCGGAGGGCAGTCTTCCTTGGTAGGCAGGTGATGAACCACAATGTCGGTATCCAACCCAAGCATGTCTTCGTAAGACCAGGCAAAGATTTCCATATAGTCATGCAACATCTGAATCAACCGTTGTTTCACACTGAGCTCTAGATTGGCACCAATCTTGACCTCTTTTATGTCTGTCTCCGTACCCAGATTTACCGTTTCCACAGGCTCTTCATGTGGCTGAATGGCCCTCTCTTCCTGGAGTAGCAGTCTTGCCAGTTCATCAGGTACTTCGCAATCATCTTCACCTTCGTCTTCGGCTAAGTTGATCGGATTTTCGAAGTCATAACTGGAAGTAGCAGAGTCATTACCAGTGAGATCCAGAGTGGATTGGAACCTGTATAAGTGAGTGTGTGTAAATATAGCTGTTTTGCAATATATAACAAAGAAAGAAAAATGAGCACAAGTTTTTGAAATGCAACAAACGTCCAATGTTTTTATTGATGATATATGAAAATGACACACAAAAGCCCTCACAAATGGAGCCACGGTGCCCCGGGTAGGACACCGAGCCATAAAAGTTTCAACATATTGTTTGTTACAAATTGAAAACAAAAGAGTTCATTACTGAGTGACAAAAGTAATAGGTGTGAAGTCTTTGGCAGTCCAGTTGCTTGGTCCACTGTCGGTTGTTGGGTAGATCCAGCTGTCGAAGTTAGATTCCTCCATTTCGTCCCCAATAGCATTCACTCCCGGGTTGGTGATGAACACAGGAGGTCTTCCAATCCTTGCCTTACGAACAACCCTCTGAGCCTCTACAGTGAAACCCAAGCCAAACTTGTCGGTCTTCGGAGTAAAGTCAGGAAGTCGGCCCCAGTTTGCACACTCACCCTTCTCAATCACAGCCCGGGCATCCTTTAAGGAAGCCATCTTCAAAGGAGGGTCTTCAATCACAGTTTCAGCTGACGCCAGTGTCTGAGGCACTTCTTCAAAGTGTTGAAAGGGGGTTTCAATGAACTCCCCATCCATTTCTATTTATCGGAACGAGTTTAGGTGGCTGACCATATATTCTTCCTCCCCCTGAACTGTGACAATCTTTCCTCTGACTGGGTACTTAAGCTTCTGATGTAGTGTGGAGGTCACAGCTCCAGCCTTGTGGATCCATGGACGACCCAGCAAACAAGAGTAGGATGGACGGATGTCCATCACATAGAAAGTAGAATCAAAGACTTGAGAACCATCCCTGATTGGAATGTCAACTTCACCATGTACCATCCTTTTCGAACCGTCAAAGGCCCGGACCACAATGTTACTAGGCTTGAGCTCTAGACCCTCACAATCCAATCTGTCTAGGGCCTACTTGGGTAATACATTCAATGAAGAACCGGTGTCTACCAACACATGTGCAAGAGTAGTGCCCCTGCATTCAATGGAGACATGCAGGGCATCATTATGGTTCTTTCCTTTGGCAGTCAGATCGGCGTCAGAGAAGCCTAAACCATTATCAGCAGTCAAGTTGGCCACACAATCAGTAAATTGATCAGCAGATGTTTCTTGTGGCACATGGGCCGTCTTCAGGAAGGAAATCAGGGCCTTGGCGTGGGCTTCTGAACACAACAACAGTGATAGCATAGAAATCTTTGATGGGGTGTGCCCCAGCTGCTCAACTATGTTGAAATCACTTTTCTTGATAATCTTGAGGATCTCCTCCATCTCTTGCTGGGAGGCTTCAACAGTGGTTGTCTTTGGCGCCTCTATCAGGGCAGGCAAATCAGTAGCAATCCCTTTGCCCCGAGCGTCAGATGACTCGGCAGCAGGGGTAGAGACAGGAACTTGCTTAGGAAGGGGAACAGGCACACTTGCAAGTGTGATGATGAGAGGTTTCTGAATAGTTGGTGGCGCAATATCTGGCGAGAACAGCCTACCACTGCGAGTAATTTTGGCAGGCCCGGTGATATTGCTGACACCGATACTTGTATCAAACTCTTGTTTTACTCCAAGAACATAAACGTCTGCCCCATAGTGCCACGGGACAGCTTTGTCAGATGTATAGGGGAGGGGCCCCAGAACAGTAATGATGATAGGAGCAATCTTCTGAGTGGACATGATTTTGACAGGCTTCTTTGAGAGAGCCTTAGGAGGTTTGTTGAAAATAGTGACAATAGAAACTTCTTCAGCAAGGACAGCAGGAACAGCAATCTTCTCGAAAAAGATCTCTTTGCTATCCATCAGGCTTTGGATACCTGATTTCAGCAAGGGACAACCAGCAGGTAAAAAAGCACATAGAGGGCACCCTTTACCACATCCCGGAAATAAACCGGCTAGCAACAGGTTCCTCTTGACAGTCAACAACGGAGTAACAATCTCTTCCACGGAGGCCACATACCGATCTTCTTCCACAGCATTCACTCCATGCTGGGGCATGGGAGCAGTCACAACATTGGGTCTTTCGGGCGCCTCAAACTGTATTTCTTTAGCATCAATAAGGTCTTGAACCTTATTCCTCAAAGCCCAGCAATCGTCTGTAGTATGCCCCGGGCTATCAGAGTGATAAGCGCAACGGGCGTTGGGGTTGTACTTTGGAGAAGCCGTGTTCACTACCTTCGGACCTTCTTTGACAGTTACCAGATTGGTTGATAGTAGTTGCGGCAAAATCTGAGATAGGGTCATACTGAGCCGAGTGTACTGCCTTTTGGGTCTCTCACCCCTTTGTTGATTATACTGCTGAGGAGCAGCAGCAGGCTTTGATATTACCAATGCATTGACAGCTTGGCGGTGTTCCGACTTAATTTGTCTTCTGGGACCATAAACAGCACTAGCTTCCTTTTTGAAAGGCTTCTTTTCAGTACTCGCAGTGGCACCTTTCTGTATCTTCCCCGACTTGATACCAGCTTCTATTATCTCACCAGTCAAGATCAAATCTGTAAACCCAGCAGAAGAATTACCAATCAGATGATTGAAGAACGAACCAGATAGGGTCCCTAGGAACATGTCAACAAGTTCACGGTCAGGCAGCGGTGGCTGCACCCTGCCAGCCAAGTCTCTCCACTTTTGCGCATACTCCTTGAATCCTTCGCCGTCCCCAGCGACATACCCTAAAGTTGGGTACGCGTGGGAGCGAGGTTAGAATTGTACTGATACTATTTATAAAACGCAGTGGCCAAGTCCTCCCAGTTTCGGATACTGGCTCCATCCAGCTGATAGAACCACTCGAGTTGAGCCCCTGAAAGGCTATCCTGAAAGAAATGGATCCAAAGGTTCTTGTCTGCAGTGTAAGGTTGGATCTTCCTTACATATGATCTGAGATTCATCTTCGGGCAGGATAGCCCGTCATACCTTGCAAAAACTGGTACTTTGAACTTCGGGGGGATCACAATTCCAGCAACTAATCCCAAGTCTTCGAAATCCAAGCCGGGAACTCTCCGCAGCTCCATAGCTGCCAACCTGTCTTCCAAGCCTTTGTACTTATCATCGGCGGGCGGGTATTGTTGATCAGAGTAGTCTTCGTCCTCTTCAGCCTCCTCTTCTTCAACCTCGGATTCGGAAGGTACTGCAGCTGCATTCCCTTTAATGGTTCCCTCTTCAGATGTAGGGGGAAATTCAAGGACTCTTCTGGCTTCACCCTCAAACCTTCTTCCTAGGGTAGCCACCCCGATTCTTTTCTTCTTCTTTTTCACTTGCTCTTTGTTCCCCAGCAGGGCTTTCAGATCCTCTTGACCCTTAGCCAAGGTCATCAGGAGATGTTGAAACTGTGAGTTTTGAGACTGCAAGTCCTTGACCGTCTGTTCGAGATCCATCTTACTGAAATAAATAGTAGAAAGATAAGGAAACCTGGTGTGGAGACCTGCTTATGCACATGATGAATGGTATGCTTATGTATGTAATGCATTCAAGGATTTAGAAAGTTCAAAATTGTTGCAAACAAAAAGAACGCACGTCATATTAATAAGAAGAAATTTGTCAGTACATAAATGCCCCATGGGCCAAATATTACAAAAAAACTTCTCAAGGTAAAAAGATGTTGCGCATCCTCTTTGGTGTGATGTAGGTGTTAAGGGTCTCTTCCTCGTGGAGTCGACGGGTAAGCTCCAAAACCTTCTTCTCACTGGCGTATAAGCTGGCTTCAAAAGTGTTCCGTTCCTCCTTGAGTTGGATCCAACTTTTCTGCATCTCCTCCCACGATGTAGGCATGTCAGGATATAGGATGGTGTAGGGAACCTCTCCCTCCTTAACGGGCTCTTTAATCACAGGGAGAACATGAGGATAAGGCATCATTAGACTCTGGGCTCGAGTTCGTACCCACTTGAGATAAGGCTCAAGAGGGATGGAATTCTTGTGTCTCAGTGTCTTGCTGTCAACCTTGTTAGGCATCCTCCAAGCTCTGATGAATCTTTGGCGAAGTCCTTGCGCATCGTTGTCGAATTCAAAAACTAGGTCAGGAATCAACATGTCGTGAGGGCCATCCCTCCGTGCATATCCAAATTGTCTCAAGGCTAGAAAAGGGTTGTAGGTAATGCCTCCTCTAATGCCAAGCAATGGAACATTAGGGAACTCTCCACAACGATCGACGATGATGACATTTTCTCTGGACCGAGAACACCAATGTACATCAGAGTGATTGAGGGTCATCAACCGTTGTGACCACCTTAAGCCTTGGTCATTCTTCAAGACAGATTGTGGAAGGTGGGAAATAAACCACCTTGCAAGGAGAGGAGTACAGCACATGAGAACACCCCTCTTTTTCATTGTTCATGTGTAAAATGAGTGAAGAATGTCCCCAAGCAATATTGGTATTGGATTTCTGGATAAGAAGATTTTGACGGCGTTGACATCTACAAGCTGGTCAGGGTTTGGGAACAAGACCAACCCATAAATGAGGAGTGCCACAATTTCTTCAAAGGCTTGTAGGTCCAATGAATTCCAACACTCTTGTGCCTTCTCAAACAAGAATTTTGCCAAGAAACCTCTGACACCGCTTCTAGTTTCCCAATGCCCCTTGATGTCAGATGGCTGCAAGTGTAGTGCTTGAGCAACATCTTCAGGCTTTGGTTCCTTTTCCGTACCGTTGAAAGGTAGTTGATTAAGAATAGGAATTCTCAGGAGTTGAGAAAATTCCTCCAAAGTGGGCACCAACTGGTAGTCGGGGAAAGTGAAACAGTGGTGAAGGGGGTCAAAGAACTGGAACAACACCTTTACCATGTCCTCTTCAATGTTGGTGTTGACTAAGTTGAGCAGTCTACCATGTCTTTCACTGAAGGGAGAGCTTTCCGGAATTCTTGATGTGAGCTCTTTGAGTTGAGGAGGGATTCTCACAAGGTTGACTTGGATAGTTTTCCTGCGAAGAATTTCCATGACCTACAAAACAAGAACAAAGATGAAGATCTAAACCCTTGAAATGGTTAGTATATGCATATTATGCTTTATGATGTTTATGATGTATGCACAAACATATGTACAAGCAAATCACACAAAACCCTAGTTTCAGGCTTGCATGGGGTTTCATAGGTAAGTACCCTCTTGAGTGTAGTTGGCTTAAAAACCTGTCCTATAAATAGTAACCGGGTTCTAAGGAGCTCAATATCATTGGATTGTTTTCCATGTTCATTGTTTTGGTTTAGCCACTTAACTAGCGACCAAAATATCCCAAGAAAACAACCCTCAATGAGTGTAGTATCGAGTATCTACCAACTTTGGACTGCACCAAAGCCGGTCATCTCACTACCCCTAATGAAAGGCCAAGATGGTCAAGTAAGGTTCTAGGTCATTAGTGCTTAGTGACATCACTCAGCGGCCCCGTACTCTCCTTGATTGAACTCAAGGGTTATCGGTACTCACAAATATGTCGCACTAATATAGCTATTGCTTCAACCGTGTCGGTATACCCCGCACAGTTTCCACAACATATTGCTATCTATGAATGTTTCCCCAAATCCGGGTGTAGGATTTCAAGCCCAAACAAGAGAACCAAGATATAAAGCAATCAAAGCAAACAATTAGTCATGCAAGAGGGTGATCTAAGCCCTAAGGTTACTCCACTTTAAAAGAAATCCCCAGCAGAGTCGCCAGTTTTGTGATACGGTGGGAGAACTGACTTGAGTTTTGTGTTTGTTTTCGCAAATGTTTCGGTTGAGCAAGAGTCGCCACCGACTTTTTATTTTATCCTAAGGAAAGGTTAAAAAGCACAGCAAAAACCTTTGAGATGTTTTCTTGGGTTCGGGGAGTAGATTATAGAAAGGGAAGGTATTAGCACCCTTTCTATCCATGGTTATCCATGGGCTCTTAGTTACTTGCTTAGATCAACTTGCCTTGTTTTTCAATTGTTTGAAATGGCGCTCTCAATTGTTTGAAATGGTGCTTTGTGTGTGTGTTTGAAATTGTTTTGAAAAGAGGCCAATGTGATGGCAACCCTTGTAATGATCCATGTTGGGATGTATACAAAGATGTACTTATCTTTTGAAAAGTTTTCAATGTTTTTGAAAGTTGTTTTGAAAGTGTGTTGTGATGTGTGTTTTGAAAAATAGGCAAGTGTTTTTGTTTTGCAAGTTGGCAAGTAACCAAGAGTTTGTCTAAATTTCTCAAAGATCTTTGCTATGTTTTAAACCTTTTAACAATTTTGTTCCACCATTGTATTTGGTGGACAATCTTGTGTTAGGATGTGAACGGGACGGGTGCGGGTCATCGTTTAGACCATGATTGCAATGGTGCCAAGTGTCTTTGGCAACTTTTTCTTTTAAGGGACTTGATCATTTTTAGGCAACTTTCGAAAGCGTCATCGAGGGACTATGATCATTTGATATTGTTTTGTTTTTCCAAAGACACCTAACATGCAATATGGCCCATTATTGAAGGCAACAAGTGGAGTAACCCTAAGGGGTGCAAGTGTGATTTGTGTTTGTTCATTTTCATGCTTTTATCTTGGAATTAGGTCAAGCTATTTGTTTGGTTGATTTTTGCATACAAAACCCTAATTCTATCATGGCATATTTAGAAAGCTTTAAAGTGCGAAATTTAAAGGTCCTAAGTTATTACAACCCAAATTATGGGATGGGGGGTACAAATGTTCAAATGGGGATATTTAGCAAGAAATTTAAATCTAACTATTACATCCAAATTGAAATTTACAAGGTATTTAATTGTACAATAATTAAATAAAATACAATAAATATGCAAGATGCAAAAATGATCTTTTATATGTATGTAAAAAGTATTTTTCATGTGACAAATAAACAAAAATAAAAAGGTTTAATTTTTGGATTTTTTAGGTTTTTAGGGAAAACCCTAATTTACTAAATAAAAATGTATTAATTATTTATTATGTGCAATATTTATTAATTATGTATAAAAAATAAATAAAAAGAAAATATATTGTAAAAAAGTGATTTTTCAAGTTAAATATTAATAACAATAAAAATGTATTATTTTTATGTTTTTAACCTAAATATACTAATAAATATATAAGTATTTATATTATTTATTAAATATATTAAATATGTACAAAAAATAAAATATTTAATATTTACAAAAAAGCATATTTTTTTTAGGAAATGTTTTCAAAAGATAAAATAAAATAAAATTAGAAAATAAATGTATTTTGTATTGTTTTTAGTATTTTAAATAAAAAAAGTATTGTGTATTTATTTACATATAAAACTAAATGAAACAAAATAAATATCAAATAAAATGCAAAAAATGTGAGAAAAATATTTTTAATATTTTTTATGCTTTGACAAAAATAAACAAGTAAGAAATAAAAATCAAAAGTCAAAAATAATGAAAATAAAACACAATGGGCCAAGGGGGTGCATGTGTAAGGATGTGGTGCAAAGAGAAAATCAAACTCAGGCCCAGCCCAAGAGGAGTTGTCTTCAACCTCCAGACTTGTTTGAACAACAACAACACGCGTTTCCTAACTCCTGATTCCTGGACTTTCAAGCAAACCTCATAACACAAAAAATGTAGAACATCAAGAGACGAATCCAGACATATAAAAAACTTGACTTAACTCTCAGAAATGAGAGAGAATTTCTCCATCCCTAATTCTTGACCTAAGTTTTTTCTAATGTTCAGGTTCCAAATTCTCTCAGCACATGCAATATAAATGGAAAGTAATTATATGTGTAGCTTCAGGGCCATGAGTAGAGCATTTTTCATTCATAAACCTAAAGCTAACTCTTCCTAGATTGAGAGATAGAAGTCCATGAACTTACCTGTTCAGCTTGGATCGTGTCTGACAATGGAGGTACTTTCAGTGCAATGTGAGGACTTGTACAACTTGCTTGAAGTTCAGGGATGCTTCTCCAACCTTTAGCTTGCTTTGAAACTAAATGAATCGAGCTATAGGAGTCAACCTGCAAAACAGAAAAAGTGAAAATGGTGAAGTTGGTTAGAGGTGTTACAGTCTGAAGCTAGGGCTTGGGATAGTTTGTATGGATTCTATGGAGTGTGTATGAAGTGGTTTTGGCCAAGGCGCACGAATGAATTGAGTTGTAGAAGTCCAACTGCAGAAGGGACTCTGTTTTTTGCAGTAGGATGGTGTTTTGATGAATGATGAGGTTTGGAAGGTGGTTAGCTCGTGCCTTAGCTCAATTATGATGTTTTGAATGTGTTCAACAAGTTTGTCTAAGCTTCTCTTGGCAGAAATGTGAGATGTTCTTAGTTATGCAATGTTTCTTCTATCTTAAGCAAAGTTTGGCAAGTTGGTTTACAAGCCTCTCTAGGCCCCTCAAGTATGCTGCACCTTTTAGTCTTGATCAGTGGGATATGTTCCTGAACTTGTGCCAAAAGGATTTGCCTTGTACTTCATAGATTGCAATCTTGACATAAAGTTCAACTTTTCAAAAATGGATAATGTGCTTTTTCTAATTATGGACTAATCCTTCATGTAATGACCAAATGCATAGAATAACATTTTGGCACAATGGTTTAGCATTTAATTTTTGAGTGTAAATGAGATTAGAGGCCTGTAATGTAGCTTGCACATGCTGAGTTTGAAAATGCACAAGTTATGAACATGGAAATGGCTCATGAACAAAGTGACTTTTGCCCACATTGACAAATTCGATTCTCCCTAACCACAAGGGTGTTTGAGAAGTTATTGGACATTTTGGAAAGCTTGGAATGTGTACTACAATCCATCTTTGTAATGAAAATAGAAATTCCAAGTGGAAGCATGTGAAAAGTGGCCATGAAGTTAGGCAAAAATCCTGCCTATAATAGGTCAAAAATTTTCTAAGTTAAGAGTGTTTTTCACCCTTGTTCCAAAAATTGTAACTTGAGCTACAAGCTTCTTTTGAGGAAACTTTGTGAATCAAAGTTGTAGATTTTGCAATGGACTACAACTTTCATGTTTTGAGTTTTCCTTGAATCCAAATGTATCTTGGTGAAAAATGGGACAAAGTTAGGAAAAAAATTAGGGATTTTCATAACTTAGAAAAATTCTAAGTTATGAAAATTCTTCATTTCAAACCCTAATTTGTGATTTTTGATTTCTTGATGAACAAGTTTCATAATTTGACATGTCTTGATGAAAAATGAATCTTGAAACTTGATTTTGACCAAAAAGTCAAAGTTTGACTTTTCAGTATACAGTCAAATTTGGCTCAGTTGACTGGAAAATTCATCTGTCAATCTTGTGCATTTGGGATCTTTTGAACTTTTTGAATATGTCAAGACAATTCCATATGGTCCTTGAGTCCATATATGAGCTTGGTTTGCCATTGGCTAGGTCAAACAGTCAAAAATTGCCTTTGTGCAGTCAAAACCCTAAAAATGACCATTTTGACCTTTTGGTGATCTGATCAAATTTCTTGTGGAGTTGTGATCCAAACTTGACCAAATAGTTCATATGAGTTCATAATATTGATGTGGGTCAAAAATCATGAGGTTTGACTGTCAATTGACCACAGTTGACTTTTTCCCTAATACAACTGATTTCTAGGTCAACTGTCCAATTGACTGGGCAAAGATTGGAATCAAGGCTTGAAACTTGGTATGGATAAACTTGTGAGTCCAACATGAAGCATGAAAGTCATCTTGGGCTTTTTAGATCAAAACATCTTTGTGCAAACACAAACCCTAATTTGGGTCAACAGTGCAAAGAGGAGTCTTGAGCAGAGCAAAACCTAACTTGATCTTGAGCTCCAAGGGTCTTGTGGTGAGAAAATATTGAGGAAATGGGAGGGCAAATTTTGGGGTACAACAATATGGTCAGACTGAGAGGACGGTTCAGTCACTTGAGGATCTTTTGAGAGCTTGTGTGTTGGAACAAGGAGGTGCTTGTGATATCTAATTGCATTTGATTGAGTTTACTTATAACAACAATTTCCATTTGAGTATTGGGATGGCACCGTGTGATCGGTGGATCTGGAACTGACTGTTTAATGCTGGTTCGCGAAATGTCGCGGAAGCAAGAGTCGCCACCGTCTTTTATTTTCTCCAAATGGAAAGGACAAAAGCACAGAAAAATTCCTTAAAGAGATTGCTCTCGGTTCGGGAGGTAGATTATAGAAAGGGAAGGTGTTAGCACCCTTTCTATCTATGGTTATCCATGGGCTCTTAGATACTTGCTCACTTGTGTTTTCAAAGATGTTTTGTTTGCTTTTCAATGTGGGTTTAAAAAAAGTTTCTTTGAAAATTCCAGTTCGACTCTTGTATCGGTCCTCAAGAGTGTTTGAAAAATTGCTTTCGAAAGCTTTTTGAAAAGGTGTCGGTGTGAAAAGTATTTTTTATTTGTTTTGAAATTAGAGCAAGTATCTAGAGTCGTCTACCTACCCTAAGGAATTCGTCTGTGTAGATGTCTTTTAAAGTAGTGCCATCCCACCATTGAGAGGTAGGTAGCACCACCATTAGAGGTGTTCGGGTCAATTCGAGGCTCGGGACATGGTGATCACCAGAGCAATGGGAAGACACCTTAGAAGCTACCCTCATGCCAGATTCCCGGATCATGAGGACTTACTAAGACATCCCCTACTCGACGATCACCTTTCGAGGCAAGGCAACAGTGAGGCGTACCCTAGGGGGGGTGTGTGATTTGTGTGTCAGATTCATTTATTTTTGTCTCGTCATGTCATGGGTGATCTACGCGTTATTTTTATTTTAGTCATTCATTCTTGCATGCCTTGATTAATAGTTAAAAGTGCGAGAAAAGTAAAGTTCTAAAGCTATTACAAAAGGCGCGGGTCCACATCGCCAAAATTTCCAGAACCCGATTTGACAGAAAATAAAGAAAGTAAAAATGCGAAAGATTTAAAATGTTACATGGCCTTGGGAGAGATACATAAATATTATAAAGAATAGAAAATAAATATGCGAATTAAATAAGAATTAAAAACGAGGGTGTTGGACCCTTTTTGCAAAATTAAATTAAATGATGAAATTAATTAATTAAAAAAAAGAAAAGAAATTGTTTTTTTTAGTTTTTTGGTATTTTTTGGTATTTAGGAGAATTTAATGCAATTAAACCTAATTCTACAATTTTTATTTTATTATGAAAACATATTAAAGTTTAACCTAAAATTAACCCTAATTAATTAATGCGATTTAATTACAAAAATAAATAATAGGAAATATTTAATTATTATGAAAGAAAATAAAAAGGGATAAAAAAAATTAATTAAACCCTAATTCTACCAATTTTAGATTTTTATTAAAAAATGTTAAGATTAAACCTAATTTAATAACTAAAATTAATTAATGTAATTTATTTGCAAAAATACTAAAATAAAATATTTATTATTTTTTTATCTTTTCTGATTTTTTATTGTTTTGTGTTTTTATGAAAAATAATTAAATTAACAGAATTAATTAAGAATAATAATTGAAAGTAAAAAAAAGAATGAACAAAAAAAGAAAAAAAATATTGCAAACCTCAGGGGGTTCTGCCCCTAATTTGGAGGTGAAACTCTAGCAATCTGGGCCCAATGGCCTTTGGCCTGGTTGACTTTTCCATTAGCGTGTAGCTTCTTTGACTCAAGTCTATGGTGCTCCTCCAATTATAGCCCTGGGATTGCTCTTGGCATACGCGTGGCAGGTTTGTTTTTGTGGGTGCATGGTGGACACTACTACTGAAATCGCACATGAATATTAACTGAAAAAATATATGGAAAGGGGTGAGGACCTGGGGCTCGAACCCAGGTCCTAGAGATTACCAGCGTGTACGCCTTCCAGTGGAGCTGCCTTGCTTATTCGTACCTTACGTAAATAACAAACAATATATAATAAAACAAATGTTAGTGGAATCTTGGCGCGTAAAATTCAAATAGGCCAATCATTGAGCGCCACAGGGGTCATCTTCTTCGTTGCCTTATTTATTTTCTGAAACACAAACATTGGCAACGGTTTTACAAACGTTCTAAAATATGCCCTTTTGGAAAATAGCGATTAGCCCCTGGGGCTTCATAAATTAGGCGCGATGGTCTCATTCTCTTCGTCCAAGCGCACTGAGTCGAATGGCCTAGGTTTCAAGCTCCAATTTTTCCATATTCTAAAACCCCCAATTCGAAAACTTAAGAACCCTAAAAAGCAACAATGGTAGATTCACACACAGTGTATAAAAACGCAATTAATCCATGTGGTTAGCTTCAGAATGCATCATTTAGTAAGAATACATAAACAAAATGCCATGAATGTGCTTAAATTATAAAATACGATCATAAAAAAAGTGAAAAAGCTTGACTTCTGTACAATGATTCAAAGGGTTAGGGACTGTGTTCTTGATCCAGGTACGTTGCTTGATGTCCCAGGGATGCAATGGAATGAGTTTCTTGGCTTCAATCGACCTGCAAATATGTTTTCAGATTTGAGTTTTCTTTGAAAAATTCCAAGTTTGTGTAAGGATTTCTGGCGCAGCTTTTTGGTTAGGAGGATTAGGTCTTGCTTGTGTATGTATAGGAGAGTGATTAGGGTTAAAGAAATTGATCCAAAACCTTTGCATTCATGGTTTTTAAGATTTGATTTTTCAAGATCTTTTTCAATATTTTTTCATGCTATTTGATATCAAATCATGACAAAACCTTCCAAAAATGATTATGCACGAATCTTGAGTGTCCAATGAGAGTATTTTCTGCACAAAAAGATTTGATTTCATTAGTTTAGTATTTTTTCATATTTTATTTAGTTTAAATGAATTAATTGTGATAAAAAATTCAAATAAATAAATAAAAATAATAAAAAACTTCCCTTTGGGCCAAATGGTCGTGTGCATGTCTTGGATGATGAATTGTGGAATAAAAAGAGGCCCATTAGCAATTTTAGATCATTTGAATCAATGTTGACTTTTCAAAATATCCAAAAATTTCCCAACTTCCACAAGGCATAACTTGCTCCATTTTAAAGATTTGCTCATGTTCTTTGACATTTTGGAAAGGTATTTGAGTCCTCTAACCAATGTCTTTGGTCCCATGTCATTTTGATTTACCAATCTCAAGTTATGGTCTTTGACTTAAAGTCCCTTTTTGTTGACTTTTGAAAATGACCTAAAATGTTGAAATTGATAACTTTTTGTGAGAGCATTTCTTGGACTTGGAATATGAAGAGGAGTTGTAAGAAATGTATTTCTATTCAAAATGAGCTTTGGATGGAATTTTTCTGATAATCCATGTGAAAGTTATGCCCTGGTCAATTTACAGTTGACTTTTTCAACTGTCCAAATAAGGAAACTTTTGCATCTTGATGATTTTTGAGCCAAGCTTTGAGAATCATGATCAAGCATTGACCAAATGATTTTTGTGGATTCAAAATGAGATGTTGACCAAAAACTTGGACTTTTGACTGTCAAATGACCATTTTACCCCTACAGTTGACTGTAGTGCAATTAGGGTTTTGACTGTGCAATTTTGTGCTGAAGGTCTTGAAACTTGATATGAGGATGCTTGACCATATTTGTAGGCATGTGGGACTTGATTGTACCCTTGGAAACTTCATTTACTTTGTCAGAACCAAAACCCTAATCTTGACTGTTAGGAGGCCCTTGAACTGTGCAACCCTTGGGGAATTTTGAAGCTTTGACTTGGCAATTTCTTGAAGAATATGGGAGGGCAAATTTTGGGGTACAACACACCGTTTGAGGCTTTGTATGGTAGGAGGTGTATGACGCCTTTGTGTTGGTATGAGTTCGGAGAGAGTGTTGTGGTTGGACCGGAGATAGTCCAATAGACTACCGATAAGATTAAGATGATTTAGGAGAATATGAAGGATTATCAGATTCGTCCGAAGAGTTATCATTATAAGAGGAGGAAATCACTTGAGTTTGATAAGGGAGATCATGTGTTTCTGCGAGTTACTCCAATAATGGGTGTTGGTCGAGCGTTGAAGTCGCATAAGTTGACTCTGCATTTTATTGATCCTTATCAAATTTCAAATAAAGTAGGTGAAATGGCTTATCAGATTTCTTTGTCACCGTTGCTTGCTAATCTCTATGATGTGTTTCAAGTGTCTCAGTTTAGGAGATGCATTGCAGATTCGTCTCATGTGGTCCCATTAGATCATGTACATGTAAGAGATAACCTGACTGTGGAGACATCACCTATGAGGATAAAGGATCAGGAGTTGAAGCAAATTCGTGGTAAAGATATTGTCTTGGTGAAGGTAGCTTAGGGAGGACTGGCGGGTGGAAACGTGACTTGGGAACTCGAGAGTCAGATGAGGGAGTCTTATCCTTAGTTTTTTGTTTGAGGTAATTTTCGATGACGAAAATATTTTAAGTGGAGGAGAGTTGTAACACCCCAATTTTTTTTACTTACTATTTTATTAGTTATTTATTTTATTAATTGTTATATAATATAGTAATTAATTAAATTGTGTGATTTTATGAAAATATGAGTTATTTGAATTAATTGGTGATGTGTGATTGATTTATATTATTAATTAAGAATATGTGTTAAACGAGTAATTGAGATATTTGGTATGAAAATAGAATTATTAATTGATTGGGCCTTATATCTCACATTAGTATGAGTGGGTGAGATAAGTCCATTTGAGAAAAATAATAGTTATTAGAGTAAGTAAGACAGAGAGAATATAAGTTAGAAAGAGAAAGTGAAGAAAACCAAGAGAATAGGAAAAGAGGAGAAAATGGAGAAAACAGAAGAGAAGAGAGAAGAATACTAGAGAGTCTACATCCAAGGTGTTGTACCCAAAAATTTCCCCTCTCATTTATCAAATATTTTCTAACAAGAACTCTCTTGGTTCAAGACCGCACAAGGGTTGATCAGCTCAAGACACCTCCTTAAGCACTGAGGACTGAAATTAGGTTTTGAGATTGCACAAGGATAATTTAACTTTTAATTCCTCATATGACTTTCATGTATCATTATGGACCCTCAAGTTTTCTCATGTCAAGTTTCAAGTCTTGGATCACATTTTTGCTAAGTCAATTGACCAGTTGACCTAAAAATCAACTATATTGGGGAAAGAGTCAACTGTGGCCAATTTACAGTCAAACTTCATAATTTTTTATCCATATATATATATATATTATAAACTCATATGTATCATTTTATCAAGTTTGGACCACAATTCCTCAAGAAATTTGATCAGATCATCAAAAGGGAAAAATGGTCAAAATTAGGGTTTTGACTGAGAAAGAGCAATTTCTGATTTTTGACCTAGAAAATGGTTAATTGGTTTGAGGCATGATATCAAGAGTTAAGTTGCATCATTTTGACCTAATTACATAACTCAAAACATTTCTCAAGGTTATTTGATTGATAGTTGATTTTCAGTCAACTGATCAAAAGTCAATTGTATACTGAAAAGTCAAACTTTGACTTTTTGGTCAAGATCAAGTCTCAAAGATCACAATTCATCAAAACGTGTCAAAATATGAAACTTGTTCATCAAGAAATAAAAAATTCAAGATTTCATTTTGAAAAGTCAAAGTTTTCAAACTTAGAAATTTTTCTAAGTGTTGAAAACTTCATATTGTTTCACAACTTTGAGCTATTTTTTCACCATAATGCAAGATGATTCAAAGGAAACTTTCAACATGAAAGTTATAGATATACATGAGATCTAAAACATTGCTTTACATAACTTCTCCTAGATTTGCTTGGATCTCAAGTTATTAACCCATGAAGTCATGGTCATGAAACTAAACACTTAGTGAAAATTTTGCCCTAGTATAGGCAGGATTTTGACCCAACTTCATGGCAATTTTTTATATAGTTCCAAGAGGAATTTTCAAACAAGATTCAAAGAGGGGTTGTAGAGGACATTACAATATTTCAAAAATGTCCAGGAACTCCTTGAGATCATTCTTGAGCAAGTAGAATCTAAGAGAGGAAGTTAGGGTTTCAAGCTGAAATTATAGGTCATTTTGTGATGAACAAGAATTCAAATCTCAATCCTATGCTGCAAAATCTTGCTTTGCAAGCCTCTAAACCTCAAGATCTCTCCCTAATAATAAGATTACACTTAGTTTTGAGCTATTATCCAAGTGTTTGATGCTTTTCCCAAGTTGGTTTTCCATTTATGGAATAAAGTTACCATTGCTATTTTGATAAAGCATTGCTTTTGCAAATGTCAACTCTCCTTGAGCTCCTAACTTGTTGTCTCTGTCCACACTCAAGATAAATGATCAGAAGAAAACATGTTTAAAGTTCCTAACCACTCTACATGCTTGTACTTTCTACCTTGAAACCATATTTCTCACTTTTCTTTAAAATAAAGCAACTTAGCCCTAGATAACTCAGAAACCCCTTGTGTAAAAAATCTCCAACCTTTTGCTTATAGATACACAAGTCATTTGCAAGAAAACACATGCATACACAAGGCCTAAAACACACAAGAACTCAAAACTGAATCAAAAAATCACTATTGTTGCACATTCTGACCAAAAATTTGAAACTCACATCTCCCTCGTACGTTTTCAAGCCTTTTGGTTCCTAAAGCTTCTAAACATAAAATACAACTCATCCATGTCCCTGTTACACAACTATAACTCCATAGCCAAAAACAGAGCATTGCACATTGACTTCTCAAATCCATTTCAACCATTCTCAACTCAAGTTAACCATTGCATTAGCTTCCTGGGAACTTGAGGAAGCTAACTTGATCATTGTAGCACCTTCAATCAAGCTCATTTGCATTTCAAGATTTCCAGTTTTGAGGTATTTTTCTTGAACTTCTATCTCATTACTTAGGCATTGTTAGACTTGCATTTGTGAAGATAAAATGTAGACATGATTGCCCTGAAGCTGTACATGTCCATAGATTTTATTTATATTGATTGAGCTAGGAGAATTTTAGGATTGAACCTCTGAAAAAAAATTTGGTCAGAATTTGGTACTTTAAAAAATTCTCATTCATCTTTGATTTATAGCTTATGATATTTATATGGTTGGATTTGTATGGAAAATGGAGCAACTTTCATGTTTGCACTTTCCATTTTTGTTGAGAAATGAATGAGATATAAGTGCTCTGGATGGAGGTTGAAGATGAAGTGTATTCATGACTAATTTTGTATTATATATTTATCATTTCAGTTAAGTTAATAGATATATAGCCACCCCAGTGGTAAGGCAGCGCACTGGTAACCAAGAGGGCGTTGGTTCAACACCCAGCGCGCTACCTTTTACATTTTCCCATATTTTTTGTCATTTCTCTGTACAGCGCGTTTGGGCTCTCTCCCTTGGGCCTGAGTCATTTTTACTCACTAATGCCCCCTGTTTACTCATATCATGCAGCCCATATATCTTTTTTTTTATTTTCTGATTTCCAAACAAAAACATCATTTGGGCTAGATTCAAAAAACTGTTTTTCTAACAAACCTCCAAAATTCAATTTTAACCTCCCTGACTTTATTGTTTTTATTTCATCTTTTTTTTACTATTAATATTATTATTATTATTATTATTATTATTATTATTATTATTATTATTATTATTATTATTATTATTATTATTATTATTATTATTTTCATTAATAAAAAAATCCAAAAATGTTTATATTTTTTTATTTATATTTATTTACTTTATTTTTCTTCATAAAAACTAAAAGAACAAAAACATTTCTTAATAAATTATTTTCTTTCTTAAATATTAATATTTTAGGTTTAACCATTATATTATTTTCTTGTAATTAAAATTAACATAGAACTTAAGTTTATTTTAATTAATTAATTTTCATATTATATTTAAAACCTTTTCATAAACAAAAAAAACCCTAAAAAACTTGTTTTCTTTAAATTAATTTATTTTACTAACTTAATCTTAATTTTCTTATTTTTAGTTAATTATTTTATATTAATTAACTAGGTAAAAAAACTTTTTTTTATGAAAACAAAAAAATCACATTTCTTTTTACATTTATATTCTTGCATTTTTACTTATTCAATTTTGTACATTTATTCAAATTTAATATGGTTGTAATAGATAATTAGGGTTTTAATTTCTTGCAACTCCCCATTTGTAAATCTGTATACCCTCTCTTCTAAATTATGTAATAGCATAGTAATATTAATTTCCGCAATTTAAATGTTTTATATACAAATGCTAGTAATTAGGGTTTTGTATGGAAAGATTAAAACCAACAAGTAATAAACCATAATCAAGACAAATAAAGCATATAAACCAATACACTTTCACCCTTACACCCTTAGGGTAAACCCACTTTGTTGCCTTACAAAAATGGCCATATTATGCATGTGACGTATCTTAGCAAAAACAAACAAAATACAAGTTCATAGTCCCTCGATGATGCTATCCATGTTTCCTTTCAAAATGATCTTAGTCCGTAAAGAAAATGCTAAGATATCTTACAACATTGATAATCATGGCTATATGATGACCCATGCCAATCCCTTTTACATCCAAAGATAGAGTTATTTACCAAATCAATGGTAAGACAACAATGTAAAAGGAAAGAGGAAATGAATATGAAAGACTTTTGAGTAGGTAGAATGTTCCTAGTTGCTTGCTCAATTTCAAAACCAAAACATCCTTGCTATTTTCGAAACAAACACCAACACTTTCAAAAAAATCTTTCAAACTTGAAAACATTTTCAAAAGATCAACACTTTGTATACATTCTTACGAACGAGAATCATTACAAAGTTCGCCTAAACGATGGAACCTTTTCAAAATACTTTCAAAAACCACACAAAACACATTTTCAAACAAAAGCAAGTGATCTAGCAAGCAACTAAGAGCCCATGGAAAACCATGGATCAAAAGGGTGGTAATACCTTCCCTTTTTATAATCTACCCCCCGAACTCAAGAAAACATATCATAGGTATTTCCTTTTCTTTTCAGCCTTTCCTTTTGGATAAAAGAAAAGACGATGGCGACTCTTTCTAAACTGCAACGTTTGCGATCAAACGCAAAACAACCAAGTCAGTTCTCCCACCGCGTTACAGAACTGGCGACTCTACTGGGGAGAATACTTTATATGGGGTTACATTAGGGTTAGATCACATTTATTTTATTTCAATGTTTGATTTGTATGCTTTACATTTTGGTTCTTTGTTTGGGTTTGAATCCTCTACCCGGATTTGGGATACCTTATAGGTAAGTGACAATACGTTATCGAAACTGTGCGGGTTATACCGACATGGTCTAAGCAATAGCTATGTTAGTGTGACATATTTGTGTGTATCGGTAGCCCTTGAGTAGTCAAGGAGAATACGGGGCCGCTGAGTGATGTCATGAAGCACTAACTAACTTCTAGAACCTTTACTTGACCAACTTAGCCATTAGGACGTAGTGAGATGACCGACTTTGGTGCAGTCCGAAGTTGGTAGATACTCGATACTACACTCATTGAGGTTTGGTTTTTTGGGATATTTCGGTCGCCATTAAAGAGGCTTGCGCTGAAACAATTCCCGAAGAAACAAACCAGTGATATTGAGCTCCCTTAGAACCCGATTACTTTTTCTATGACAGGTTTGAGCCAACTAAACTTCAAGAGGGTACTTACCTATAAGAATCCATGCAAGCCTAAACCTAAGGGCTTGTTTGTTTCATTTGTATATACTTACTTGTACATAACATCATAAACATCATAACATCATACTCATACCCACTAACCATTTCCAGGATTTTGGGATTTATCTTTGTTCTGTTTTGTAGGACATGGATTCTATTCGCAGGAAAACCATTCAAGTCAATCTTGTAAGGATCCTTCCTCATCTTAAAGAGTTAGCATCAAGGGTTTCTGAAAATTCTCCATTTACCGAAAGACATGGTCGCCTCCTAAACTTGCTTACCTCCAACACTGATGATGACATGGTGAAGGTACTCTTCCAGTTCTTTGATCCTCTACACCATTGCTTCACATTTCCCGATTATCAACTTGTGCCAAATTTGGAAGAATTCTCCCAACTCTTGAGGATTCCCATTCTCAATCAGCTACCTTTCAACGGTACAGAAAGATATCCAAAACCAGAAGAGATTTCTCAAGCCCTACACTTGCAACCATCTGATGTCACAACTAATTGGGAAACAAGGAGTGGTGTCAAAGGTTTCTTAGCCAAGTTCTTATTTGAGAAAGCTCAAAACCGTTGGAACTCCTTGGACTTGCAAGATTTTGAGGAAATTGTGGCTCTCCTCATCTATAGGATGGTTTTGTTTCCAAATCCTAACCAACTCATAGATGTAAAAACCGTCAAGATATTTATGTCTCGTAACCCGGTGCCTACTTTGTTAGGAGACATCCTACATTCTTTTCACACTCGCACTATGAGGAAAAGAGGTATCCTTATGTGTTGTCCCCTTCTCTTGGCAAGATTGTTTATTTTGCATCTTCCCAAATTTGTATTGAAGAACGAGCAAGGTTCAAGGTGGTCACATAGGTTGATGACGCTCAAACATTCAGACATTCATTGGTGCTCTCAATCTATGGAGAGTGTTACTATAGTCGACCGTTATGGAGAATTACATAATGTCCCCTTACTTTGCATTAGGGGAGGTATCACCTACAACCCCTGCTTAGCCTTAAGACAGTTTGGTTATGCCCGAAGGGATGGTCCACATGAGATGCTTATTCAAGGGTTGGTATTTGACTACGAGAATGACGATCAAGGTCACCGCTAAAGGTTTATCCGAGCTTGGAGGATGTTGAACAAGGTAGATAGCAAGACATTGGGGAATAATAATTCCATCCCTCTTGAGCCTTACCTCAAATGGGTACGATCTCGTGCTCAAAGTCTTATGATTCCTTACCCCTCCATTATTCCGGTTATCATAGAGCCTGTTGTGGAAGGAGATGTTCCATACACTATTCTGCATCCTGACATGCCCACCTCTATCGAAGACTTGCAAAGGGATTGGATATAGCTTAAGGGTGAGCGAGACACTTTCGAGGCCCAATTCTATGCCAGAAAGAAGAAGGTTCTGGAACTCACCAAGCAACTTCATGAGGAGCGGAGCCTGAACGCCTACATCGCACCAAAGAGGATACGTACAACTTTTTTATCTTAGATTTTTTGTATTTCTTTGTAAGCCCAAAGAGGCATGATGTACTTAAACTTTGATTTATTAATATAACGTGTGCTCCTTTTTGGTCTAAAGCAAATTTAAGTCTCTAATTTCCTTGAAATCATTGCATATGCATCTCCATTCATCAGAACATAAGCAGGTTTCTTTCAACATGTCTCCTCATCTTTCTACTGTTTATTTCAGTAAGATGGACATGGAACAGACGGTAAAAGATCTCTATGCACAAAATTCTCAGTTTCAAGAAATGTTCTTGACTCTAACCAAAGTACAAGAGGATTTGAAAACTTTGTTGATCGAAGAAAAGAAGAAGAAAGCAAAGAAAGCAACCGGTGTTCGAATCTAGGAAGAAGGTTCCTAGGGCCAGCCAGACGGACCCTAGACTTCGTAACATCATCTAGTGAAAAGGATAATCAAGAAGGGAAAGGAAAGGAAGTGACTGCCCAGCCATAATCTGAAGAGGAAGAAGAAGAGGATTACTCTAAAGAACAGTATCCTTTGGCTGATGACAAATACAAACATCTGGAAGAACGTCTAAGTGCAATGGAGATTCAGAAAGTGCCCGGGCTAGACTTTGAAGAGCTAGGTTTGGTATTTGGGATTGTTATTCCACTAAAATTCAAGGCACCAGTACTTTCTAAGTACGACGGGGTTCCGTGTCCCAAGATGCACCTCCGATCTTATTTAAGGAAGATATAACCTCACACTGCTGACAGAGATTTGTGGGTCCATTTCTTTCAGGATAGTTTATCTAGGACTCAGCTAGATTGGTTCTATCAACTGGAAAGGGCCAATATCCATAATTGGGAAGACCTTGCCATTGCTTTTTATAAACAATATCAATACAACGTAGACCTTTCTCCCACCCGTACTCAACTCCAGAGTATGGGTATGGTTTCAAAGACTACGCTCAGAAATGGAGGGACTTAGCAGGAAGAGTCTAGCCTCCCCTATCTGAGAGAGAGCTAGTAGACATGTTTCTGGGTACATTGTCCGGTCCTTTCTTCAATCATCTAATTGGAAGCTCCTCAGCAGGCTTCACTGAATTAATCTAGATCGGGGAAAGAGTGGAAGCTGGGATTAAGAGTGGAAAGATCCAAAAGGACGCGTCCTCTAGTGCCGTGAGAAAACCATTTATTGGGAAGAAAGAAGTTGGTGTTGTGTACCCTCAAAGGAATCAGGATAGAACTGAACACCGTCCAACAGTAGGGGCCGTCATGATCCCTAAGCCTGCACCTACTAAACAAAGGAGCAACCAACCTAGAACAGAAAAGACTAGTAAGACAATTTACCCAAATAAATTTGACGCTGTCTCAAGTCCTGCCGCATTTATTGAGATCTAATCTGGTAACTTTGAAGGAAGCCCCGAAGAATCCCAACACCGCTTCTCCTCATTACCACCCTAATGCTCGCTGTGCTTACCATTCAGAAAGTCCAGGCCATGATACTAACAATTGTCAGGCTTTTAAAAATAAGGTGCAAGACCTTCTCGAAGCAAAATAAATTGAATTTGATGCTCCTGAGATCCCAAATGTTATCACCGCTCCTATGCCCAAGCATGGCCGTGATGTTAACGCTGTTGAAGATGATATGTTTGTTACTATTGTTGATTAACTTGTTACTCCTCTCCTGACTGTCAAGAGGAACCTGTTAAAGGCCGGTTTATTTCTAGGCTGTGGCGAAGATTGTCACCTCTGTTTATCTCTACCAACTGGTTGCCATTTATTGAAAGCAGGTGTCCAGCGCCTAATGGATGACAAAGAGATTTTGTTTGAGAAGACTCCCGTTCCTAGCATTTCTTACGAAGATGTTTCAATAGTAACCATTTCCGCCAATCCTTCCAGGGTCTCCACCAAAAGACCCGTTAGGATTGCATCAGTTCCTAAGGTGACTCCGCTGATAATTACTATGCCAGGGCCGATCTCGTACTCCTCAGATAAAAATGTCCCATGGAACTATGGGGGCGACGTCTACTATCACATCGTCAAGCAGGATTGGTTGGCTGACGAAGACTAAATTTTTGAGAAGGCTGACCCCGACATCGGCAACATTGCGGGAACGAGTAAGATAACCTCAAGTGGAAGAATATTCTCCCCAGATATTGCTCCTCCAAAAACTGTTACCAGACCTGTGATCATCCCTGCTTTTGTTCATGTTGACACTACTACTACAATTCCCGTGGTTACCCCTACTGACACCCCTACTGCCGAGGCGACCGAGACTCGAGGTAAAGGCATTCTGGTTGAGCCTGTCCGGATGAAGGCGCAATCAGTGTCTATCCCGGAAGCCTCCAAAAATGAGATGGAAGAAATTCTGAAAATTATAAAGAGAAGCGACTACAACTTAGTCGAACAGTTAGGGAAGACTCCGTCAAAGATCTCCATGCTTGCTTTATTGTTGTGCTTCGAGGCTCATGCGAAGGCCTTGGTAAAATTTCTTAAAACTGCCCATGTGCCACAAGAAACCTCTGCTAATCAGTTCTAAGACTGTGTTGCCAGTTTAACAGCTGAGAATGGTTTAGGCTTTTCTGATTCTGATCTTACACCTAGAGGGAGGAAACACAACGAGGCATTTTATGTCTCTGTCGAATGTAGGGGCACAACTTTGGCCCATGTCCTGGTTGATACTGGTTCGTCTTTGAATGTGCTGCCTAAGAAGGCTCTTGATAGACTAGACTGTGAAAGTCTGACCTTAAAACCCAGCAACATAGTGGTAAGAGCCTTCGACGATTCAAAGAGAACGGTTCATGGGGAGGTGGAAATCCCCATAAAAATTGGAACTCAAACCTTTTATTCAACTTTTTATGTGATGGACATTCGCCCTTCCTATTATTGTTTATTGGTCCGACCTTGGATTCATAACGCTGGTGCCATCACCTCTACATTACATCAGATGCTAAAATACCCAACCAAAGGGAAAATCATTACTGTCCAAGGAGAAGATAAATATATGGTCAGTCACTTGAACTCCTTCAGATACGTGGGATTGGATGGTGAATTCATTGAAACTCTGTTTCAACATTTCAAGGAGGTTCCACAAACTGTGGCAGTAACCAAGACTGTTTCCCAAGTCCCAAAGATTATAAGACCTCCCCTGAAGATGTCTTCTCTGAAAGATGCCAAGGCAATGATCGAAGAAGGTTGGTGTACTATTTGGGGCCAACTCCCGGATATCCCTTACAAATCTGACAAATTTAGTTTGGGTTTCACATCAGGAGCCCAGAAAGCTATTTGTCGTGCTCGTGCCGGGGGACAACCTTTGAAGATCAGCAACCACGAAGTCAACACAGTGGAGGATAGTGGTGATATCTGCGACCTGGAGTAATGGATTTTCCCAACTATCAAAGGAGGATTCTGCAACTGGGAAGCTAAATATTTTGTCCCAATTACTTTTATCCAAAATTAATTGTCTTTAAGTTTTTGTCGGACCTGTAATAATTAAACAATTCATACTTTTAAAACCTTGTGTCTTACCCGAGGCACAGCGATCCATTTCTAAGGGTTGTTACTTCATTTTCATATGTCATCAATGAATCATGGACGTTTTTGCATACAAACTTTACGCTCTTTGTTTTTTTTTCTACATTTTTGTTTTTCAAAGATAGTTATTGTGATACGGTGGGAGAACTGACTTGAGGTTTTGCGTTTGTTTTCGCACTTGTTCGGTTTAGCAAGAGTCGCCACCGACTTTTTATTTTATCCTAAAGGAAAGGTTAAAAAAGCACAGGAAAAAACCTTTTGAGATGTTTCGTGGGTTCGGGGGGTAGATTATGAAAAGGGAAGGTATTAGCACCCTTCTCATCCATGGTTATCCATGGGCTCTTAGTTACTTGGTTTTAGATCACTTGCCTTGATTTTTTTGATCGCTTGAAAATGGTGTGTGTGTGTGTGTGTGTGTGTGTGTGTGTGTGTATGTTTTGAAAATGTTTTGAAATAGACGCCTTTGTTTCGGCAACCGTTGTAATGACTCGTGTTTGAGTATATACAAGGGTGTGTATCTTTTCGAAAAGATGTTTCAAATGTTTTTGAAAGTTTGTTTTGAAAGTGTTTGTGGAGTGTGGTTTGGAAAGTAGGCAAGTGTTTTTTTGCAAGTTGATCAAGTAACTAAGATTTTTGTCTACCCCTAGATTTACTCAAAGATTTTTCTCATGTTTTAACCCTTTTTTAACAATTTTGTTCCACCATTGTATTCGGTGGACAATCTTGCGTTTAGGATGTTTTAACGGGACAGGCGTGGGTCATCGTACGGACCATGAATGCAATGGTGCCAAGTGTCTTTGGCAATTTGCTTGAAGGGACTATGATCATTCCGTTTAGGCAACTTTCGAAATCGTCATCGAGGGACTTATGATCATTTGAATTGTTTTGCCAAAGAAACTCGACGTGCAAGCATGGCCTATTTTGGAAGGCAACATGTGGGATTACCCTAGGGGTGCAAGTGTGATTGTGTATTGATTTCATGTATTTGTCTTGTGTTAGGTTATCTAGCGTTTGATTTTATGTACATACAAACCCTAGGTCTAACCATGGTATAATTCGAAAGTGATAAATTGCGGGAATTTAAAGTCTATGCTATTACAAATAAGTATCCGGGAGTGGGGGTACAAATTTACAAATGGGGATGAGACTTAAGGAGGATAGTGTCCAAATAGTTTACAACCAAATCGAATTGCGATCAAATGTAATATGTAATCAAATGTACAGCAATGTATAAGAATAAAACAAATGTGAATGTGTCAATGTATGTGTGTATTGTAAGTGTGTAACTGTAAGTGTATATGTAATTTATTTACAAGTTTGAGAAATGTGAACTTAAATGTATTATCAAGTATTGTTTATTTAATGTTAAAATCAAGTGTTTTATTTACTTGATTTTGTATTCTCGTATTTTTGTACAAAACAAAATATTTTAAGAAAAAGAAAAGTATTTAACTTAAAAATTATTTTTTATGTATTAGTATTTTATTTACAAAGCTTTTTTAGTTAAAAAGAATACTCAAACTAAAAATCTATTTCTTTATGTATCTTTTATAAATGTTTTAAGCAAAATTTACATTTAAAAAAAAAGAGTTTTAATAAAAGAAAAGAAAAAGTTTTACGTTTTATGTATTAATGTAATTTAGTATTAATGAAAAGTGTTAGTAATATTTTTATTAAGAAGAAAAAAAAGGAAGTTAAGTTATGTATAAAAAGGAATGGGCTTAAGGGTGGATCATGGGCCCAATCAAAATTTGAAACAGAAGCCAAGGGAGGGGGTGCCAATTGAAACGCATTTGGGCTTTTGGCTTGTTTTTGTGGGACAAAGCCCAACCGGTTTTGAGACAAATGTTCTTAGGGTTTGTCCATGTTTATTCATTTGGGGAAAACTTAGGGTTACAGTGAGGCGCCGTTCATCGTTTTCACTTCGTCTTTTTCTCTCGAGCCAAAGCATCCAGAACAATGTTCAGCCTCCGCCCATGGCCACCGGCGCCACCGTCCCTCCTTCCTTCCTCCATGGATGGACCAAGCCAATACACGAAAAGGGTAACGATTTCGCCCTTGCATTTTTTAGGTCTTTAGAATAATTGTACGATTTTAAACTTCATGGTTTGATTCATGATTATTATTATGTTTTGCATGAAATGTGAGAAGAATGAGCATAAAAATACTACCTTTAACCTTGGGGACGGGGGAGGAGAGGATTGGGAGGCACTATGGCGGCTCGACGGCGAGAAAGTGGTGATGATGAACTTGCTCTTCCTGGTTTATGTATTTTCGCCTTCTCTGTTGCTTAATGATGCATGCTGAAAACGAACTTCTTTATCTTCTTTCTCTTTGCCTCGTATCTGTTGCCTAGCTTGCTTGCCTCTGTATGTTAACCCGGTGATGAGGTTTCCTCTGAGGGTTTGTGTTGCCTTGAAATGCTGAGTTTCCTGTTGAATGTTGCTTCTGATATGTATGCTTTAGCTTGATGTGTTTGGTTGCCTCAGTTGCCTTGTATGTTTGCCTATGATGAAAGCTTTCTGAGGATTTTTGTGTTGGTTTGGAAGCTAGTTTGGGAAAGCTTTGATGCAGGCACGAAAATTTGGACTTGATAGGCTTGTGTTCTTGTTTAAGGCTCAAGCATGGTTTCAGGTTGGAAGGCTTGAAGCTTTAGGCTTCAACCTGGATGTTTAGGCTCAAGCAGGTTTATTGATGGTTAAGGCATGGCTTCTGTTTATGTTTGATGGCTTCAGCAGGATGTTGGACAAGTGAGGTTTGAATGGTTGTTTTAACTGTGATGAAGCAGGTTCAGGGCTTGTGAGAAGCAGGCTATGGCCTCATGTTTTTTTTTTGACAAAGGTTTCAGGTTTATGGCTTGGAATGTAGGTTGAAGGTTTACTGGTTGTTTGGATATCAGTTTAGGCTTTGGCTTGTTAGGTCTTGGCTTTTGCTGTTTGGATCCACCGATTTGTGTTTTATGCTACAGGTTTTATGGCTTTGGCTTTGAAGCTTTAGCAGGTTGAGTGTTGTTGTGAACTGGTTTTAGGCTTCAACAGGTTTTTTTTTGTGTTGAAGTTGGACAGTTCAGGCTTGGGGCTTTATGTTCTGAGTTATCTTTGGTTTGTCATTTCTGCCTCTTTTTCCACTGTGTTATTAACAATCTTTTTTTTGTATATTTTCCTGCCTAAATCCTATAAGCCTGTACCTCTTTTCTTTCTTCTCTCTCTCTCTAGTACAAATTAAAGTATTAAATAATGTTTATGTTTGTACTTTGTTCTGAAAAGGCACTGGCTTAGAAAATGATGCCTTTGACTATGCTTGCTTGCAATATTGGTTTTAACCTACATACTTTATCTCTTTCTCCAGCTTTCCTGCATCTTTGTGACAGTACTGAGTAGCCTTTTGTTTGATATCTTGATATCTTTCCATATTTTGGACAGTTTGACAGCCTTTTGGATAGTTTGAATGTGAACTCAGTTTGGACTTTGTAGTTCTAGTTCAGTTTGCCTTTGGATTTTGTACTTGCACATGCTGTTTGAGACTTTTGAAATTATGCAGCTTTTTGACAAACTTTGAATTTGTGCATTTCATATTTAAATTGCAAGACATTCCATCCCTCTTTGTGAACCGGGAGAAATCCCGTGATTTGCAGAGAGGGCGAACTGATTCCAGCCAGTTGCCTTTAATGATGAATTCTGAATTAACCGTCTGCTCTTAATTTCAATTTATCTGCTTCTGACTTTTTCTTCTTTTCTTTGTTTTGAAGATAAAATTCAATGGAGCACTGGAGCAATGGACGGAAGATGAAGACTTAGGAATTTTATTAGGATAGTTTTATTTCAATTTTAATTGTATGTAAAATTATCATTGTAAATACTTCGTAAATGAATACTGTATTTAAATAATAATTGTAACAAATAAATTAAAGATGAATAAAATCTGTTTTTTATCAGTTAATTCCTTTTCTATTCAATTGTTTATTTTATTATTTATAATTCTCAAATTATAATAATTGAAAATAAATTCCAACCATTTTAACTCAGAATAATAAATAATCCATAAACGTCCGGCATCTTGAATAATCAAAGCAATGCACTGTCAAATCACACATGCCCAAATGTCTTTTCCTTTTACTGACTTTAATCAAACACTGCAAACTCAGTCCAAATGCCTCTTTTCACTGATTTAGTCAAACACTGCGAACTTAATCCAAATGCTCCAGTCCACATCTTGGAATAACTTGAAAAGCACTGTAGAATTTAAATCTTTCTGAGAAATCTGCGCACAAACCCTAGTTCCTGATCAAATGCCAAAGAAGCGTTCGCTTGATCAAAGCTGAGCCAAAATCAACCAAACCCTAAACAAACTGTATGAACTGTTCTAGAGCCATGAAAACCCTAATTTTGTCTGACTGACGAGAAAAGTCTGTTTGACCGATTCTTGAACCAGTCTGGGAAGCTAAATATTTTGTCCCAATTACTTTTATCCTAAATTAATTGTCTTTAAGTTTTTGTCGGACCTGTAATAATTAAACAATTCATACTTTTAAAACCTTGTGTCTTACCCGAGGCACCTCGATCCATTTCTAAGGGTTGTTACTTCATTTTCATATGTCATCAATGAATCATGGACGTTTTTGCATACAAACTTTACGCTCTTTGTTTTTTTTCTACATTTTTGTTTTTCAAAGATAGTTATTGTGATACGGTGGGAGAACTGACTTGAGGTTTTGCGTTTGTTTTCGCACTTGTTCGGTTTAGCAAGAGTCGCCAACGACTTTTTATTTTATCCTAAAGGAAAGGTTAAAAAAGCACAGGAAAAAACCTTTTGAGATGTTTCGTGGGTTCGGGGGGTAGATTATGAAAAGGGAAGGTATTAGCACCCTTCTCATCCATGGTTATCCATGGGCTCTTAGTTACTTGGTTTTAGATCACTTGCCTTGATTTTTTTGATCGCTTGAAAATGGTGTGTGTGTGTGTGTGTGTGTGTGTGTGTGTGTGTTTTGAAAATGTTTTGAAATAGACGCCTTTGTTTCGGCAACCGTTGTAATGACTCGTGTTTGAGTATATACAAGGGTGTGTATCTTTTCGAAAAGATGTTTCAAATGTTTTTGAAAGTTTGTTTTGAAAGTGTTTGTGGAGTGTGGTTTGGAAAGTAGGCAAGTGTTTTTTTGCAAGTTGATCAAGTAACTAAGATTTTTGTCTACCCCTAAATTTACTCAAAGAGTTTTCTCATGTTTTAACCCTTTTTTAACAATTTTGTTCCACCATTGTATTCGGTGGACAATCTTGCGTTTAGGATGTTTTAACGGGACAGGCGCGGGTCATCGTACGGACCATGAATGCAATGGTGCCAAGTGTCTTTGGCAATTTGCTTGAAGGGACTATGATCATTCCGTTTAGGCAACTTTCGAAATCGTCATCGAGGGACTTATGATCATTTGAATTGTTTTGCCAAAGAAACTCGACGTGCAAGCATGGCCCATTTTGGAAGGCAACATGTGGGATTACCCTAGGGGTGCAAGTGTGATTGTGTATTGATTTCATGTATTTGTCTTGTGTTAGGTTATCTAGCGTTTGATTTTATGTACATACAAACCCTAGGTCTAACCATGGTATAATTCGAAAGTGATAAATTGCGGGAATTTAAAGTCTATGCTATTACAAATAAGTATCCGGGAGTGGGGGTACAAATTTACAAATGGGGATGAGACTTAAGGAGGATAGTGTCCAAATAGTTTACAACCAAATCGAATTGCGATCAAATGTAATATGTAATCAAATGTACAGCAATGTATAAGAATAAAACAAATGTGAATGTGTCAATGTATGTGTGTATTGTAAGTGTGTAACTGTAAGTGTATATGTAATTTATTTACAAGTTTGAGAAATGTGAACTTAAATGTATTATCAAGTATTGTTTATTTAATGTTAAAATCAAGTGTTTTATTTACTTGATTTTGTATTCTCGTATTTTTGTACAAAACAAAATATTTTGAGAAAAAGAAAAGTATTTAACTTAAAAATTATTTTTTATGTATTAGTATTTTATTTACAAAGCTTTTTTAGTTAAAAAGAATACTCAAACTAAAAATCTATTTCTTTATGTATCTTTTATAAATGTTTTAAGCAAAATTTACATTTAAAAAAAAAAGAGTTTTAATAAAAGAAAAGAAATTTTTTTACGTTTTATGTATTAATGTAATTTAGTATTAATGAAAAGTGTTAGTAATATTTTTATTAAGAAGAAAAAAAAGGAAGTTAAGTTATGTATAAAAAGGAATGGGCTTAAGTGTGGATCATGGGACCAATCAAAATTTGAAACAGAAGCCAAGGGAGGGGGTGCCAATTGAAACGCATTTGGGCTTTTGGCTTGTTTTTGTGGGACAAAGCCCAACCGGTTTTGAGACAAATGTTCTTAGGGTTTGTCCATGTTTATTCATTTGGGGAAAACTTAGGGTTACAGTGAGGCGCCGTTCATCGTTTTCACTTCGTCTTCTTCTCTCGAGCCAAAGCATCCAGAACAATGTTCAGCCTCCGCCCATGGCCACCGGCGCCACCGTCCCTCCTTCCTTCCTCCATGGATGGACCAAGCCAATACACGAAAAGGGTAACGATTTCGCCCTTGCATTTTTTAGGTCTTTAGAATAATTGTATGATTTTAAACTTCATGGTTTGATTCATGATTATTATTATGTTTTGCATGAAATGTGAGAAGAATGAGCATAAAAATACTACCTTTAACCTTGGGGACGGGGGAGGAGAGGATTGGGAGGCGCTATGGAGGCTTGACGGCGAGAAAGTGGTGATGATGAACTTGCTCTTCCTGGTTTGTGTATTTTCGCCTTTTCTGTTGCTTAATGATGCATGCTGAAAACAAACTTCTTTATCTTCTTTCTCTTTGCCTCGTATCTGTTTCCTAGCTTGCTTGCCTCTGTATGTTAACCCGGTGATGAGGTTTCCTCTGAGGGTTTGTGTTGCCTTGAAATGCTGAGTTTCCTATTGAATGTTGCTTCTGATATGTATGCTTTAGCTTGATGTGTTTGGTTGCCTCAGTTGCCTTATATGTTTGCCTATGATGAAAGCTTTCTGAGGATTTTTGTGTTGGTTTGGAAGCTAGTTTGGGAAAGCTTTGATGCAGGCACGAAAATTTGGACTTGATAGGCTTGTGTTCTTGTTTAAGGCTCAAGCATGGTTTCAGGTTGGAAGTCTTGAAGCTTTAGGCTTCAACCTGGATGTTTAGGCTCAAGCAGGTTTATTGATGGTTAAGGCATGGCTTCTGTTTATGTTTGATGGCTTCAGCAGGATGTTGGACAAGTGAGGTTTGAATGGTTGTTTTAACTGTGATGAAGCAGGTTCAGGGCTTGTGAGAAGTAGGCTATGGCCTCATGTTTTTTTTTTGACAAAGGTTTCAGGTTTTTGGCTTGGAATGCAGGTTGAAGGTTTACTGGTTGTTTGGATATCAGTTTAGGCTTTGGCTTGTTAGGTCTTGGCTTTTGCTGTTTGGATCCACCGATTTGTGTTTTATGCTACAGGTTTTATGGCTTTGGCTTTGAAGCTTTAGCAGGTTGAGTGTTGTTGTGAACTGGTTTTAGGCTTCAACAGGTTTTTTTTTGTGTTGAAGCTGGACAGTTCAGGCTTGGGGCTTTATGTTCTGAGTTATCTTTGGTTTGTCATTTCTGCCTCTTTTTCCACTGTGTTATTAACAATCTTTTTTTTTGTATATTTTCCTGCCTAAAGCCTATAAGCCTGTACCTCTTTTCTTTCTTCTCTCTCTCTCTAGTACAAATTAAAGTATTAAATAATGTTTATGTTTGTACTTTGTTCTGAAAAGGCACTGGCTTAGAAAATGATGCCTTTGACTATGCTTGCTTGCAATATTGGTTTTAACCTGCATACTTTATCTCTTTTTCCAGCTTTCCTGCATCTTTGTGACAGTACTGAGTAGCCTTTTGTTTGATATCTTGATATCTTTCCATATTTTGGACAGTTTGACAGCCTTTTGGATAGTTTGAATGTGAACTCAGTTTGGACTTTGTAGTTCTAGTTCAGTTTGCCTTTGGATTTTGTACTTGCACATACTGTTTGAGACTTTTGAAATTATGCAGCTTTTTGACATACTTTGAATTTGTGCATTTCATATTTAAATTGCAAGACATTCCATCCCTCTTTGTGAACCGGGAGAAATCCCGTGATTTGCAGAGAGGGCGAACTGATTCCAGCCAGTTTCCTTTAATGATGAATTCTGAATTAACCGTCTGCTCTTAATTTCAATTTATCTGCTTCTGACTTTTTCTTCTTTTCTTTGTTTTGCAGATAAAATTCAATGGAGCACTGGAGCAATGGACGGAAGATGAAGACTTAGGAATTTTATTAGGATAGTTTTATTTCAATTTTAATTGTATGTAAAATTATCATTGTAAATACTTCGTAAATGAATACTGTATTTAAATAATAATTGTAACAAATAAATTAAAGATGAATGAAATCTGTTTTTTATCAGTTAATTCCTTTTCTATTCAATTGTTTATTTTATTATTTATAATTCTCAAATTATAATAATTGAAAATAAATTCCAACCATTTTAACTCAGAATAATAAATAATCCATAAACGTCCGGCATCTTGAATAATCAAAGCAATGCACTGTCAAATCACACATGCCCAAATGTCTTTTCCTTTTACTGACTTTAATCAAACACTGCAAACTCAGTCCAAATGCCTCTTTTCACTGATTTAGTCAAACACTGCGAACTTAATCCAAATGCTCCAGTCCACATCTCGGAATAACTTGAAAAGCACTGTAGAATTTAAATCTTTCTGAGAAATCTGCGCACAAACCCTAGTTCCTGATCAAATGCCAAAGAAGCGTTCGCCTGATCAAAGCTGAGCCAAAATCAACCAAACCCTAAACAAACTGTATGAACTGTTCTAGAGCCATGAAAACCCTAATTTTGTCTGACTGACGAGAAAAGTCTGTTTGACCGATTCTTGAACCAGTCTGAAAAATCAGGAAAAGCCTGAAGCTGTGATTTCTTGTGGAAAAATACGAGGGCAAATTTTAGGGTACAACAGTTATACTCTTACACACACTCACATTCAAAATGCTGATTTACATCCAATCAGGATCCCATGGGTTACGATTCTTCTATGTCCTATTGTGACTCTGAAAATCTAATTTACCAAGTCGAAGACGAAGGTGAGAAAGATTGTGAAGTGCCAGGGGAACTAGCCAGGTTACTACAACAGGAAGAAAGGACCATACAGACCCATGAAGAACCAGTGTGCACAGTTAACCTAGGTACCGAAGAGGACAAGAAAGAAGTCAAGGTAGGAGTCAATCTGGAACCCAGTGTCAAGAAGTGCTTAATTCAGTTACTGCATGACTATGTTGAGGTCTTTTCCTGGTCGTACAAAGACATGCCAGGACTTCACGCTGATATCATGGTCCATCATCTACCAACAAAAGAAGACTGCCCTCCGGTAAAATAGAAAGTCTGTCGCATGCGGCTAGACATGTCAGAGAAGATCCAGGCTGAAGTCATGAAACAATTCAACACCGGATTCTTAGCCGTTACCTTCTATCCACAATGGGTCACCAATGTTTCTCCAGTGCCTAAAAAGGACGGCAAAGTAAGAATGTGTGTCAATTACCGAGATTTGAATAGGGCAAGCCCTAAGGATGATTTCCCACTCCCCCATATCGATATTCTGGTTGACAATACCGCATAGCATAAAATGTTCTCATTTATGGATAGTTTCTCAAGATACAACCAGATCAAACTGGCACCTGAGGATATGGAGAAAATGACCTTCATCACACAGTGGGGCACATTCTGTTACAAGGTTATGTCGTTCGGGTTGAAGAATTCTTGGGAAACTTATCTGCGCACCATGGTAGCTCTATTTCACGACATGATCCATCACGAAATAGAGGTCTATGTGGACGACATGATAGCCAGATCTCAAACTGAAGAGGAACATCTTGACCATTTGCAGAAACTGTTTGAGAGAATAATGAAATACAAGCTGAGGTTGAACCCGAATAAATGCACATATGGGGTGAGGTTCGGTAAACTCCTAGGCTTCGTCGTCAGCAGTAAAGGTATCGAAGTGGACCCTGCAAAAGTAAAAGCAATACAAGAAATTCCTGCTCCTTGCACCGAGAAGGAAGTCAGAGGATTCTTAGGGTGGCTTAACTACATTGCCAGATTCATTTCTCACGTAACCGCTACTTGTGAACCAATATTCAAATTACTGAAGAAAGATCAAGTAGTCAAATGGAATGATGAATGCCAAGCTGCCTTCGACAAGATCAAAGAGTACCTACAAGAGCCTCTTGTAATGATGCCACCAGTCGAGGGAAGACCTTTAATCATGTATCTAACTGTTTTGGAAAATTCAATGGGGTGTGTGCTGGGGCAGCATGATGAGTCTGGCCGAAAAGAGCATGCTATATACTACCTGAGAAAAACGTTTATCGACTGTGAAACAAGATATTCACTGCTCGAGAAAACTTGCTACACTCTGGCATGGGCTGCTCGCTGGCTGAGACAGTATATGTTGACCCATACTACCTTATTGATATTCAAGATGGATCCAATTAAATACATATTCGAGAAGCCTGTCCTCTCTGTGAGAATAGCAAGATGGCAGATGATTCTAAATGAATATGACATTCAGTACACTACCCAAAAAGAAATGAAGGGAAGTGTGCTAGCCGATCACCTTGCTCATCAAGCTGTGGATGACTACCGGTCCATGAAATTCGAATTCCTAGATGAAGACATCATGATGGTAAACGGCCGTGAAGAACTCAGACCATATGACAGACCTGAAAAACGATCCCGATGGACCTTGGTTTTTGATGGAGCCTCTAATGCACTCAGCAATGGCATATGTGATGTAATCATATCCCCTGAAGGATGTCATACTCCCTTCACTACAAGACTTTTCTTCAACTGTACAAATAACATGGCAGAATAAGAAGCGTGTATTTTTTGTCTCAAAGCTGCCATAGATTTGGGAATCAAGTCCTTAAGTGTATTTGGAGATTCAGCCTTAGTTATCAGTCAGATCAAAGAAGAATGGGACATGAAGCACCCTAACCTCATCCCCTAAAAAGAACATGTGATGACATTAATCCCAATTTCGAGGAAATAACCTTTGAGAATTTTCCACGAGAGGAAAATAAACTAGCATACACGCTAGCCACCATGTCATCCATGTTTAAACTCAAGTGGGATAACGAGGCTCCCCAGATCACCATTGAACGGATGGATGAACCAACTTACTGTCACGAGATTGATACTGAAGAAGTAGTGGACCAGCCTTGGTTCCATGAAGTTAAGAGGTATCTAGAGGCCCAAGAATATCTGGAAGGAGCTTCAGTCAATGATAAGAAGTTCTTGAGAAAATTCTCTACTAAGTTCTTCCTCAGTAATGGCATTCTCTTCAAGCACAACCATGACTCTGTTTTGCTTCATTGCGTAGACAAGGTTGAGGAAGAAAAGATCATGGCTGATCTACATGAAGGCACTTTTGGAACCCATTCCAGTGGGTATGCGATGGCTAAAAAGATCCTACGGGCAGGGTACTACTGGTCTACCATGGAAGCAGATTGCTATCAGCATTCACGAACCTGCCACAAGTGTTAGATCTATGATGACAAAGTGGATATACCTCCCGTGCCTCTAAACGTCCTGACTGCTCCCTGCCCATTCGCGATGTGGGGCATCAATATGATTGGAGAAATCAAACCTACAACTTCTAATGGGCCATTGACTATTTCACAAAGTGGGTTGAGGCAGCTTCTTTCGCTTCTGTCACCAAGAATGTTGTGGCCCGATTCATCAAACAAAATCTCACCTATCGGTACGATATCCCGGAGAGAATCATCACAGACAATGGTCCAAATCTCAACAATACTATGATCACTGCATTGTTCGTGAAATTCAAGATCCAGCACCATAATTCTCCTCCTTACCGGCCAAAGATGAATGGTGATGTCGAAGCCGCAAATAAGAATATCAAAAAGATCATACAAAAAATGATAGTAACCTACAAGGACTAGCATGAGATGCTACCATTCTCTCTCCACGGTTACCGTACCATGGTGCACACATCAACAGGGGCAACTCCCTTCTCCTTGGTGTACAACATGGAGGCTGTCCTACCAATTGAAGTCCAAATACCTTCTCTGAGAATCATAAAGGATGTAGGGTTGAATGAAGATGAACGGATTCTAACTCGGCTTGACCAATTGAACTTAATTGATGACAAGAGGCTTACGGATGTCTGTCATGACCAGATGTACCAAAAACGTATGATCAAAGCCTTTAAAAAAAGGTCAGACGTCAAGTATATCAGGTTGGTGACTTTGTAATCAAGCGTATCATATTGCCACAAGGTGATCCCAGGGGAAAATAGACTCCTCCATACGAGGGACCATTTGTGTTCAAAAGCATATTCTCTGATGGGGCAATGATCTTAACCACTATGGATGGCGACGACCTTCCGCACCCTGTGAATGCGGACATAGTCAAAAGATACTACACATAAGAGACCCACTAGGTTGAAACACATAGGAAAAACAAGGGCATCCCGGCGAACCAGAAAGGTTCGGGAAAAATTTAGGGATAAAATAAAAAAATCTGTACACCCGGCAAGCTGAAAACCCGAAAGGGCGGCTTGGGAAAAAAGGGTATCCCAGTGGACTGAAAACCCAAAAGGGCGGTCCAAGCAAAAGTTAGGGAATTAAAGCGTATGACTATGTCCCGTTGGATCACCTTATAGACAACCTTCAGCATCGACTGACAAGCTCAGACAGTTCTAATCAATCCAATCAACTTCGGACAAGGCGCTCAGAGACACGAAGGCTATAGCAGAATGGGAACCCCATGGGATTATTTCACATAGCTATATATCCTTTGTATCAAATTTCCATTTTTCTACGATGATATTTTAGCATCAACTGACGAACTCAAACGGGTCTAATCAATCCAATCAACTTCAGACAAGGCAGTAAGTGGATAAGACGCTTATAGATATTAAGGCTATAGCAGAATTGGAACCCCATGGGATTATTTTACATAGCTATCTTTTATTTTTATCAATTTTCATTTTTTACGACGATATTCTCTTACTAGAATGTTCGTCTCATTGTAAAAAAATACTTATTCAAGTTAATACAAAGATATCCCTTTGAAACTGCAAAACTATCTATTTTTCTTTATTTATGTGTTTTGTTTACAAAAACGTCCAATGATTTATTTTTGAACCAATGCATTTGAACATGACTACTGTTTACAAATGAACAAAAAAAAGAGGAACAGAAAATAGAAAGATAATCACTAATGACTTTAAGAAATAGGATAATGTTTTTAGACTATTCCATAAAATCCCCCACAGTATACAACTTAATGATTTTAAGCTCTCTCACATCCCAGACAGAACAAAACTTCTAGTTACCGCTCCTAAGATTGATTCCTCAGTGAAAGTCGCCTATTTTCTCAGGATTCCCCAATAGGATTTCACAAGGCCCACAAGCAATATACAACATTTTCCTTACACAACAGAGTTTATTTATCTAACAAATGGAAACTCATCATGAAGACTTGCACTCCTCATATCCAACAATACTCAGGGATTTATTTTCCCCGGTTCCAGCAATACTGTAACATAACAATTAATGTGTCCATACATTACATCCATACGTCATAACATTGACAACACATATACATACGACACAATCTCATTTATTTTGAGAACATCATTGTACCATACATTTCATACATCATGACATTGCATACAACTAACCTCTCATCTGTTAGAACAAAGTTTGAATCTACTACCCTAAGTTTAAGTTTTGATGATAACAAAATGCTAAGATACATTAATTGTATGATTCATGTAAGACACATATGCTATCTAAACATTACATTCTGTTTTACAGAAACTCTGATGGGTATCAGCAAGAGAACATCATCATCAGCATCAGAAAATTGGATATCAACATCAGCATCAGAAGATGTTACATCAGATACCAGAATCAGAAGATTAACTTGTGCTTATGCTGAAGCTTGATGAACAGATCTGCGCTTAACCATCTGAATTCTGATCAAGACAACAACAGTTCATCAGCACCTAAGCAGCGTCAGAATGAGCCAAAGCCAGAACACGCTCAAGTGGCAACGGTACTGTGCATTCAAGATGATTTATTACCAACGACATCATCCCAGACAAGATCTGCTTAATAAGGAAAGGATGTTATTGGCATTGAAACAGAATTATTACTCCAACGTACATTATTTCCAATGCTATATAAACAAGTCAATGAAGATTGAATTGGTAAATGCTCTACAACAATCTATACGCCTAAAGCTATTCATCATCTTCCTCACTCTCAGTTTGCTAAAAGCTCTCAAATTCCTTATTCAGTTATTTTAGCACTCTAGTTCTCATAAGCTTAATTTGTGTAGTATCACAGTTGTGATAAACAGTTTTTGTAGAAAACATTCACACACCTAGATTTCAATTCTTTGTAAGAAAGTATTTCCTTGAGAAACCGGTTTGTGGTTTGACTCAAGAAGGCTTTAGCAGTTGTTAAAGCAGTTGTAATATTCAGTTGAATATAGCGGATTAAGACCTCGTTGGAGAGAGGCAAAATCACCTTGACGGGTGGACTGGAGTAGTTTGAGATCAAACGAACCAGGATAAAAATACCGTGTTGACTGCAATTGATTTACAGTTTTTACAATTCAACCCCCCTTCTTGTGTTTTTCACTTCTTCAATTGGCATCAGAGCGGCTGGTTCTGAGCTAAAACACTTAACCGTGTCAGTACAAGATCCAGCGTCAGAAAAACACAATGGCAGGAACTTATCAACACACCAGCAATGACAACAATGAAGACAAAGACAGATTCAGCGGCAAACCTCCAGTCTTTGATGGAGAAAATTTTGATTACTGGAAAGACAGAATTGAAAGCTTCTTTATGGCACATGATGCTGATCTGTGGGACATGGTGACAGATGGATACACGCACCCAGTGAATGCAAGTGGTCAGAAGATTGACAGGAAAGCAATGTCTGACCAACAAAAGCGTGACTTCAAAAATCACCACAAGGCCAGAACCATTCTTCTCAGCGCCATCTCTTACGCTGAATATGAAAAGATCTCTAACAGAGACACAGCAAAGAACATGTTTGACTCACTCATAATGACGCATGAAGGTAACATTCAGGTCAAAGAAACTAAAGCTCTTGCGCTCATTAAGAAGTATGAGGCATTCAAAATGGAAGAAAGTGAATCCATTGAAACAATGTTCTCAAGATTCCAAATTCTGGTGGATAGTCTCAAGGTTCTGGACAAAGGATACTCTACTGCTGATCACGTCAAGAAGATCATCAGAAGCTTATCAAAGCAGTGGAGGCCAATGGTTACAGCTCTGAAGCTAGCTAAAGAGCTCAACAAAATTTCTCTGGAGGAACTTATCGGCTCCCTCAGAAGTCATGAGATAGAGCTGGAAGCTGATGAACCTCAGAAGCAAGGTAAGCCTTTGGCATTAAAATCTAACAAAAAATCTGAGTCTAAAGTTTTGCAGGCAGTTGAAGAAACGTCTGATGGATCCTCATCAGAAGAAGACAAACTTTCTCTCCTCTCCAGAAGAGTGAACCAACTGTGGAAGCAGAGGCAAAGGAAGTTCAGGAATCCCAGAAGATCTGATCAGAATGAGTCCTCTTCCAGATACAGAAGGTCAGATTCTTCCTCTGGATACAGAAGATCTGAAGGCTCCTCAGGAAGCAGAAAGCCAAACACCAAGGACATCATCTGCTATGAATGCAATGAGCAAGGACACTACAAGAGTGACTGCCCAAAGCTTCAGAGGGAAAAGCCCAAAAAGAGGTTTGGAAGAGAAAAGAAGAAAAGTCTCATGGCTACATGGGATGACTCTGACTCATCTGAAGCTGACTCAGAATCAGATGATGAGAGAGCAAACCTAGCTCTCATGGCCAACATTTCAGAAGACAGTGAAGCTTCTGAATCAGACTCAGAATCAGACACTAAAGAGGTATTTCCTGACTTTGCAATTAATTTTACTAAGGCTGAACTTGCTGAAAGCCTCAACGAAATTCTGGAAAGGTACCAGCAGATTAGAGTTAAATTCAGAAACCTGAAAAGGAATCTTGAATCTGACTCTGATAAGACTGAGAGTCTTAAATTGGAAAATTCTGAGCTGAGAAATAAAATTTCAAAATTAGAAAATGTTTTACAAAACTCTCAGAAGGAACCAATTTCTGAAACTCCCAGCAGCGCTGATGAGATCATCAAGGAGTATGATCATAGTTTCCAGAAGTTCCTTGCTAAAAGCATATATAGAAGCAAAATGGCTTCAATGATCTATGGAGTTAGCAGAAACGACAGAAAGGGAATAGGATACCAAGGTAAGGTTCCTACACCAAAGAATGCCATGGATTTAATTATTAAACACACTCCTCTGAACTCACATTTTGTGTATGGTCACACACATGATATCAAATACACTAGCAGTAAGTATTCTGTGAAACCAAAATTCAACCAGAGTGTTGGTAAATCTAACAAATCAGGACCCAAGAAAATTTGGGTACCTAAGGACAAAATAATACATGTTGCAGATATCTTTAGCAGCAAATCAGAAACACCAGTCATGGTACCTGGACTCTGGCTGCTCGCGACACATGACGGGAAGAAGGCATATGTTCCAAAGCCTGGAACTTAAGCCTGGAGGCCACGTTGGATTTGGAGGCAATCAGAGGGGAAAGATCATTGGCTCTGGAACTGTAGGTAATGGAAATCTTCCCTCTATAAATAATGTTCTGCTAGTAGATGGATTAATGCATAATCTGTTATCCATAAGTCAATTAAGTGATAACGGTTATGATATAATCTTTAATCAAAAATCATGTAAAGTTGTTAGTCAGAAAGATGGGACTATCCTGTTTAATAGAAAGAGGAAAAACAACATCTATAAAATCAAACTTTCTGAACTGAAAAGTCAGAATGTAAAGTGTCTTCTGTCTGTTAACAACGAGCAGTGGATCTGGCACAAAAGATTAGGGCATGTTAGTATGAGAAGAATATCTCAGATTAACAAACTCAATCTGGTCAGAGGACTTCCTAATTTGAAGTTCAATTCAGGTGCTCTGTGTGATGCATGTCAGAAAGGCAAGTCTGCAAAACCTTCTTTCAAATCTAAAAATGTTGTTTTCACCTCTAAGCCATTAGAACTTCTGCACATTGACTTATTTGGACCAGTTAAAACTGCTTCAGTCAGTGGCAAGAAGTATGGGTTAGTAATTGTAGATGACTATAGCAGATGGACATGGGTAAAGTTCTTAAGACACAAGGACGAGTCACACTCTGTGTTTGTTACCTTCTGTAACTAAGTTCAGAATGAAAAGGATCTTAGAATTGTTAAAGTCAGAAGTGATCATGGTGGAGAGTTTGAAAACAAAGATTTCGAGTCATTCTTTAATGACAGAGGCATTCTGCATGATTTCTCTTGTCCTAGAACTCCCCAACAAAATGGAGTTGTAGAACGAAAGAACAGAACATTGCAAGAAATGGCCAGAACCATGATCAATGAGACAAACGTTGCTAAGATCTTCTGGGCAGAGGCAATAAACACAGGGTGCTACATTCAGAATAGAATCTCAATAAAACCTATTCTGGAAAAGACTCCATATGAATTGTGGAAGAACAGAAAGCCCAACATTTCATATTTTCATCCATTTGGATGTACTTGTTTTATGTTAAATACAAAAAATTATTTGAACAAGTTTGACTCTAAAGAACAGAAGTGTATTATGTTAGGATACTCTGAACGCTCAAGAGGGTACAGAGTATACAATACAGAAACACAGATTGTGGAAGAATCAATCAGTGTTCATTTTGATGATAAGCTTGACTCTGAAAAGTCAAAGCAGAATGAAGTTTTTGCAGGTATGGAAATTGAATTTACAGGTTCTGAAGACAAGTCATCAGAAGCTCTCAACAAAGAAACTCCTTCAACATCTGAAAGGAGCACTGCTAGCAATCCTACAACAGCTGCTGATCAACCTCAGAAGAGACTACCCAGAAGCAGCTTGGATCACCCAGAAGAAACTATCTTAGGAAGAAAGGAAGATCCAATCAGAACAAGAGCAAGCTTCAGAAACTCTGAAGAATCCCTCATGGGACTTGTGTCTCTAATTGAACCTTCTTCTATTGATGAAGCACTTCTGGACAACGACTGGATTCTAGCAATGCAAGAAGAGCTGAATCAATTCACCAGAAATGACGTATGGGATCTTGTTCCCAGACCAAAAGGATTCAACGTCATTGGAACAAGATGGGTGTTCAGAAACAAGATAAATGAACAAGGTGAAGTCATCAGAAACAAAGCACGACTGGTAGCACAAGGTTATAGTCAGCAAGAGGGGATAGACTATACAGAAACCTTTGCTCCAGTCGCCAGGTTAGAATCTATCAAACTTTTAATTTCATTTGCTGTTAATAGAGGCATCACTCTGTATCAGATGGATGTCAAGAGTGCATTCTTAAATGGTTATATAGAAGAAGAGGTGTATGTGCACCAACCCCCTGGTTTTGAAAGTACAAAACATCCAGAACATGTTTTCAATATAAAGAAGTCAATATATGGTCTGAAACAAGCTCCCAGAGCTTGGTATGAAAGACTAAGTAACTTTCTGTTAGAAAATGAATTTACCAGAGGGAAGGTGGACACTACCTTATTCAGTAAGTCAGTTAAGAATGACATCTTAGTCTGTCAAATTTATGTTGATGATATTATTTTTAGATCTACTAATCCTTCTCTTGGAGGAAAATTTGCTAAGTGTATGCAGGCAGAATTTGAGATGAGCCTCATGGGAGAACTAAAATTCTTTCTAGGAATTCAGATCAATCAAACTCCAGAGGGAACTTACATTCATCAGAGTAAATATGTCAGAGATCTTCTGAATAAATTTAACCTCTCAGAATGTAAGCCATCAAGGATTCCAATGCATCCCACGTGCATTCTGGAAAGAGAAGAGGTAAGCAAAAAGGTAGAACAGAAGGTCTACAGAGGTATGATTGGTTCTCTCCTTTATCTGACAGCTTCAAGGCCTGATATCTTATTCAGCGTATGTATTTGTGCTAGATTCCAATCAGATCCTAGAGAATCTCACTTAACAGCTGTTAAGCGAATTTTCAAGCATCTGAAAGGTACTACTAATCTGGGTTTATTTTATAGAAAATATAGTGATTACAGCTTAGTAGGCTACTGCGATGCTGACTTTGCTGGAGACAGAGTAGAGCGTAAAAGTACTTCTGGAAGCTACCAGTTTCTGGGAGAAAATCTGATCTCTTGGTCCAGCAAAAGGCAATCCACAATTGCGTTATCAACAACAGAAGTTGAGTACATAGCAGCAGTAGGATGTAGCACACAAATGCTCTGGATGAAAAGTCAGCTTGAAGACTTCCAGATTTTTGAGAGTAACATCCTTATACTCTGTGACAATACTTCTGCTATTTGCTTAAGTAAAAATCCTATTTTGCATTCTAGGGCTAAGCATATAGAAATAAAACATCACTTCATTAGGGACTATATTCAGAAAGGAATTTTGAACTTAAAAATTATTGATACAGACCATCAATGGGCTGATATCTTCACTAAACCTCTTTCTGAAGATAGGTTTTATTTCATTCTGAAACATCTCAGCATGAAAATCTGCCCAGAGTGAAAATGTTTTAATTCTATATATTATCCTTCAGAATGTGTTTTCTGTTTACTGTGAACTTCTGATCAATCTCCTTTCAGAAAGATAGACATGCAGATTGTATCAGATTCTATTCTTAAAGATCTGAGCGTTTCGGCTCAAGGATAGACGTGTTGCTCACTAAATCAAACAAGTGTTATCCAATCATTAGCAAATCTCTGAAGCAGAACACGCGTGCACGCTTCTGAGAAGGCAAAACGTTTATTGGGTGCATTGAGACACATGTCTGGTAACCGTTTTAAGTATCTTTCTCAAATCCCCCAAAATCAGCAAGCATTAAATGCACGTAATCATGTTTTAAAATGTAATCATGAATTATTTCTCTTTCTTGAAACCGTTTACATTTTCAAAAATCATTTTGAAATCTATTTAAGCACATTAACATCACACATTAATCTTTTACCGTTTCTTACAATCATCCAAATACTTTCTCTGCATTCTTACTTGTGTGTTCATCTCTCTCAAAAGAAACCCATTTTTCAAGTTTTCTCAGAAAACCCTAAGTGTGAACATGGCAACCTCTAGCACTGTTTCTGCAGGTTCTCAGAAGGAGGCTTCATCTGAACAATACCAAGTTCCCTTCAGACCAACTCTGGACACAATTCAGAATATGGGTACGCGCTGAAGCCCTCAAGCTGCAAGACATCAACTATGAACAAGCCCAACAGAACTTCAGCAAGCTGCTGAAGGAAGTTGGAAGTCAGCTGCTGAAGGAAGAAGTGCTCTCTCTGGATAGTGAGCCATGGTTTGAGAAGCGTCCAGCTTCAAAAGTGCAGCCAGCAGAAGGTCAGACTATTCAAGCTAAAGAGGTCAGTCAAGCTGAAGATGTTGCAGAAAGCTCTCAGAAGCATCCTGCTTCTGACGTTTCTCAAGCTGCCTTGGACAGGCAGACTCTGGAAGAGCTGAAGCTGAATGATATTCGTCTACAGCAAAGAATGGATGAAAATGATCAGAAGATGAAGGAACGGATGGATGTGCAAGATAGCAAGATTGATACAGTAGTCAGCATGGTGCACAAGCAGAATGAAACTGCTGATCAGATTAAGACAATGCTAGAGACTCTGTTCACACGCTTTCCACCCCAACCTTAGATTTTCATTCATGATATTTTCATTGTTTTCTTTGCATATCATCTGTACTGATTGCCTGGCTCTGAATTTAATATAACAGTTTTTCTGCTCTGATCGTTTTAGCTTAAATTACTTACACTTTTTGATTGCTGACAAAAAGGGGGAGAACAAGAATGATATTTTTCACTAACGGATTACTGAGACAAATAGTCTCAAACATTCTAACACTCTGATATACTTGAATGTTTTCTGTTTCTGCATAAGGTTACAGGTACAAGAAGTTAATCATCTCTGATACACTGAAGCTCTGATATTCTGATCTGAAGCTCTGATATTCTGATGTTCAAAGAAAGTCAATAAAGATCTGATCCTGAAGAACTCTTGGAATTAAAAAGGGAAGTAATAAATTCAGGGGGAGTATCTCCGATCTAAACTCTGATATCTCTTTATCCCTTATCTTTGATAACTTCCTAATTAATTCTGATACAACTTATTATTTAGTTATCTCTGATACTTTTCACGCTAATTTTCAATTAAAAAATATCTAGTTTTTGTCATCATCAAAAAGGGGGAGATTGTTAGAACAAAGTTTGAATCTACTACCCTAAGTTTAAGTTTTGATGATAACAAAATGCTAAGATACATTAATTGTATGATTCATGTAAGACACATATGCTATCTAAACATTACATTCTGTTTTACAGAAACTCTGATGGGTATCAACAAGAGAACATCATCATCAGCATCAGAAAATTAGATATCAACATCAGCATCAGAAGATGTTATATCAGATACCAGAATCAGAAGATCAACTTGCGCTTATGCTGAAGCTTGATGAACAGATCTGCGCTTAACCATCTGAATTTTGATCAAGACAACAACAGTTCATCAGCACCTAAGCAGCGTCAGAATGAGCCAAAGCCAGAACATGCTCAAGTGGCAACGGTACTGTGCATTCAAGATGATTTATTACCAACGGCATCATTCCAGACAAGATCTGCTTAATAAGGAAAGGATGTTATTGGCATTGAAACAGAATTATTACTCCAACGTACATTATTTCCAATGCTATATAAACAAGTCAATGAAGATTGAATTGGCAAATGCTCTACAACAATCTATACGCCTAAAGCTATTCATCATCTTCCTCACTCTCAGTTTGCTAAAAGCTCTCAAATTCCTTATTCAGTTATTTTAGCACTCTAGTTCTCATAAGCTTAATTTGTGTAGTATCACAGTTGTGATAAACAGTTTTTATAGAAAACATTCACACACCTAGATTTCAATTCTTTGTAAGAAAGTATTTCCTTGAGAAACCGGTTTGTGGTTTGACTCAAGAAGGCTTTAGCAGTTGTTAAAGCAGTTGTAATATTCAGTTGAATATAGTGGATTAAGACCTCGTTGGAGAGAGGCGAAATCACCTTGACGGGTGGACTGGAGTAGTTTGAGATCAAACGAACCAGGATAAAAATACCGTGTTGACTGCAATTGATTTCCAGTTTTTACAATTCAACCCCCTTTCTTGTGTTTTTCACTTCTTCGTCATCTTTTTCAGGAAAGATCAATCAACATAAAATTATCGTCAAATTTTCAACAAGTCAATTACAGATCAATTCCCAAGAAGGGACTGGTCAACCATCAACATAACAGATATTTCTTTCAGACGCCTGCCGGTTCAGTTTAAATCTCTCAACGGTTTATCCTGATTCTTTTCCTGCAGATGTATTTTCTGGTTCAGATAAATCTCTCAAGGATTTATTCTGATTCTTCTCCAGATCCCTGCCGGTTCAGTTTAAATCTCTCAATGGTTTATTCTGATTCTTTCCTCGCAGACACTTTCTCTGGTTTAGATAAATCGCTTCCAAAATTTACTCTGATTCTTCCCAGTTAAAGAACATTCAAGATCTATTTTGGTTCAGTTTAAAACCCTCAACGGTTTATGCTGATACTTTCCAAAGGAACACTTCTGGTTTAGATAAATCTCTCAACGGTTTACTCTGATTCTTTCCCGCGGACGCTTTTTCTGGTTCAGATAAATCGCTCAAAGATTTACTCTGATTCTTTCCAGTTAAAGAACATTCAAGATATATTTTGGTTCAGTTTAAACCCCTCAACATTTTATACTGATACTTTCCAAAGGAACACTTCGGTTTCAGATAAATCTCTCAAAGATTTATTCTAATTCTTTCCCACAGACTTCTCTGGTTCAGATAAATTGCACAAAGATTTACTCTGATTCTTTCCAGTTAAAGAATTGTCAAGATCTCTTTTGGTTTAGTTTAAACCCCTCAACGGTTTATCCAGATACTTTCCAAAGGAACACTTCTGGTTCAGAAAAATCGCACCAAGATTTATTCTGATTCTTCCCAGTCAAACAACATACAAGACTTCTCCTGGTTCAGATAAATCGCTCCCAAAGATTTATTCTGATTCTTTTCCAGTTGAACTCAAGTTCAGGCTTAGTCTATTCTCTGTCAACAGTCACCCTTGGATGGAATCTACAAGCCCATATTCGGAAAATCTCCATCATTCCTCCAAATGGCATCTATAAGCCCATTCCCATTTCATCTTCTAGTGCAAATTTCTGGGCACTCTAGTGTCCAATCATCTTCCACCTTCAAGTCACGAATGGAGGATCCGCCAATCTAACTCTTCAGGTTTAAGAAGATTGAACAGGGGCAGCTGTTGTACCCCAAAGTTTTCCCTCTCATTTACAAATATTTTCTCACAAAATCTCTCTTGGTTCAAGACTGCACAAGGGTTGACCAGCTCAAGACACCTCCTTAAGCACTGATGACTGAAATTAGGGTTTGAGATTGCACAAGGATAATCAAAATTTTAATGCCTCATATGAATTTCATGGATCATTATGGACCCTCAAGTTTTCTCATGTCAAGTTTCAAGTCTTGGATCACATTTTTGCTCAGTCAATTGACTAGCTGACCTAAAAATCAACTGTATTGGGGAAAGAGTCAACTGTGGCCAATTTCCAGTCAAACTTCATAATTTTTTATCCATATCAATATTATAAACTCATATTTATCATTTTATCATGTTTGGACCTCAATTCCTCAAGAAATTTGATCAGATCATCAAAAGGGCAAAATGGTCAAAATTAGGGTTTTGACTGAGAAAGAGCAATTTCTGATTTTGACCTAGAAAATGGTTAATTTGTTTGAGGAATGATCTCAAGAGTTCAATTGAATCATTTTGACCTAATGATATAACTCAAAACATTGCTCAAGGTCATTTGATTGATAGTTGATTTTCAGTTAACTAATCAAAAGTTAATTGTACACTGAAAAGTCAAACTTTGACTTTTTGGTCAAGATCAAGTGTCAAAGATCACAATTTCATCAAAACATGTCAAAATATGAAACTTTTTCATCAAGAAATCAAAAATTCAAGATTTCATTTTGAAAAGTCAAAGTTTTCAAACTTAGAAATTTTTCCAAGTGTTGAAAACTTCATATTTTTTCATAACTTTGAGCCATTTTTTCACCATGATGCAAGATGATTCAAAGGAAACTTTCAACATGAAAGTTGTATATCTCCATGATATCTAAAACATTTCTTTACACAAATTCTCATAGGTTTTCTTGGATCTCAATTTATTAATCCATGAAGTCATGGTCATGAAACTAAACACTTAGTGAAAAATTTTCCCTAGTTTAGGCAGGATTTTGACCTAACTTCATTGCAATTTTTCATATAGTTCCAAGGGGAATTTTCAAAAGTGATTCAAAGAGGGGTTGTAGTTCACATTACAAGATTTCCAAAATGTCAAAGAAATCCTTGAGATCATTCTTGAGCAAGGAGAATCAAAGAGAGGAAGTTGGGGTTTCAAGATGAAATTATAGGCCATTTTGTGATGAACAAGAATTCAAATCTCAAGCCTATGCTGCACGATATTGCTTTGCAGGCTTCTAAACCTCAATATCTCTCCCTAATAAGAAGATTACACTTGCTTTTAAGCTATTATCCAAGTGTTTGAATCTTTGTCCAAGTTGGTTTTCCATTTATGGAACAAAGTTACCATTGCTATTTTGATAAAGCATTGCTTTTGCAAATGTCAACTCTCCTTGAGCTCCTAACTTGTTGCCTCTGTCCACATTCAAGATAAATGATCATAAGCAAACATGTTTAAAGTGCCTAACCACTCTACATGCTTGTACTTTCTACCTTGAAATCATATTTCTCACATTTCTTCTAAATCAAGCAACTTAGCCCTAACCCTATAACTCGGAAATCCCTTGTGTAAATCATCTCCAACCTTTTACTTATAGATACACAAGTCATTTGCAAGAAAACACACGCATACACAAGCCCTAAAACACACAAGAACTCATAACTGAATCAAAAAATCACCATTGTTTCACATTCTGACCAAAAACATGAAACTCACATCTCCCTCGTGCGTTTTCAAGCCTTTTGGTTCCTAAAGCTTCTAAACATACAATACAACTCATCCATGTCCCTGTTACACAACTGTAACTCCATTTCCATCTTCCTCCATAGCCAAAAACAGAGCATTGCACATTGACTTCTCCAAGCTATTTCAGCCATTCTCAACTCAAGCTAACCATTGCATTAACTTCCTGGGAACTTGAGAAAGTTAACCTGATCATTGCAGCGCCTTGAATCAAGCTCATTTACATTTCATAATTTCTAGTTTTTAGGTATTTTTATTGAACTTCTATCTCTTTACTTATGCATTATTAGGCTTGCATTTGTGAAGATAAAATGTAGACATCATTGACCTGAAGCTGTACATGTCCATATATTTTATTTATATTGATTGAGCTAGGAGAATTTTAGGATTGAACCTCTGAAAATAATTAGGTCAGAATTTGGTACTTTCAAAAATTATCATTCATCTTTGATTTATAGCTTATGATATTTATATGGTTGGATTCGTATGGAACAATGGAGCAACTTTCATGTTTGCACTTTCCATTTTTGTTGAGAAATGAATGAGATATAGGTGGTCTGGCTGGAGGTTGAAGATGAAGTGTATTCACGACTCATTTTGTATTATATATTTATCGTTTCAGTTAAGTTAATGGATGTATAGCCACCCTAGTGGTAGGGCAGCGCACTGGTAACCAAAAGGGCGTGGGTTCAACACCCAGCGCGCTGCCTTTTGCATTTTTCCACATTTTTTGTCATTTCCCCGTACAGCGCATTTGGGCTCTCTCCCTTGGGCCTGAGTCATTTTTACTCACTAATACCCCCCTTTTTTAGCTCATATCACGCAGCCCATATATCTTCTTTTTTTTATTTTTTGATTTCCAAACAAAAACATCATTTGGGCCAGATTCAAAAAACTGTTTTTCTAACAAACCTCCAAAATTCAGTTTTAACCTCCCTGACTTTATTATTTTTATTTTATTTTTATTTCATCTTTTATTATTAATATTATTATTATTATTATTATTATTATTATTATTATTATTATTATTATTATCATTTTCATTAATAAAAATCCAAAAATATTTATATTTTATTATTTATATTTATTTAGTTTATTTTTCTTCATAAAAACTAAAAGAACAAAAACATTGCATAATAAATTATTTTCTTTCTTAAATATTAATATTTTAGGTTTAACCATTATATTATTTTCTTGTAATTAAAATTAACATAGAACTTAGGTTTATTTTAGTTAATTAATTTTCAAATAATATTTAAACCTTTTCATAAACAAGAAAAACCCTAAAAAACTTGTTTTCTTTAAATTAATTTATTTTACTAACTTAATCTTAATTTTCTTATTTTAGTTAATTATTTTATATTAGTTAACTAGGTCAAAAACCCTTTTTTTATGAAAACCAAAAAAATCATATTTCTTTTTACATTTACATTTTTGCATTTTTACTTATTCAATTTTGTACATTTATTCAAATTCAATATGGTTGTAATAGATAATTAGGATTTTAATTTCTTGCAATTCCCCGTTTGTAAATTTGTATATCCTCTCCCCCAAATGATGTAATAGCGTAGTAATTTTAATTTCCGCAATTTAAATACTTTATATACAAATGCTAGTAATTAGGGTTTTGTATGGAAAGATTAAAACCAATAAGTAGCAAACCCTAATCAAGACAAATCAAGCATGTAAACCAATACACTTTCACCCTTACATCCTTAGGGTAAACCCACTTTGTTACCTTACAAAAATGGTCATATTATGCATGTGAGGTATTTTAGCAAAAACAAACAAAATACAAGATCATTGTCCCTCGATGACGCTATCCATGTTGCCTTTCAAAATGATCTTAGTCCCTAAAGAAAATGCTAAGATATCTTACAACATTGCTAATCATGGCTATACGATGACCCTTGCCCATCCCTTTTACATCCAAAGATAGGGTTATTTACCAAATCAATGGTAAGATAACAATGTCAAAGGAAAGAGGAAATGAACATGAAAGACTTTTGAGTAGGTAAAATGTTCCTAGTTGCTTGCTCAATTTCAAAACCAAAAACATCCTTTTTATTTTCAAAACAAACACCAACACTTTCAAAAACATCTTTCAAACTTGAAAATATTTTACAAAGATCAACACTTTGTATACATTCTTACGAACAAGAATCATTACAAAGTTTGCCTAAACGATGGCGCCTTTTCAAAATACTTTCAAAAACCACACAAAGCAAATTTTCAAACGAAAGAAAGTGATATAGCAAGCAACTAAGAGCCCATGGAAAACTATGGATGAAAAGGGTACTAATACCTTCCCTTTTTATAATCTACCCCTCGAACTCAAGAAAACATCTCAAAGGTCTTTCCTGTTCTTTTCAGCCTTTCCTTTTGGATAAAAGAAAAGTCGGTGGCGACTCTTGCTAAACCGCAACATTTGCGATCAAACGCAAAACAACCAAGTCAGTTCTCTCACCTTGTTAAACAAGGTAAGAGTGAGTTTTAATTTGATTATGGGATAATATAATGTATGTAATGGATAAAATACATGATTTAGGGATTTAGATTTCAATTTCTAGGTTTTGACATACTTAAGTTTTGAATGAGAATTGATGATACTGGTGTTAGAAATATATGCAAATTTTTCTGATTATGTGGGTGAATGGATAAATGAAATTAGAACTTGAATATGCAATGTTTCATGAAATTCTTAAGTTTTGGAATTGTTAGGTTTTGAAAAATAAATACTTGAATATGATGAGTAATGGTGTTGTAATTATGTGTGTTGATGGTAATGAGATTTTGGGGTTTGAATATGCAATGATTCATGAAATTTGGGATTTTGGAATTGAGATGAAAAGGATTTTCGTACAACTTCTATTGATTTCCATCAATTCTGGTTGCAATTTTTGTAAAACTTCAAAAATTCATAAGTTGAGGTTCAGGTGTCCGTTTGATGCACCATTTAAACACGGGGAAAGCTAATAAAGTGTACTTTCGTGTAAAAATGGTTTCATGTTGTGGAATTAAATTTAATTGGTGTTTAATGATTTTTTATGGGGTCAGTGTATGATGTCGGTGTTTTCATTTTTGTTGGAACTATTAAAATTCATAACTTTAAATCATAACTTCGTTTGAGTCCATGTTCAAAGTGTTAGATAGCTAGCGCAATATTATTTCAATTAAAAATAGTATTACCAGTAGTATATGATTTAATTACTACTTGGTTGTGTAAAATGACATGTATTTATGTGTTATGTTGTTGTAATATGATGATGTTATGCTATTGTTATTGATAATAACATGATGGGTTGATAACATGTTTGGTGAATGGTGATACCATAACACTATGTTGCATGGTATGCATAATATGTTATTGTGGTGTGTTGAGTTGATTAATTCTATGAGAATGTTATGAACACGATACTTGAATTTTGTGTAGATGTATTTGTGAATTGATGATGAATGAGGATAACATGTTATAACAATTGTTGCTTTGTGTTATTGTTGTGTGTTGAGTTACTAAATTCTATGAGTATGTATTGTATGTGAATATTAACATGATGTATATGAGTTATGCAATTTGGTAAGATAATTCAAATGTGTTTAATTATGTGAAATATGCTTGTATGATTAAGATTTGGAGATGGTCTTAATTGCATATATATATATATATATATATATATATATATATATATATATATATATATATATATATATATATATATATATATATATATATATATATATATATATATATATATATATATATATATATATATATATATATATATATGCATATATATATATATATATATATATATATATATATATATATATATATATATATATATATATATATATATATATATATATATATATATACAAGCATATATATATATATATATATATATATATATATATATATATATATATATATATATATATATATATATATATATATATATATATATATATATATATATATATATATATATATATATATATATATATATATATATATATATATATATATATATATATATATATATATATATATATATATATATATATATGAGATTGCACATTGTGATACGGTGGGAGAACTGACTTGAGGTTTTGCGTTTGTGTTCGCAAATGTTTCGGTTTAGCAAGAGTCGCTACCGACTTTTTATTTTAACCTAAGGAAAGGTCAAAAAGCACAGGAAAGACCTTTGAGATGTTTTCTTGGGTTAAAGGAGTAGATTATGAAAAGGGAAGGTATTAACACCCTTTTCATCCATGGTTATCCATGGGCTCTTAGTTACTTGTTTAGATCACTTGCGTTTGCTTTTCAATTGTTTGAAATGGTGCTTTGTGTGTGGTTTTGAAAATGTTTTAAAAAGAGGCCATCGTTGTGGAAACCTTTGTAATGATTCTTGTTGGAATGTATACAAAGGTGTACGTCTTTTGAAAAGATTTCAATGTTTTAAAGTTTTGTTTTGGATAGTGTTTTGAAATTGTGTCGTGAAGTGTGTTTGAAAATAGCAAGGATGTTTTTGCAAGCTTTTGATCAAGTAACTAAGAGCTATCTACCCTATTTTACTCAAAGATTTTTCTTATGTTTTTAACCCTTTTAACAGTGTTGTTTCACCATTGTATTTGGTGAACAACCTTGTGTTAGGATGTTAAACGGGACAGGCGCGGGTCATCGTATAGACCATGATAACAATGGTGTCAAGTATCTTTGACAATTTTCTTGAGGGACTTGATCATTTTTGTTTAGGCAACTCAGATAGCGTCATCGAGGGACTATGATCTTTTGTTTTGTTTTTGTTTTGCCAAACTACCCAACATGCATACCATGGCCCATTTTTGAAGGCAACAAGTGGATTGTAACTCTAGGGGTGCAAGTGTGCATTGTGTTTGTTTTTCATACATTTTTGTCTTTGATTAGGTCAAACTATTTGTTAATTTGATTTTGCATACAAACCCTAATTCTCTAATCATGGCATAATTGAAAACGTAAAGGTGCGAGAATTTAAATTCTAAGCTATTACAACATGATTATGGGGATGGGGGTACAATTTTGGATAGGGGATTATTTTGCAAGAAATTTAAACCTTAAGTTATTACAACCAAATTGAATTTACAATGAATAATATTTAAATGTACAATATTTAGATAAACAAATAATATAAATATCAAATAAAATGTATTATGCAAAAAGAAGTTTTTATTTGTTTAGGTATGTAAAGTATTTTTTATGTGAAAAAAGTATAATGAAATGAAATAAAAAAGATTAATTTTATTGATTAAAGGGGTAAACCCTAATTTTCTTTAAGAAAATAATATTATATATTATTAATATACAAAAATATATTAATATGAAATATATTGAAGAAAAAGTGTTTTTTAGCATAAATAATAATAAAAATAATAATGTAATATTTTTGTATTTTTATTCTAAGTTATTTTAATAAAATAAAGGTATATATGTATATTAAATATATTAAGTATGTATAAAATAAAATAAAATATTTACAAAAATGAAATATATTCAAGAAAATATTTTTAGTGTGAATAAAAATAAGAAATAAAAATAAAAGTAGTATTTACATTATTTTTAAATTTAAACAAATAATATAAAAGTATTAAAAATGTTTTAATGTTAGAAATAATAAAATAAAATGCCAAATAAATGTAAAAAAATGTGAAAAATATTTTTAAGCATTTTTTTATATTTGGAAATAAATAAACAAAGTCAGAAATGAAATTAAAATACAAAAATATCAAAAATACAAGAAATTGGGCCCGGGGGTGCATTTAGCAAAATGGGGGTGTAGACAACAAGAAGGCCAGGCCCAGCCCAGACTTCATCTTCAACCTCCAGAACTGTCAAATGCGCGCGCGCCTGGTTCCAACTTTGAACATCTTAGAAACGTGACTTTTTGCCAAAACTCACAACATCAAACTTGTAGAGAATTTAAATACGAATCTAACCATATAAAGCATTAATCCTAACTCTCAAAGACCAGAGAGAATTTCTCTGGCCCTAAAATCTGACCTAGCTTTTTCAGCATGTTCATGGATGAAATTCTCCTAGCACACTTAATATAAATGAAAACTGAGCATATGTACAACTTCATGGCATTGGATACTACATTTTTCATTCACAAACCTAAGGCTAAATGTTCCTAAATAGAGAGATAGGAAGTGATAAAAAACCTGTTTCAGTTGGATTCGAGTAGGACAATGCAGAGCTTCTCAACAAGTTTTGAGGTGTCTGGTAGTTTGCCTGAACTTCACTTGATCTTTTCCAATAGCTAGCTTGCCTTGAATGTCCCTGAATCAGCCTCTAGAAGTCAACCTGCACAAGCTTGAAACGAAAATGGTGAACACTGTAAATGGAGTTACAGTTGGCAATGGAGGCTTGGGATAGCTTGAGTGAGTTGAGTGGAAGGTATTGGAACAGGTTTGGGGCAAAACGCACGAGGGGTTTGTATGATGGATGTGAATCTGCAGGGAGTGCCATGTTTTGCAAGAAGAATGTGATTTGGTGTTTTGGAAGGCTTAAGGGTTCAACAACTCCTGTTTCTGGCTCAAGGCAATGCACAAAACTTGTTTGGAATGTTGGCCAGAGTTGATTATATCAGATGCTCAAGTTATGTCCTTTTGGCAAGTTGACTTGTTTTGAAAGAAAAGTGTGAAGTGATATGAGGTAGGCCTGTACAGGCTATCTCCAAGCATGCACAAGTTTCTTGTACCTTTGCCTGAGTTTGTGGAACTTGTTTGCTGCAAAGAAAGAGGTCCAAGGCTCAAGAGAAGCAATGTTGACATAAAGTTGCCTTTATGAAAATGGAAGTGCTACCTTTATGCCAAAAGTGGATTTGTTCATTGTGCAAACCTCTAATGATCAGAATAACACCTTAAACCAATGAGTTTGCATTCAATTTTTGAGTGTTGAAGGGTTTAGAGACCTGTAATCAAGTACAAAGCTAGTTTGGACAGATTTTGCAACTTTTATGAAGACTACAACTTTCATGTTGTAAGCTTTGTTAGAATCCATTTGCATCTTGGTGAAAATGTGGGGCAAAGTTAGGAAAAATTAAGAAAATTTCATAACTTAGAAAATTTCTAAGTTATGAAAAAATTTCAATTTCAAACCCTAATTTGCAATTTTGGGTTTCTTGATGAACAAGTTTCATAATTTGATACATCTTGATGAAAGATGACCCTTGGCACTTGATTTTGACCAAAAAGACAAAGTTTGACTTTTCAGTATATAGTCAAATTTTGATCAGTTGATTGAAAAATTCATCTGTCAATCCCATGCATTTGAGATCTTTTGAACTTGTTGAATAGGTCAAGATGATGCCATTGAGTCCTTGAGTCCATGGTTGAACTTGATTTGCCATTGGCTAGGTCAAACAGTCAAAAATTGCCTTTGTATAGTCAAAACCCTAAAAATGACCATTTTGCCCTTTTGGTGATCTGATCAAATTTCTTGTGGAATTATGGTCCAAACTTGATCAAATGGTTCATATGAGTTCATAATGTTGATGTGGGTCAAAATTCATGAGGTTTGACTGTAGATTGGCCATAATTGACTTTTTCCCCATACAATTGATTTTTAGGTCAACTGTCCAATTGACTGGGCAAAAATTTGATTCAAGGCTTGAAACTTGGTATGGACAAACTTGTGAGTCCAACATGAAGTATGAAAGTCACTTTGGGCATTGAAGGTTCAAAAATCCCTATGCAAACTCAAACCCTAATTTAGGTCAATAGTGCAAGGAGGTGTCTTGAGCAGAGTAAACCCTAGCTTGATCTTGAGTTCCAAGAGCCTTGTGATGAGAAATGTTGATAAAATGAGAGGGAAAATTTTGGGTTACAACAGTTGCCCCTGTTCAATCTTCTTGAACCTGAAGAGTTAGATTGGCAAGTTTTTCCTTTCGTGACTCGAAGGTAAAAGAGGATTGGACACTAGAGTGCTCGTAAATTTGCACTCGTCAAAATGTTGCTGAGGGAATGGGCTTAAAGATGCCATTTGGAGATGGTAGAATCTTGCTGTAGATGGGCTTAAAGATGCCATCCAAGACTTGTTTGTTGAAGATCAGTAGAATGAGCATCAGAATGGTACCCATATCTGGAACATATCTCGGTTGTATCTGGAGATTGGGTTTGTATGAGCAAGGGAATGGCGTCTGTGTCTAGAGAGTATCCGAGCTGTAACTGTATTTGAACTTTGAATGAATATCAGAATGACTGTCGTGTCTGGAGTGTATCTGTATTTTGAATGGGTAATAGAGAAACATCTGTGTATGGAGCCACTGTGTGCTGGGGATAAATTCCAAATGAGTGATAGAATGGTAACCGTGTCTGGAGCGTATCTAGACTGTATCTGAAGTTGAGATCTGTATGAGTAGAAGAATGACTTCCGTGTCTGGAGTATATCCATACTGTAACTGGGATCTAGACAAGTGACAAAATGACTTCCGTGGCGACTGCACTGGGGAGAATCAAACTTCTGGTGTAAGGGCCAGAATGGCATCCGTGTTTGGAGCGTATCTGAACTTGAAGTTGATAGTCGAATCTGAATGAGAAATAGAATGGCCGCCGTGTCTGGAGCGTATCTAGTCTGTATCAGATTGCTGAAGTCTGAATGAGTAGTAGAATGACCGTCGTGTCGGAGGTGTATCCACACTGTATTTTGACTTGAAATTCTGAATGAGTAATAGAATGACTGCCGTGTCTGGGGTGTATCCATACTGTATCTGAATAATTGTTAATGATAGCCTTTTAATCTTGTCCTGAAAATGGAAAAATGTTAGCTAAAACACAAAGTTATGTTGCATGATATGTATGATACAATGAAATGTGTTTCATCAATGTTTATGATATATGAATGTAATGAATGTGCATGTAAGCTGAGTAGATGTCTTGCTGAGGAAAATAAATCCTTGATAGTTGGAGACAATGAAATCCTAGACTGCTGCTGGAGAAAGTGAATCCTTGACCGATGCTGGGGATTCCAAAAAATCTTTGATTGTTGAAGATGAGAAATCCTTGTTGACTGCTTGGGGATTAAAGATCTTTGATTGTGGAGAAAGAAAAATCCTGGGACCACTGCTGGGGATTGAAAATCCTTGGTGATTTGTGGAGATTTAATAAGAGCTTTGACAACTTCTGTGGGGAATGATATTCCTGGGAAATAAGGAAAACTCTGAAGACCTCTACTGGGAAATTAGAACCTGGGAGGCTTCCAATGGAGGAACATGAACTAGAATCTTCGTTCTGTTGGGAAATAACTCTGTGGGGAGAGTGTTTACTCTGCTTGGGGAATCAGGAGCTTGGGTTGTATGCCAATCTACTGGGGAATCATCCTGGGCGGGGATAAGACAAAAAGTTAACTATTATCTGATTGACTCTTAGACTTTTAAGATAACCTGCTGGGGAAGTTGGGGAAAACTGAATGGTTCCCACTGGGGATTGATAGTTGGAATTTTGACTTTGCTGGGGAAGAAGGTTTAGAATATTCTAGCTCCGTTGGGGATATGTATTTCAGGGTTTTCGGGCTCCACCGGGGACCGGGAGTTTGGAGACTTAACTCTGATAGGAACTTCGAAACTTAACTCCGCTGGGGAATAAAGTTAGAAAACACTGGCCCCCGCTTGTGATCTTGAAATTTAACTCCGCTGGGGATATATACTCCAAGGTTTTAGCTTTGTTGAGGAGCTGGATAATGTACTGCAGGGGATTTCTTCTGGAATAGCACAAAGATATCTTCCTACACCTTCAACCTATAAGTAATTATCCTTTCTCAATTCATTTTATTTGTAAGCAGTGATTATACTCAAATGCATATGCCTGTTTAACAAACCATTGGACGTTTTTCAAATAAAACATAAGTGTAAAAAGAAAAGAAATGCAAGCAAATTTTTTCACTTTGAAGTATCTTTGTATTAACTCTTGTAAGTATCTTTGTACAAAGGAGACAAACATCCTAGTAAGAGAATGTTGTCGTAAAATTGAGAAAAAAATTATACAAAAAGAAAGTGGCTATGTGTAACAATTCCATGGGGTCCCTATTCTGCTATAGCCTTCACAACTCTAAGTATCTTGTCCATTCGCTGCTTCGTCCATCGATGATTGGATTGATCAGAATCTTGGAGCTTGTTGGTGAGGAGATTGTCCTAAAAGTGATCCGACGAGACATAGTCATACGCTTTAATTCCCTAATTTTTTCCTGGACCGCCCTTTCGGGTTTTCAGTCCACCGGGAAACCCTTTTTTGCACAAGTCTCCCTTTCGGGTTTTCAACTTGCCGGGTGTACATATTTTTTTGTTTATCCCTAATTTTTGTCTGAATCGCCCTTTCGGGTTTTCGATTCATCGGGATGCCCATTTTTGCCCAAGTCGCCCTTTCGGGTTTTCAAATTGTCGGGTCGTTTTATGCGTAGTATTTTTTGAATATGTCTGTGTTCGCAGGGTGCGACAAGTCGTCGTCGTCCATGGTGGTCAGAATCACTGCCCCACCAGAAAAGATGTTCTTGATCACAAATGGTCCTTCGTAAGTAGGAGTCCATTTGCCCCTGGGATCACTTTGCAGCAAGATGATCCGCTTGATTACAAGGTCCCCGACTTGATATACTTGTCTCTTGACTTTCTTGTTGAAAGCCTTGATCATCCGTTTTTGATATGTCTGACCATGACAAACAGCAGTAAGTCGCTTCTCGTCGATTAAGTTAAGTTGGTCAAGCCGGGTCTGAATCCAATCGTCTTCACTCAAACCAGTATCCTTCATGATCCTTAAGGAAGGGATCTGAACTTCCATAGGTAAAACAACTTCCATGCCATATACCAAAGAAAATGGGGTTGCCCCTGTTGAAGTACGTGTCATGGTACGATATCCATGCAGAGCAAACGGTAACATCTCATGCTAGTCCTTGTAGGTGATTGTCATCTTTTGAATGATCTTCTTGATATTTTTGTTCGCGGCTTCAACAACATCGTTCATCTTTGGCCGATAGGGATATGAATTGTGATGATAACTCTTGAACTGCTCGCACAGAGCGGTGATCATAGTGTTATTCAAATTTATACTGTTGTCCGTGATAATCATGTCGGGGATACCATACCGACATATGAGATTCTGCTTAATGAAGCGGGAAACCACATTCTTTGTAACAGAGGCGTAGGAAGCTGCTTCGTCCCACTTGGTAAAATAATCAATAGCGACCAAGATGAAGCGATGTCCATTGGATGTTGTAGCCTTGATCTCTCCAATCATGTCAATACCCCATATCGCGAATGGCCAAGGAGCTGTTAGAACGTTGAGAGGAACAAGAGGAATATGTATCTTGTCAGCATAGACTTGGCATTTGTGACAAGTACGGGAATGTTGATGACAATCAGCTTCCATGGTAGACCAGTAGTAGCATGCCCTTAGAATCTTCTTAGCCATCGTATGTCCGCTTAAGTGGGTGCCAAAGGTGCCACTATGTATTTCAGTCATGATTAACTCTACTTCAACCTTGTCCACACAATGAAGTAGAACACAATCATGGCTGCGCTTATATAAGATACCATTTCTCAGAAAGAACTTGGCAGCAAATCTCCTTAAGAACTTTTTGTCATTGACTGAAGCTCCTTCAGGATATTCTCGAGTCTGGAGATACCTTTTGATTTCATGAAACCAGGGTTGTTCCACTACTTCTTCGGTATTAATCTCATGACAGTGTGCAGGTTCGTCCCTCTGTTCGATGGTGATTTGGGGAGCCTCATTATCCCAGTTGAGTTTAAACATGGAAGACATTGTAGCTAGAGCATCAGCTAGCTGATTTTCTTCTCGTGGAAAGTGCTCGAAGGTAATCTGCTCGAAATGAGGCAGCAATGTCAGAACATGTTCTTTGTATGGGATAAGATTAGGATGTTTAGTATCCCATTCTCCTTTGACTTGACTGATAACCAAAGCCGAGTCCCCAAATACGACCAAAGATTTTATTCCCAAGTCTATAGCAGCCTTGAGACCAAAGATACAAGCTTCATATTCAGCCATGTTATTGGTACAACTGAAGCAAAGTCGGGCAGTGAAGGGTGTATGGAAACCTTCCAGAGAAATGAGTATCACGCCGATACCGTTGCCAAGTGCATTTGAAGCACCATCATAGTACAGGGTCTATCGGGATCCTTGTTCAGGTCCGTCATACGGTCCGTTACTTTCAATATTGTCCAATGTCATGATGTCCTCGTCAGGGAAGTCGAATCTCATAGATTGGTAATCTTCGACGACTTGATGAGCTAGATGGTCAGCTAGTACACTCCCCTTTATAGCTTTTTGGGTAGTATACTGGATATCATACTATGTCAGGATCATTTGCCATCTAGCGATTCTTCCAGATAAAGCAGGCTTCTCGAAGATGTACTTAATCAGATCCATTTTAGAAATCAACAAGGTGGTATGAGTCAACATATACTGCCTTAGCCGGCGAGCATCCCATACCAAAGCGCAACAAGTTTTCTCGAGCAGTGAGTAGCGAGTCTCACAATCGGTAAACTTTTTGCTATGGTAATAAATGGCATGCTCTTTTCGGCCAGACTCATCATGTTGGCCTAGTACGCACCCCATTGAATTATCCAAAACAGTCAGATACATGATTAGCGGCCTTCCTTCGACAGGCGACATCAAGATAGGAGGTTCCAGCAAATACTCCTTGATCTTATCAAAAGAAACTTGACAATCATTGTTCCATTCAACCACCTGATATTTCTTCAACAGCTTGAAGATTGGCTCACAAGTAGATGTTAGGTGAGATATGAACCTTACAATATAGTTTAAGCGTCCCAAGAAACATCTAACCTCCTTTTCAGTGCGGGGGGCAGGCATTTCTTGTATAGCCTTTACTTTAGTAGGATCAACCTCAATGCCTTTGTTGCTGACGATAAATCCCAAAAGTTTACCAGACCTGACTCCAAAAGTGCACTTGCTCGGGTTTAGTCTGAGCTTATACTCCTTCAATCTGACAAACAGCTTTTGCAGATGATCGAGATGCTCTTCTTCTGTCTGTGAACGGGCTATCATGTCGTCTACGTAGACTTCGATCTCATGATGTATCATGTCATGAAACAAAGCTACCATGGCGCGTTGATAGGTTGCCCCGACACTCTTCAGTCTGAATGGCATCACTTTGTAGCAGAAGGTACCCCACTGCGTGACGAAAGTAGTCTTCTCCATGTCTTTGGGGGCCATTTTGATCTAGCTGTATCTCGAGAATCCATCCATGAAGGAAAATACCCTGTGTTGAGTTGTGTTGTCAACCAAGATGTCGATGTGTGGTAGTGGAAAATCGTCTTTAGGGCTAGCCCTGTTTAAATCCCTATAGTCCACACACATTCTGACTTTGCCGTCCTTTTTAGGCACGGGCACAATGTTAGCAACCCATTATGGATAGGAAGTAACAGCCAGAAAGCCAGCGTTGAATTGCTTCATTACCTCAACTTTGATCTTCTCAGACATGTCGGGCCTCATTCGGTGGACTTTTTGCTTGATCGGTGGACAGTCTTCTCTTGTAGGGAGACGGTGAACCACAATATTTGTATCTAGTCCCGACATGTCTTCATAGGACCAGGCAAAGATCTCAACATATTCGTTCAACAACTGCACTAAGCGCTCTTTGACACTTGGTTCTAGGTTGGCACCCACTTTTACCTCTTTCTTGTCTTCCTCTGTTCCCAAGTTGATGGTCTCTAGCAACTCTTCATGGGGCAGAATAGCCTTTTCCTCTTGTTGCAGAAGTCTGGCTAGCTCTCCAGGCACTTCACAGTCTTCATCACCTTCGTACTCGACATGATTGACCAAATATTCAGAGTTACCGAAGGCTAAAGCAGAATAGTCACCCATGGAATCCGGAGTGGATGGGTACCTGCATTTTGTGAGTGTGGGTGTGTGTAAGGGATAGCAATCCTTAAACAAAACAAAATGTAAAAGGAAAGAAAATGAACACAACAGTTTATAGATGAAAACGTCCAATGATTCATTTAAACATGGCATATGATAATGAAGAAATCAAGCCCTTACAAATGGACCTATATGCCCCGGGTAAGGCATAAGGTGAAAAGTGTGTACGAATTGTTTAATTATTACATACCAAAATAGGAAATTATTTAAAGATAAATTACTAGTTGATGAAAGTGATGGGAACGAAGTCTTTTGCTTCCCAGTTGCTTAATCCTCCTTCGAAGGTTGGAAAGATCCAATCTTCAAAGTTGTCTTCTTCATCATCATCTTCTAAGGCATTAATTCCATGGTGAGTGATTTTAATGGGTGGTCCTCCAGCCCGCAGCAGTAAAACCTAGTCCAAACTTGTCCATCTTGTGAGAAAAATCAGGCAGTTGCCCCCACACTGTACTCCTTCCTTCTTTAATTACAACCTCCGCATCCTTGAGAGATGTCATCCTAGACACCGGCTTGGAAATGATAGACACATCAATCATTGTCTTTGCAACTGCGAATTCAGGAGAAACTTCTTCAAAATGTTGGAAAGCCGTTTCTATGAACTCGCCATCGAACTCCACATAGCGGAAGGAGTTGAGGTGACTTATCATGTACTCTTCCTCCCCCGTGCACGTGATGATCTTACCCTGAACAGGATACTTTAGCATTTGGTGTAAAGAAGAGGTAACTGCCCCATCATAATGGATCCATGGCCTTCCCACAGCACGAATATGAAGGATAGATGTCCATCACATAAAAAGTAGAGTTGAAGGTCTCGGTGCCCACTTTGATTGGGATGTCCACCTCTCTCGTGAACGATCCGCTTAGAATCGTCGAAGGCTCTAACAATGATGTTACTGGGTTTTAAAGTCAAACCTTCACAGTCTAGCCTGTCCAAATCCTTCTTCAGTAGGACATTCAAGGATGAACCGGTATCAACTAGGACATGGGCAAGTGTAGTCCCCTCTGCACTCTACCGAGACGTGCAGTGCATCGTTGTGGCTTCCTTCCCTTAGGGGTCAAATCAGCATCAGAAAACCCAAGGCCATTATCAGCTGTAAGGCTAGCCACGCACTCTTGAAACTGGTCAGCGGAAGTTTCTTGAGGTACGTGTGCCATCTTTAGAAATTTTTTTAAGGCCTTAGCATCGGCCTCTAAGCAGAGTAGGAGAGCCAACATGGAGATTTTGGAAGGGGTCTTCCCTAGCTGCTCCATGACATCGTAGTCGCTCTTTTTGATTATCTTTAAGATTTCTTCCATCTCTTTCTGGGTGGTCTCGGGGATTACCACAGTCTGAGCCTTCATCCTGACAGGCACTTCTAGTGTCCCCTTACCCTTATCGGTAGTATCAACAGAGGGTGTAACTTCAGGAGTATCCAATTCTTCAATTATCGGGCTTCGCACAGATGGCTTGACAGACACAGAAGCTTTCCGAGGGTCGAAGACTGCTCATGGAGGAGCAATCTCCGGAGAGAAGATCCTTCCGCTGTGAGTTATCTTGCTTGTTCCCGCAATATTCCCTATATCAGGGGTTTCATCATCAGATTCTCTTGGACTGATTCAATCTGTTTGACACCATGGTAGAAGACTTCTCCTCCGTAATTCCATGGTATCGTCTTGTTAGATTTTACGGGACAGGCCCCGACATGGTGATTTTCAAAGGCACAAACTTAGGACCCAGGCGTAATCTTGATAGGCCTTTTGCAAGTCTTGGGAAGATTTTCGGAAATGGTTATTATTGCAATGTCATTGGTAGGAGTAACAAAGGTAGCAGGAGTAACAGGAGTGGTGGTATCAACAGGAGTCTTTTGAATGAGTATCTCTTGGGTATCCATCAGGCGTTGGATGCCTGATTTCAACATTGGGCAGTCAGCTCGTATGTTTAAACAAAACTAACAGTCTTTCCACAGACTGGGAAAATCCCGACTTTCATCAATTTCACTTTAATCACTGGTAACGGAGTCAAAAGGTCAGCAACATTGGTAA